>JANZLQ010000079.1:27354225-27398271 GCA_026212715.1 Elanus axillaris
AGCACATAGCCATTATTTGTATTACCATGTTCCCAAAACTAGGCAAAACAGAGATAAGCAAGCAGCCAGCAAACTCCATGACCTGCACAGGAGCTTGCCACTTACTAACTAGCTGTAGCACACTTAATGCCCAACTGGCATTGTCGTGTCCCTGTTTGGGTGCCGAAAAAAACTGTGATGGGTTGACCCTGGCTGGATGCCAGGTGCCCACCAAAGCCGCTCTATCAGTAACCCACTCACCTCTGCTGCTATTAGTATCCTGGTATTAAAATGTACCATGAGACTCTGTTACTCCCTTTGCTTTCAGCTTATTTCCTTAAAAGTAAAATGTACCTATTGTACTCGCCACCTGATGGTCGTCTGAAAAGCAGTTACTGTATGCACTGTGTGCAGCTAGGTGTATAGGCAGATGTGCAATATTTTCTGATGCTGAGTGCATTATGCCTATGTGCTGTGACAAGCATGTCATACTATTTTGGTTAAATATATTATCCACTTGATTTCAATATACTATATGTCCTTTTTGAGATCTGAAGCAAAGGTATGTATTTTTGAAAGTGTTTCTCAGAGCAGCAGTTCTCTCAACAGTACCATTAATTTAATGATAAAACTGATAGTGAAGATCTGTGAAAGTGAAGAGGACACAATAGACATCCAGCAGTATTTGCATTACAGTACAATAAACTCAATATCCTGAATTCTAATGCTCCTATAAAGGTGGTATGAGCATGTTAGTAATAGCTGATAAAGACACAGAATATATGCTTTATTAAGGGTAAAGAAGAATGTTAGTACCTAGCACTTTAAGCTTTATAGTATCTGTCTATGTCTTTGAAAGTTATCCAAAGTTACTAATAACTGTCCATCTTCTTTGAGGCATTCCAGCATACTGAGTGCCTTCGGTGTAACAGTGACTCTCAAAGAACATTGATCCAACAGAGATACTGGATGATTGGAATATTTCTAGTACGAAAAATGTTTAAAAGTAGGCACTGAAACTAGAGTAAAATAATAAGCATGCCTGCAAACCAACATACAATTCTGTCAGCAAATTTTACAAGTAAAACAATACAAGTCTTCTTTAGACATCTCTGAAAGTGCATAAAAAAGGTCAGTTTTGCAAACAAGGTAATATCTTGTCAGCATAAGCAAGATATTTACTGGACATTTTAAAGTGGCTTGTTTTTAATTACTTGATCACATAAGCCCTTATTTTGTTCTCAGAGCATCAGAAATCAAGAGTCTAGGGATATATCTCCTGTTAGGATAAAATGGATTAGTTCCACAAGTTTAGTGAAGTCATGCCTATTTTGGCAGTAAGAAATGTGACCCATCTAGTCAAAATGAGAAGCAAGGACATTCTGCTATTAAAAGAAACCTGTGCTAACTGTAAACTATTTCCTGTTTTCCATATTCCTTTCATTTTTACCTCTTATATTTTTACACCCTGATAAGTGACTATTGGTCCTTGCACCTCTACTACTTCTGTAGTGATACACTAAAGCATGCTGCACTTTGATGCACTTTGATACTATACCCAGAAAGGGTCTGAAGCATTCCAAAATCTCAGATTCCGTAAAATAAATTAGAATTAAAATTTGAGTTAATCAATGAGATTACATTTAAAATGTATAAATGGCACAGTGCTGTTGCAGGAGCTGTTTTTTGCATGGGCCTGTTTTCAGCTGTTTCTCTAGCTGTTGAGTCAGGTACATGGTGCTTACTCCCTGTGAGATTTAAATGCAATACATCTTATTCCCCAACTGTCTATACTTTCTTACACTGAAATTCTCATGCAAGGGTTGTGTTAGCTGTTACATCTTACAGAACAGATGAACTTGTTATAACAAGTGGTACATTTTGAAATGTAGTAGTTACATAGGACTTCTGAAAAATACAACTGTATTTTGGGTGAATGTAAAATAACAATACTAAACAATGCCAAGTAATAATTTTCAGATTCCTGAAATTACTTCTGGCAGCCAGTAAGTACCAAAAAGAGCTCAGTTCAGCTTTGGGTTCAGAATTTGAACAATGCCACGGATTTTTATTTTATTTTATTTTTAACTAATGGAATTCAGCGTTCATGATGGGAAATGTTCAAAAGCAGATGCCAAGTAGAGTTTTGGAATTACTGGGTTAAAAATCAAACAAACAAAAAGCCCCCCAAACCTAGTAAATAACCTTGTGTTTTTTCTCATGGTGACACTACTTCTGGAAATGTCCCTTTCATTTCAGTTGGACTATATGGAGAACAGGTCTGTTGCGTGAAGCTATTTCACTAGTTTAGGGCTGTTCTGGCAAGAAACAGTCATGAGAGGATACTAACTTTCTCGGGTTGAAGTGCCTAGTTTATATATTACAACTCTTCTTTCTCTCGTTGGAGCGTTTTCCTGCTAAATTTGTCAGTATCTAGGAATTAAGCAGAGTATTTTTGCCATCATTCGTGATAAAATTTTGCTAGGCAAATGCAGCTTTTATTTTTCCAGTGTCCTTTGACTTTCACTTTTAACTTGGCAATTTTTGTGGTTATGAAGTTGACACGGAAAAAAATAGTAGTCCTTTAATAAGTATTATCTATCCTATGCAAAGAGGAGGATCACCTGTTTGATGTTCTCCCTGATGTCTTGTTTTTGTGAGCAAGCAATTGTGATATGAGCAGAAGACAGCATATTTATTCCAGAAGAAGAAAAGGACAGACCTTCTAACCATACCATGGAGGTGTGGTTGCTCATTTCAGGAGAACAATTTAAATTTCTCTGCTAATATTAATATATAAGCAGGGAGTGATAGTAGCTTCTTTCTTCTGTGTTCTTCCTTCAGCTGATAGGAAAAAACAATCATAAATTTGTCAGAATAGAAAGATTTAGGATATTAATATACTTACATTCTGGAACTTTTTTTGTAACTTTTTTGTAACTTGTATCAGCTTTTATGTCCAGGTATTTATTTACTACACCTTGCTTGGAGCATAACCATCATGCCAGGAGAGCTGTATGCTCAGAGCCAGCAGATCTGTTGAAAGCGAAGTTGGCAATTTAACAGACTTATTTTAAAACATGATTCTTCACTTAAAAATAACATTTGAATACATCATGACTAGCTCATTAGACCTTTTTCAGCTCCCACATGTGGCAGCTCTATTTTTGCCCTCTGTCTCTTCCTACAAATTGTTAAGCTACATTGAAACATTAAAGGAAAGCAGAAGAAAGCCAGACAGCCATTGTCTCCCGATGTTCTTGCTCAGTGATTTGGGTGCCTAAGAAAGGGGGAAGCGCCATTGTATCTGTTCGGTGTTTCCAGTCAAGTTAGACATGGGTGGCCTCTGCCTCAGGAGAACCTTGGAGAAGGCCTGCCTTCTTGTGGCTACATTTTCCCTTTTTGGCTTCACATCATGACTTCTTCAGCTGCTGGAAGGGTCCTTGCCTGACCACTACTGCAGGCAGCCCATCGTGGGACAAGAGCTGACACAGTGAAGTCTTCCTGTGAATCTGAATCTCTTGCTCAGTACGTAGCATCTGGTGCTACCTACGCTGGTGGGACATAGTACCAGCTACCCTCCCTGAGCATTTATAATTCCAACTTTGGGGCAACTTCTTTTTTTTTTTTTTTTTAAAAGATAGTTAATTCTGAAGTAGGTGATATGGGAGGAAATTTAAGGACATAAGTTTAGAAGGCTAAGGAAACATTGGTAAGAAGTGACTTCTGGCAACCCATATACAAATGATCGAAGATTCCAAAGTGGTTTCTTAAATATGTGTCCTATGAGCATCGAAATGTAGAGCACATAGAGTTAGCCTGACTCTTTCTATAATTATCCGGAGGGAGAAAGATAAAGTTATTTTAAAGTTGCTTACTTCTACTGTTGATAATACAGAACTTTTAATTTAGTAGTTTTCTGAAGAGTCTCAAATGCAGGAAAGCCTCACTAATCCATTTGTTCATTGACCGAGTGTTTTGATTAAGAGGTGTGACAATGTTCACATTAGTCTAAACATTGCCTTTTTTGTTGTTCTCCATTTTTAAATACTCAAACTACTGTTTTTTTTGCATTCCAAACTCATGACCCCAAAATGCTTCTCCAACACAAGAAAACTATCATTTTGCTTGAATTTATCGTAATAAGATTTTTTTAATCCTTTCTTTCCTCAAGGTGTTGCAGAACTGTTCTAAAGTTTTCTATATCAGAATAGTAACACTTCCATAGCATTTTGATCATTGCCCTATAGAATATGCCCTTTATAGACAGTAATGTGTAAAGGGTTTTCACATACAAAGGCAAAGATACAGGTGTTCAGTACTAAGTTCCATTTCTCGGGTTTTCTTATGTTCTCCATATGTCACTGCTGTAGTTTTTTTGTTTCCCACCTGCAACAAACTTTCAGTGATAGAGATTTCCTTTCTTTGTTTTGGTGTTGAAGTAATCATATTGGAAAGAACAGTAAAACTCTAATTCATAGGTAATGTTGCAGCAAGGACTCAAAATAAAGAGGTAAATAGTACATTTTGCCACTGTTTCTAAAATACCACTTGAACATTTTCTGTCACTTCACTGTGCTGTGTCAGTTGAAGATAACTTGCATTTCAGTCACTGGTGTTAAGGAAGACTGGGAAGAAAGAATTTAATGATCAATATAGGTTCTAGCTTGGGCAACAAGAAGTAATGCAGATGATGTTACAAAAATGTACCTTCTAACTAAAGTAATACCAGTCACAAATTTAGGATTCTTCTGGAGTTGTGTTATAAAAGGGGATATCAGGTCAATAATGATATATTTTACATGGCACATCTTAAAAGAAAGCTCTGATTCCTGTGTGTGAATAGAACCCATAATTATGCTGTACCTGAGCCTCTACACAGTTTGCAGTTCTCATGAGACATTCTCTGTTGTGCCATGCAGAGGGTAAGGACTGGGATGAAGTGTGGTATGTCAGGGGATTCCCTGCTAAGCCAGATCCCTCTGGTTAATTTGAAGCAATTTTAGTTTTATCAGGAGCCAAACAAGTATACAGAACATGTGAGAATCCATACGTTTTATTAATCATTAGATTTGGCAGGGGGGAGATAGGAGCTTTGTGTGTGGGGTTTTTTGGTAAATCTCCCTTTTTTGGGTGTATGTGAAAGTTACCACTGCTGCTGCACACCTTTATTTGAAGAACTGGTTAAAATGATGTGCTGCATATACACAGGTATTAATTAGGGTGATGTGCTTCCTGCAAGAAGAGTGGGTAGAGAGTATTCCAACTGGTGTCTTGTCTGCTGCCTTGAACTAAACTTTTTTTTTCCCACCCCTGTGTGTTTGAGCCTTGAATTTTACTTTCACATCCAAGTGTTTCTTAAAATGTCAAGAATCTTTGAATTCAAGATTGCAAGTTTGATTCATAGGGGAATCTGGGTATGAACCTGAATATAAAAGCTTGCAAGCTGTTCAGGAAAGAGTGTGTGTTATTGATACTAGTTTAGGTAACACCTTAATTTTCAGACGGGTTTGTTGTTATGTCTTCCAGCAACAATCTAATTTTCCTTTTTTGGCTTCTCAGAGTGTATGTGGTTAATATTGTGTGATGGATGTTTTTGGCTTCGCTCTACAAGGAGAAGATATTAATGAAACAACGCATGTTTTTATGGCACTTTTGTGCACCTTGCCCTTTAGAGTGGTTTCTAAATATTTATTTCAACCTGTAAACCTCAACTGCACAGATTGTTAGAGGATTAAAAACTATAGAGATTCATGGCCAATCCTTGCATTATTACCACATGAAGAATATTATTTTAGTTCTCAGTGTCAAATAAAATGGAAATAGTAATCTCTTTTACTCAAGCAAATTTTTAAGGCTTTTATTTAAAATTAACTTAAAAATACCTATACATGGCCTATGAATATTACGTACTGGACATTTACATGCATATACATGAGCTGTATGTTTATTAGTGACCAAGCAAGTTCAACTGAGTCTCTGTGGAATAACTGTCTTCTCATTTGAGTGTATTTTTGTGAATATGATTTCATTAGTTTCTTTGTTAAACTCTGCTCTCTAAAGGACTAAATATGTTGTGGATGTGTTTGGGCCATAAAGGTGTCACAGCAAACCCATGGCTCATTACTGTGATATAAGTGTGGTACAGTAGCACTTAGTTCATTCTTCAGTCTTTTCTCATGGCATGCAACTCCAGCCATTGGCAGTTTAGTTCTTTTTCTTAATATGTCCCACTGGAACTAATACATGCAACAGACAGTTGTGGAAGAAGCAGGTTTTCATTCACTGAGACTTTTTGGTCTGTGTATCTTAGGATCTCAGCTGATCTCGATTATTCTACAGATACCCAAATACCATGTGATATTTCAGACATGAAGTAATTTTTCCCATTTATCCCAGATTTTTTTTTAGTGATGGCATTGCAGTACATGTTCCGGTTGAAAATATTCTGCTATCACACCGAAAACTCATGTCTGGGAAGCTCTGCATTTTTACTATGAATATTTTCTATATATTTTCCTTTCAGTGTCATTATTATACATGAACGCTATGTAAATCAGGTGGCCCTATAAACTTACTGATTGCCTAAATCATATAATTGATGCCCAATAGTAAGTTTAGACAGACTACCCTGTTGAAAGGGATGTGCAGAGGTTTTGCATATGGTCTGGGCTGATGTCTTGGGAAGAACAGGGACTGCAACATTAATTTGAGGTACCTTACATATTATTGCCTATACCAATCACACAGATTATGAATGTTTTCCACTTACTTAGGTTTTTTCCTAACCCCTTCTCCCAAATGTTCCAATCTTTGTCTCATTAGACGAGTTTCTGAAAACTTCTATTGTAGATAGTGCTTAGAAGAAGTAAGGGAGCAAATAATGACTCTATTTGCTAGTTTAGTGCAAGGGAAAAAAGAAGGACCTAGAGCTTCTGAGTAAAAATTATGTAGAAAAAACAGGCATAAGCTTGTTAATTTTAAAGAATATGCTTATAGTGAATTTTTATGGAAAAAAGGAAACTAAAAGAACTCATGAAAACCATTATTTTGCAAAATCATTTGTGCTGTGGCAAGCTGCATTTCATCAGTTTTTCTGGAAGCAGTCAATAGCTTGGGCTCAGGAGAAGGACGTTTACAAACCCTTATATAATGTGTTTTATATTCTCAGTCCTCATATTTACAGCTGTTTGCTTAATTGCTCAAGTCAATCTTCAGCGCTATGTGTGACTGTTAACTACAACCTCTTCTCATATTCTCTGTGTTAGTAACCTCATAGCAAGTTCGCTCTGCTCAGCTTTGACCTGCAGCCCACTTACTTGCAGGCTGACTAACATGAAGGCAATGCTGAAGTTTTTTTAGAGAATGGAAGATGATGGTATGTTGCAGAAAATTGTGGTTTGGAGTCAAATTTTAAGCACACATATAGTTGCAAGGTATCAATAATGTGGCATATAAGTAAGAAGAAACTCAATAAATGACAGTCTTCTATTTATTCTTCCTGCTGGATTTGATATAGCAATGACAACTTAAAAACAGATTTTGTTTGCTGTGTACAAATTCCTAGGCACATGAAGGTAAAGCTTGTGGTGCAGCTCACCTCCTCATCACTGTTGTAGATATATTTGGTATTCTGTGCCTTAGGACAAATGAGCTAGAACTGAAGAATTTAACAAGGGAAGGGTATTGCATTGCCTATTTAAAAGTTTTTCAGTTAATAGGCTGCTTAATTTGACTTAAAAGAAAACAAGTATATGTTTATGTGTGTCTCTGAATGCAAAGTTTTCTTGAAAGAGTCCTGAGAATTGATGGAACATCATTGATGTCTGTTAACTAAATAAACTTAAAAATTCCAACAACTGTATGAAACTCTAGCATAGCACAAACATGCATTAAAGGTTATGACAAAACCTCTGAAACAAACTATTTACATATTCTCAGGTCTGTATGCAAATATACAATAGCTAGTTTTATTAGCCCTGAAACACACAAGAAAGATGGGGACAAACTTTAAGGAGGGCCTGTTGCAATAGGACAAGGGGTAATGGTTTTAAACTAAAAGAGGGTAGATTCATACTAGATATAAGGAAGAAATTTTTTACAACAAGGGTGGTGAAACACTGGAATAGGTTGCTTACGGATGTGGTAGATGCCCCATCCCTGGCAATGTTCACGATCAGGTTGGGCAGGGCTCTGAGCCACTTGATCTAGTTGGAGATGTCTGTGCTCATCGCAGGGGCATTGGACTAGATGACCTTTAAAGGTCCCTTCCAGCCCAAACCATTCTTTGATTCCATGATGCCTTTCTAGAAAATTTTCTTGAATTCACCCAGAAATATAAATTATCAGGTACTAGCAGTTTAGGGTGTTACAGTTCGTGTCTAGCACATGAACTCTTAAACTTGTATGGAAACACTCCTGATGTAACTGCTTTTACTCCCTTTACTCTGTACTGAAGAATGTCCTGATTTTAATTGAGGAGGTTTAGCAGGTGTTTTGTGTTTTCCAACTTTGTGGATAAATATATCATAAATATTCAGTAGTGAAACTTGTAATTTAATGAGCACTAGAATCATTCTTTGAAGGAAGTAGCCTCTAAGAAAATGAGAAGTGGCTTAATGGGGGTATTTTTATAACTTGGTCAACTACAACTAATGTAGTAATGTTTGTTTCCTTAACAGAGCTAGAAATTTGTCTAGAACTTGTATTTCATTGGTATTCTACTAAAATAACAACCTTAGCAGTGTACTGCTAACATCTAGTTACTTCTTTGAAAACAGAGCTTTTCAAAGTGCAGATGCGCTTAGTATATTATTTCAAACTTCAGCACTACTACTAATCCACATTTATATAACTGAATTTTTAAAAGATCAAAGGTTAAGAGGTGCTCAGCATTTGGAAAGCAAATGCCTTACCTGCCTCTAATATTATAATCAGGTGTCTAATTTGAGACATACGAGCTTGAGCTTGAAAAATACAAATAATGTTCTGAATAATTGTTCATAGACAATAGACAATCCCATTGTTACGGAGTGCATTTGGATTGCTCATTACTTTCTGAAATTATACTTGAAAAATCTGAATATGCAATTTGTTAAGAATTTATACTGCTTACACTGTATACCTTTCTAAAATACGGTATTTGATATTAAGTATACTACTGATGAAGTGCAAGGTAGGTAGCCCTTGTATTTGGTATGCCTATGATGATTTTTTCAGGTTTTAAGTGAAATTACATTTATATGCTGGTTTCAAACTACATACACTTTGAAGATTTAGGCACTGATGCTGTTGGCAGATCAGAAAGGAGCTGTCAAAAGATAAATTCTAGAACCACAAGGCCTATTTTATATGTGCACACTTTGCATATGGTATACAGCTTTTCCAACAAGGTAGTATTGGTACATAGGTGCTTCTCAAAACTGGACACAGCAGGCTTTGCAATGTCAAGCTCTGTCTTATGTTTGTAAGTAATAGATGCCATCACGTGCATGTATGTGTGACTACTGAAAAAAACCCCTGCTGTGCAAGAGTCCTTCATTATGTGCAGTCTGCTCTTAAAAGATGTATTTTCAAGAGCAGCAGTAATTTAGTGAATTTAGTTGATTTAAGTCCTTGGTTTAGTTATTTTTTTATTTTTTAGATTTTACATAATACCAAACTTTGGACAATTCCAGATACAGGTTCATGCATTAAGGTTTTTAGAAACAATTTTCAAGGCTAGTATTGAAATGAGTGGGATTTTTTCTTGTGACCTAACTATCATTTTCTAAAACATACTACTCTTAGCGGCCTAATACATTGCAGATGGTTTGTGGAATAGATGTATAAAGATACTGAAGAATGTAAATTTGTTTCCTAATAAAGCTTACATCTACCCACATGTCATCAGAAGCTTGGACAGCTTTATCTCCTAAGAATATATATGCTTTACAGTCTTCTGAATATTTCTTTCTTAAGAAAATAGGACCACTTCTTTAGCTGATAATTACAGAATGAAAATGGTGTTCTAAGAAGTTGGTATTATCATTCAGGACTAGGTCATCAACTGGTGTTAATATTGGTCTGCTGACTTCAGTTATTTGTATATGGCATTGGAGATCTGGCCTTTAGAAGATACTAGGGGATAAGCTTGAGTAAAAACTTTACTGTAGCAGAAAAGAATTGCAGAACTAATAGAATACTATTAGTTTAGGATTAGAATATTATATTAGGAATATAATAATAATATATATTATAATATATATAAAATATAATGATACGCAAATCTTTTGAAGGACCTAGTTCCAACGTTGCTTCTTAGCAGCCTTCACCTCAACAGAGCCGTTTGTTAAATTGTGAACATATTGTTGTGTCAGGATAGTTATTTGGGGCACACCAGCTACAGGCTAATTCACTTGGGATGTTGTGGAGGTGATTTGTTTCAGTTGGATCATACTGATCACTGAAATCACAATTAATTTCTGAATTGCATTTTGTCACCTGCATCCAATGCTGCCCCTGGAGAATGCTGCCTGTATGTGATTACATATATATGTATTTATGTAATTTATGTAAAAAACTGCTGAACAAAGGCCTGATGAAACCTTTTTCTCAAGCCTAGAAAAAAGCACAAAGCTACTGCAAAATTAAACAAGGTTTGAAAATGAGACATCAAGGAAAAATGGAAAGATTAGTACTTTTTCCAAAAACCTCATATCTAAATAAAACGAAAATACTACATTTCACAACATCTGATCGAATGCAGGGATAATACCAAAAAACAAAATACCAAAAAATCATTTAACATGGGGCAAAGTTAACTTGTAAATCATATTTAAATACCATATTGTAAAAAAAAAAAAAAAAGGCAATTAGTAACCTGTATAGATTCTACTTTAATTGGCTGGCATGGCTTCCTTTAAGACTGTGAGCTGTTGGTAACATGATGACAAATGAACACTAACGAAAGATAATAGGTGTCAGAAAGCTACTCTTATTCAAAAGTGCTACTATAGCTGTTGATGCATTTTAAAGCATGATGACATGGTTTTCAAATGTACAAAGAGCATTTTCTTCTTGCAGCATTATGTACATCTAATGTTTTTTAAAAATTTGTGTAATGAATATCCAAGTTGGGTAAAATGCTACGTGTTATCACACCTATTCTCACTGATATTTTTTTCTCACGTTAAATTGAAATGGGCTTTCATGTTCATTTGCAGCTTTCCCTTCATTTTTCTGAGTTAATGTTTCATATTTATTTTCATTTTTTCCATTAATTTCTTCCTCTTCAGGTGCAATCTAGCTCCTGTGGTGGAGTTTGCTGCCGATGTGGGAACTAAATCTGATTTTATTACCATGAACCCATCAGTTGTACAAAGAGCATTTGGAGGCTTTCGGAATGAGAGTGACAGAGAAAAATTTGTGCATAGACTATCCATGCTGAATGACAGTGTCCTTTGGATCCCTGCTTTCATGGTCAAAGGCGGAGAGAAGCATGTGGAGTGGGTTAATGCATTAATCCTTAAGAATAAATTGAAAGTGCGAACCGCCTATCCATCACTGAGACTTATTCATGCTGTCAGAGGGTAAGTGTCTGGAAAAGACTGGTCTGTCCTTGGCACAATGAAGCTAAAAACTAGAATTCCTAAGAGGCAGAAAGAAACTCAAGTAAAATGTTGAAAGGAGTATGATATTTATGTTATTGTTGTAATGGATTGCATTTATGATAAAATAAGTTTGTTTGGTAATAAATGTCATCCACTCATGTAGCCTGCTGTAATGCAAACAACTGAAATGCATTAGCACAATAACTTCACTTTCACTTTTACATACAAAATTTTTTAATTATCATTATAGTGATAATTAATGACAAAACAGTCTGAATTCAAAGAGTATCTGTGAGTCATCAAATCAGAGGACAATGAAAGTGCTACCTGTCTTCTTTTGGGTAAGACTATGGAGATAAAAAGTATAATTTAAATGGTATAGGGTGAGGTAGCAACCATGTAAATTATGAAGTCTGGCAGATCTGAAAATAATGAGCTCCTTCCTGAAACATCTATGATTTGTTGCAGTCTTTCTCCTTTTGAATTTGGCGAGGTGCTTGGGGAATTCAGAAACTTTTTCAGTGATTCAGATCAATATTGATGTTAGCAGTTGGTAAAAAAAAAATAAATCATCCATGCTTTGTGCAGAGACTTTTTTTTTTAACCCCATAATTAAACAAGACTGTCAGATGAAGGCTCCAATGTTGTCACTACGAGTACATAGGGCTGTGCATGAAAAATATTCAGGAGATGATGGTAGTTCAATATCTATTTGTGCAGTGAATTATGACTGTATGATAATATTCAGTTTGAGTTCCTTGAACTATACTGTCTGTGGGGTTTGGGGAGATGCCTTAAAGTACTGGTATTGGCTTGTACCCCAGTTACTGATCATGTATCTGGCTAAAAAGTTGCTACTGTTACAGCAGGAGAGGTAAGATCAGCGAGAATGTTTGAGCTGTTGCCCCAGTTTAGTAGGGGAGTATGAGAATAAAGCTTAAAAATGAGAAATATGTTGTTCTTCAGGATATTGGGACGTCTGAATATGCTTTTCTCCTTCTGCCATATTGCAAATAGATTAACTGTATTCTTCATGTGGTACACTTATGGCACTGGAAAAAACAATCTGTTCCCTTTGGAATCTGGAAATCCTTTGGAAATCCTTTAATTTTTTTACTGAGTTGCTCGGTTTCCGTAGCTGTTTGGATAGTTGTTTTATTATACAGTTACACTTCAGCTATCTATGGGCCTTGATTATGTGCAATTTTCATGTATTAAAAATGCCTACAACACATGGATAGGTGTAGTGGGTTTTGTGTGTGTTGTATAAATCTGAATAAATAAGATTACTTCCAGTGTAAAAATAGCCATTCTCATTTTCATCTGCTAAATCTGGGCAAAATTATCAAATGTGAGTGGTAATTCAGAATGTGCAGTCTTTCAGTTGGCCAGCTTTTTAACATACTTCAGGAGGCTTTGTCTTAAAAAAAGAATTAGCACTGATGTCTCTCTGTAAGAAAGGCAACAAAAGCTCTACCATCAGAATTGGTGTTGAAAATTTAGACTATACTGTATTTCAGATTATACCTGGCAGTGTCGTCTGATATTGACTGCACAAATTTGTCCGGGTGTTGAATCTGTGCTCTAAACCTTAGGTCTTCCACCTCTGTGGGAAGTAATTGAATATCAAACTGTATTCTTTACTGTTCTTTTTTGTAATTTGACTGAGAACAAAAGAAGAAGTCAAATTTATCTTTGGTCTAACTCTTGATTTCATGAAGTGAGGTGCATGAGGTGAATATGTCTTTGTGAGTCAAGTTTGGAAGTGATACAGTTAGTAGTAATACATTTGGAACAAATACTCTTCAAATTTCTTAGATAGCGGTCTTAAAACACCAGCCCATAATAATGAGGTTGCTATTACAGCAAAGTTAAATTTAGGGAAGGAGTATCATCTCATTATAGCTTGAATTACATCTGTTAGGTTTGTATGTCAAATAAAATACCATGGTAGTATGAGAAATTAAGCAAAAACTGTTTTTAAATAAAAATGTGCCCAAGCTAAAAATAAGTATTTTCTACAAATAAGTAAAGTAACTTGAAAAATAAAGTAAAATTTAAAGCTTCATAACCTGATTATCAAATCAGTCCATTTTGAGCCATAAGACTTGGGAAAGTTTAAGCAAGTCACAGCTGCTAACTGCAGTTTGAAACTAATGGACAGCTCAGTCTGCTGCCATTTAAAACACTGTGTGCAACTTATATACTTAGCTTTAAGAAGAATCTTCATAATACTGTGTTCTATCTATTGTGCTCATGTTTATTTCAGATTCAATTTAAACTGATGTTTTATGCACCTCTGATGAGACACTACCAAAAAGGAGCTCCTATAAAACACTCCTTGTTTTATGAATCTGAACTATTTTTTTGTATTTGTTTTGATACATTTGATATATTTTTTTGTATATTTGATGCTTTTGCAAGCTCTGCTTGCAAGTTTGTGATCATGTTAACAGTGATGACCTAGTGGAAGCCTGTGGTGTTGCAAAACAGAAAGGGTTAAATAAACAGAATGTGGAGATTCCTGTTAGTTGAGTAAGAAGCAAAACCAGGAAATCTACCCACAAAACCTGCATGTTAAAACATACAGTAAGACCTGTGCAGAGCACCTCATCTCCTTCATAGGGTGCCTAAGCATATAGGTAAGACTGTGAGAATGCAAGGCTTATGCTACCTCTCTCAGCCTCTTAAGATGTAAGAGGTAGGTGGAGTTTGATTCATTGATGAAAGGACGATAAGGAAGGCTGAACTGGAAGAAATTTATTTTTTAGACTGTCTTACTTCACACAAGGAAACTACCTGCATATGCAATCTTTGTTTTGTAGACTGTAAGCATTCTCAGGTGGTTGGGTCTTTGTGCTCAAATGCAGCTCAATGATTTTCATTAAAGGCTACAAAAGTTTAGAGCAGACACATGGGAATGCAGCATTTGCAGTCATTGTCCTCTGTTAATATTTGTAACATCCCCAAACCCTTCTTAACCTCCATGCAAGTGAGTATTAACTTCTTCTGTTTCTGGTTTATTTCCTTGATAATTCCAAAGCACTCTGACTTTATTCTTCATTTGAGTATGCATATTTTGCATTAAATAATAATTTATATGAAGGTAGTTACAGCTATTTTTAAATTAGACTTTAATGATAAGACAATCAATCAAGAAAGTCCATATGGGTCTTACATTGCTTTTTGTATTTTGAAACCCTCCAAATTTGTAACGACAGTGAGATTTTTGTTAGACCATGCCAAAGACATAATACCAGGAGGGTCTACTGAAGAACTGTCCTCCACTTGAAAGCATAATCTTATGGAGATGAATAAAAAGTGCAATTTTATGTTTAATAAGCTAAAATATTCCATTAAGCTGTTTCAGAAGACTTATGCACCCATGCTGATCTTCCTATACCACAGATAAATCTGTGGATATAGCATACCACAGGGCTGTACCATACCCATATCACTCGGCTGGTTGAAATAAGGCTTTTATTTGAAACTTTAAGGTATTATATTGCAACTACATGTCTTCATAATCTAAAAATACAAAACACCACTACAAGCCTGAAAACTGCCTAAAAAAGAGAAGATGTCTGTTCCAAAATGCTATAATTATAAGGTCGTCTCTTTTTGAAGAAAAAACAAATTCCCACAGTAATTTAAATTCATATCAAGAGTTTTTTGATTTGATGCCCCTAATATTTTATTAAAAATACGGAAATGTAGTGTACTGTGGGCTAAATCTTCAAGTAACTAATCATCAATAAAGTTAAGTTCATAATTCCAAGCTGACATATTAAGTACTAATAGAGACATTTAATGCTGAAGGGTGCAGGCTGACAGCCACAAGGTGTGGAAGGTATTGTCTCTATTTCTGTGTGTATCACACTGCCAAATTGGTCAGGTAAATTTGGTTTTTTTTTCTTCATCAGTCTTTAAAGCATAAGGCATAGGCAGTTTCTAAAGACAGAATATTAACTTTCTTAGACTTCAGTTCTGATCTAGTGAGGCCAAATTCTGTATTCCTGTGTACTGTTTTACCTAATAATGGGGCAGTGTTGCTGCAATAACATATGGCACTGAAATTCACTTTCCTGTTTTTCCTTCTCTTTTAATGAAAGAAACTTTCTGAGCAGCACATAGTATTTGGTAGTCGCTCTTGATCAGATAGTAGAATGACTGCATTCTGAGATCATTTGGAAAAACTTTATCTTTTCCTGTCCATTTGTGCACTTTTTGGGTCATAAAAAAGGTAATGCGGTGTTGGAAAAAGAAATTACTTTTTTACGGATTTCCTGTCTTATTAAACTTCTGTGAGTGATGGCCTCTCCCATAAAATCTCAGAGGGATTCAAAGTTTTAAAAAAAGATTATGTAAATACTAACTCCAACATAACTACTTTTTTAAGCATATCTTAAATGGACATTGGATTAATATTTTTTTACTTCAGAAGATTTAGACCAGGTGGTTTCATATGATAATTTATTTTCTCTGTTTTGCTTTTGTATTTTTTGATCACCAAGTTTGTGTTTCAAGTTAGAATATTGGATTGGGAAAGAGATATGGGGGCAGTTGCATGATTTTCTCACAAAGTGTTTCTAAAAGCTGTTTTATGGAACTTTTAATGTAATTGTGCACATATTATTGACAACATAATTGAGGTAGTCGATACGTAACAGGGTTCAAGATGGAACTAGAATCTGTAAATGAAGAGCTTACCTGAATAAAAGGATTTATTTGCTCTGTAATGCTACTGCCAGGAAGGTTAATTATAATGAGCAACCCACACAACTTTTTTTTTTTTTTTTTAATTTAATTTAACAGCAAATTTCAGAAACTTTGATTTATTAATAGGCCTGAGATTTTATGTTGAACTCTTTAATTAGAATTATTTTCAATATTTTCCAAGTGAGATGATACTTTTTGAGGTGTGGATAGTGTCTGTATAGAGTCTGGTCTCAGTACCAGAGCTCTAATGGAATGTGCGTTCAACAGGCAAACAGTAACTGAGCCTGCTGGACCTAGAGTCCAGATCTTGTTGTTTACTTCCAATGGCGTCAGACAACCAAACCAGACAGTGGAATCAGCAGATGCTTTCTGCTATGGATCCTGCCTTGCAGTTACCTGGAAGGAGTAGAGAGGGCTCCTGACACTAAGCATGTTTTTGGTACAGAAGGTGGAGGCCAGAGTGAACTCCCGCAGCCTTGCACAGCTCTTCTCCGGCTTCTGCTGGTGATCATCTGAAAGCATTTGCTGAAGAGGCAGAATACTGCTACCCCCACACCCCACCAAGCAATACAATCTTTTGCAATGCAGTAGTTTTCTGAAAAGCTGCTTCTCATGTTTCCTGTCCCAACTCCACAAAACAAAAGTTCTCACGTTCATCTTCATGTGTAAGAATGTTTTCTTGGCTTTTCTTCCTCTTGGAGCCATCCCATGAACTCGTAGTCACTCAGCTGCAGTATTGCTGAAATTGCTTCACATAAGATTCCTTCCCCTCTTCTGGGTATAGAACAATTGCATGGTCATCCATCCTGTGGGATTTGCCTGTGTTCAGCTTATTTCCTCCTTTATACTGCCTGCGAAAGAGTCGTATTAGAGTTGATCCTGCATTAAACATGGCAGAATTCCCACTGAAATTTCTGTGGTTTGTCTGTGTGAAGAGTATGCTGTGCCTTTTTATGGTCACTTTTCAGTGCAAAGTCTTTTCTCCATTATCAGTGAAAGCAAACAGCTGTTGTTTGAATGTAGTGACCTTTTATACAACTTCAGCATGGCTCCAGAGTCCTTTGCTGTGGGAATTACAGTAAAAATTCGTGGAGAAACTCAAATATGCAGAAATCAAATAGGTCTTGAGCAGCTCTGTGCTAATGGAGAAACAATTGCTGGGAGCACTCTGTATTGTAGACACTTCTGTTTCTTTTCTTACAGTTAACAGACTTCACTTTTTTCTTTACAGCTAAATTATATTTCTTAAGAAAAGACATTTTGGAGTACATGGATGAATAAATAATCACTGCAGAAAACAAAAGATTAAAGAAAAAGAGGCCATTAGGCTAAAAATACAATACTGTACTTAATATAAAATGACCATGTCTTTTGCATCATGTCATTCAAGTGTTCAAGATGTTAGGAAAAAGACCACACATTTCCCTACTTTTCAGTGGAGTACAGTCCCATTTTTCATATATGGGGATGTTAAACTAGGAGTTCTGTATTACAGTACCCTTGTGTCCTTGGCATAACTTACCAGTAGAGCTGGTAAGTTACACAAACAAATGGGATGCCAGTTAGTTTGGATTTTCAGAACTTAATCTGTTGTGTGAAGTCCTTCTTTGGATCCCAGGATCCTGTACTAACAGGAGAGCAGGAGGTGATGCCCCTGTTCCTGAAGTGGAGACACTCCAGGGTTGATCTTTCAGTCTAGCAGCTGATTACCAGAGCTTCAGCACCCATGCACCTCATAAGGGTGCCTCCTTACCTGGTTCAAAGTTTCTCAGGATGCATTTTTATTTCCTTTGCAGAAGATCTCCTATTTTATTGTGTTTTGGGAAGATTTAGCCCTGTCTGTCAAGAGAGATGTCACTTTGTGAGAGAAATGAGAGCCTTTTCAATGGGGGCAAACACACTTGAAGTAGAGGAGGACACAAGGAGGAAACTGAATGTGTACTCAACTTGTCTTTTTGTATTTTTCATTGCCTGGTCCATTCCATGAAGTAGACTGAAAAGCCTGGTCGTGATTGTAGGGAGACAACCCTTATTTGCATTTTTTTTTTTACCTTTGGATAAGGCTTCAACTAGAGGAGAGCAACAGAATCAGTCATAAGAATAATAGTAATGAAATTGCCTATTTTCAAGTTTTGCTGCTTCTTTTGTCTACCATGAGCACAGCACTGTACATAATGCTAATGACTGTTGGCAGGTAAGCAGGGAATAAATAACACATAGTTTATTCACACAGTGTATTTGCAGATTTGTATTTATTTAGAAAACTATTTTACTACTGTATTATTATAATATTTCATATTTTTATATTTTTTATTAGAAAATCTGTTAATTTCTGTGTTTCAGAAAACTATAAAAATGTACAAAATTAATTGTCATTTGACCGCATCGTACTTCCTGTAACAGAAATTGTAGCTGTGCAGCTGAGAAGCAAACCAGAAGCAGCTTTTATAGTCTGTCTTTGAGGATCAAAGTACAGAGAGGACTGTAGTCCACAGACAGTCACGTTGGACAGATACTATTAATAGGATGGAGAGTAGCTTCTGTCTTTTTCTGACATATGAGGTGAGCTATCAGTCTATTCTGTATGATCCATGTGTGCATGAGGAAGTTCTGTCAGGTTTCCTTCCTTTTAAAGTGCTGTTTCTAAGGTAAAACTTATAATAATGACAATGCTGCTATTTTTTGTTTTGGCTGTAATGCCTTCCAAGAATTTTCAAAGATGTGTGCATTTAGCTTTGATCTTGCTGAACTTCTGTGATGAGGAGCAATTGCATTGAGCATCCAGCCAGTAACAGATTTCTGGTGCCCGTTGCTGAGGTGAGGTGGGGCTCGGTCTGCTTGTGGGTGGTGGTGAGCGATTGCCTTTTCCACCCCATCTTTTGTTCACCTAGTAAGCTGTCTTTATCTTGATGCGTGAGTTTCCTTGCTTTTGCTCTTCCTGTTCTTTCCCCATCCCACTGAGGAGAGAACAGGAAGGAAGAGAGCAGCTGTGTGGGTGCTTGGCTGCTGGCCAGGGTCAATGCACTCTGTGAGGGAAGGAATTTGTGTGATTATTTGCTACATCAGCCAACTACAAGGTTTTCAGAGACTATGGGAAGCCTACTAGCCTGTTCCAGTTTGCATCAACGAATTAAGAGACTGAGTTAGAAAGTGAGAAAAAGGGCGAGCATTGCTGTATTTCAAACACTTGGGAGATAAGGGGCCACGTTGTTAGGTCAGCGCTGTCATGCCTGGTGATGTTTTAAACATAGAACATGTCTTGAAAGAAAATACCTGGTTCATCAGGCAACAGTCGGGATTCTGCTTCTTTGGTATTAGAAGGTGCACCATAGTTGAGTTAGGTGCCAGGTGCCTGTGTTTTGGATGGGATGAGATTTAAATATCTCACTAGTCCTCATTTTCTTCCCAGGCTAGACTGAAGTCTCTGCCCCTCTATGCGTTCTGTCCTACGCACCTCTTTGAGCAGACGTTGTTGCTGTGAATCCTGTTCTTAGGTGTCCTGCTGTCCTTATGTTTATGTGTAGACATAAGGACATGTTTACAGATGTATGGGAGATTAACGTTGTGTGTGGATGCACATGATGAGTTTAAGACGATAAGGTTGCTGTACTGAAGTCCTTTTTTTTAAGTTTATTCTTCAGTCTTCAACAAGTGAATTAATGGGCCGCAGGAAGAATTAAGAAAATAACCACTACTTCTAAAATGTAAAAAAGCCCCATTACTTTTATTCCTACAATTTTAAACAATATTTCTGTATTGAAATAGTAGTTGATATACCACACAAGCACTGTGGAGACAGCTCATTTGCATTTTCCTGCTCTGTATTTAATGGGAACCATAGTCATCATTTTCATTTTTTGAAGCATATATCTAGTGAAGTAGTCAAAGAAAATTGACTTGGAGAGAGTTATTGCTAGAATGTGCTGTTTCATTTTAAACTTAGTTGTATTTTATTGGCTAGCAGTGGGATACAGGGGAATTTCCAACCAGAATGAGTAATCATTTTCTTTTACAACTTGCAAGCACAGAAGATCTGTAAAAGGATCTAAGATAAGACCCTACAGAGACCAAGTGCAACTGCTGGTTTCAGAACATTTTGGAGGCTTGTGAGGTTTTTTTTTATTTTTACTTTTTCCATTTCAGTGTAAATGTGGGCACACTCACCAGAAGTGCTGGCAGAAAGGAAGTAGTGGGTGTATCAGTCATACTGAAACAAACAGGTGGCACAGCTTATGCTTATATCAAAATCTTTAACTTCAGATGAAATGTAACATACAGAAGGGCTAAGAGGGCAGTATCCTTCTGTTTGTTCCAGACTGCTTCTACAGTGTAAAATCTTATCTGTGGGCTTTGCAAACTGTTTGAAAGATTCATGCTTGGCATGAACTTTCCAGATGAGGCCTTTCTCATCTTTAGTCAGTAAGGAACAGTATAGAAGAAGATGCAAGAGAGAGAAGACAGACTACAGAACATAGCTCTCAGTGACAAGAAACTTTCAGAAGGTAATCTGTGTTTCTTATTATCTTCTGTTGCAGAGCTAGCAGTCATTTTAAAATAAGTGACGTAAACCCTGAGGGTTGATAAAGACAAGACTGAGGAGGGAACCCCTCCCTCAGTGCTGCAGTATGTTCTGCTCTCTAAACAGTGAGGTACACAATGCTTGCACCAGCTGGGAAGCTGCATGGGCTGCGTGAAACCTCACAAGTGTAGCTGTGAGCCATGCTGAGGAGACTGTGTGCCAAGGACATGGTGCAGCGTGGTTGGCTGTAGGGGATTGCTGTGAGCTGGCACTGGAAACTGCAGGGCTTGACCTGTAGACCACTGATGGCAATTGGGATTTCTGCTGCCTCCAAGGGGTTTGTTGTGGGTTTTCATAGCGGAATTGATTTGCTGCAGTTCGTGGGTTTCTCTTGAGTCCCCAGGGAAGCTTCACAGAGGATCCATGGAGGTGACACTGGCTGTCTGTGGAGTGAATTAGAAGGTGAACTGAGTGAACTCTGGGGAGGAAGAAGGACAGGTTTGAGAGGATATGGGCAGAGGAAGTTTTGGCTCATGCATTTGGATATCTCAGCTCTCTGATTTTGTTAGTAGTGAACATCTGTCCTTTTCATACTGGATCCCTTTAGAAAACAGTAGGATCCTCACCGACATGGGTAATGCAGAAAGGCTGTTGTAGAGCACAAAAGTTGCCTGACATCTCCTGCTTTTAACTCATGAGATTGCTAAACCATTGTTACTATCTTGGTACGATGATCATCCTCTGAAACAGAGGTCAAAGTAAATCTTTCTGGTTTTGTTTTCAATTTCTATAAACTTGTTTGTAATATACAAAGCAAGTTCCAGGCACAAAATATCTGGGAAATGTGCCAATGTGTAAACATGCTTCATTTCTATAACACTGGTGACTTGAAGTTGAGTAGCTTAAACTCAGACTGAAGATCTCACTTCAAATTACTGTCAATTACACGGCTGATGGTAACTCAGTAAAGCCACTGGCAATGTACCACGACTTTTAGCATAATAGTAAGTAACACTAAGACAGTTCAGTTTTTGCTTAAAGGCTTTAATCAAGAAAGTGACAAGTATTTCCTTTTCTTTTAAAAGAATTAAAAAAAATGCATTTATACAGCCTTTTTTCCTTTGCTTCTTGCTTTTTTTTTCCTTTTTTTTTTTTTCATTGTAACTTACAGTTTAGTGAACTGGCAGGCTGATATGTTTTGGGATTGTTGTAATTCCTTTTTTTTCTTTGATTTATAACAGCAGTAATAATAGTAGACACCTACCTGCTAGATGCCTCCATTGATACATTTTAAAGTACAGGAAACCCAGAGAGAGAAGATAAAAAAGTTATAATGGAGAGGACACATCCCTAAATTTTTTTGGCAAATACTAGCCAATCATGACAAAATTCTTTTGTTATATTTCTCAGTACTCCTTTCTGAAATACATAGTTAAAAAAAAGAAAGTGGTGCAGAAGGCTGTTGTATCAGCAAATCTTGGACAAAAGCAAGCTAAAGACAGGAAATCTTTCTGGAGGAAAAACATCTATTAATCTCTTTACTTGAAAACCACAGGAATATCTGTTGAGAAGTTATTGCTTGTAAAATCATAAGTGGGATCTGTAGCCTTTCACACAGGTATCATCTGGCCAAGTGTAGCAGTGAGTGAAAAGAATTTTTTCTTGGTCTATTATATGTCCTTGTGGAATCAGTTGGTGGGCTTGGCAGAACTCCAGTCACATCTCGCGGCTGCTAAATGGCATTTTGGTTGGCATTGTTTGCAGTGAAGCTAGAGCTTTAATAGGATGTGAAAAGTGAGCAACAGTTGTTCTTTAAAGGTGCTGGTCCTTTGGTGTAGCAGCATGTGGACTCCTATGTATTATTTAAGTATGTTTTTCGTATTTAATGGACTTTTTAAGGCAATCTCTTACTTTTGAGCTCTACATTAAGTTGTGATGCAGCAAATTCTTACTGTTTAATCACGTTCGTCAACACATGCTTGCATATGCTTCAGTGAACACATTTTAACTGTTTAAACATTTTGTGTAATCTTGATCCTAAGGAGCAACTTCTGTCTCCTTATTTTACTGAAGTAGTTTACTTTTATTTGTATGAAGCCTGGCTCTTCTGGTTGGTTAATTCAGTGACAGCCATGGGATTTATTATGGTAAAATCAATAGCTTTTATATCTGACTAGCTGTTCTGGTTCATTGCATTGATCGCATTTAAGGGCCTGTAATAGATATTTTATATAATAATCTCTGAAAGGGAGACTTCAGATTGTATTGATTAAATCAAAAGAGGTCAGATTTTCTTCTATATAATGGAAGTTAGTCTAACAAGTAATATAGCATTGAACATGTTGTTTTGGTGTATCTGTCCAGAGCTAATGTTAGATATTATTGACTTAAGCCTTCAAGGGGAGTTGGGCGCAAGCTGAAAGCAGTTTTAACCCATTCATCAGTCCAATGAGGAAAGAGCATTCTGAACATATTCTCAAGTTCACAAGCTACATTTTTCAACATCAGTTTCACTATCAGTGACATTAATTACATGTTCCATGGTACAGGGCATAGTCCTCATCCTGGGATCATCTTTATAAACTTCCCCCTATTGCAGGAACACAGAATATAATATTCCATGGCAGGGAGCAGAATGTCCCATAGTTTTGTCTTTTTTTTTTTTTTAGGGTAGATTTAACAGTTGATAAGAGGTGTTAGAAAATGGTCTCTCAAGAATACAGACCTGTGGAATAGATGTTCTGGGGAACAAATAACTTACTCCAGGTTTTTCTGAATTGACAAAGACAGAATTTAACCATTTGAGTAGGTATTTCCATTATTGTGTTCCTAATTACTTAATGTGCATAGTGGACACACTGCATTTTATTCTTGTTCCTCATATATTGGGTTTTTTGTGTTTTTTTTTTCATTTTTTTTTTCTGAACATGACAACATTTGCATTGCTTTGAAAAGAGAGTAGTTAGGATTTTTTCTATTACAGATATGTTTACTGGGCATTAGTGTAAGAATAGATATTCACATCCATAGGAAAGACAAGATCTAATGGTAAAAGCTAGAATTAGTGCAAGTTATTAACTTTAATTACACCAGTCTAGTAACATTCTGTTGCCATTTTCATAGGAAAAATGCTAAATCAATTGTAAGTTGTAGTAATGCTTTCATAAAAAAATAAGAATTTTTGAAATGCATATTTTCTAAATTTAAACCAAAGTTACTTGTGTGTTTCAAAGCACTTAGCAATGTACACCAGTCAGTCTGCTGCTCATTACTATTATTATAACTTTGTAGTAAGACTACATTGTTCTTCTTCCCTTACTAGCCTTTAGCTGAATTATTACCTTTGTTCAAACAAAAGGTTTTTCCCTGTTCTTAATTTGATATGGCTTTCCCAGAGAAGCATTGGCTGACATGGTTGAAGAGTCTTGTCTAACCAGTCCCACTCTTGTATTGTTACAAACCAAGTGCCTTTTCTACTCCATTTGCCCATGTTTGCCACAGGAGATAGCTTTGCATGTGGTAATTTTTAATGAACATTTTGTCATGGCCTCACCAATCCCCAGAAAAAGTCAGGACCCCAGGGTGCAGTCTGGCAAATCACGTACGTTGAAGATGAACATGAATATGTGGTTATGTTGTATTATATATTATTTCAGTGACATGGGTATGTATTATTTCAATTAAAACTAAAATGAATACTTAATTAACTTCTCTTGTAGCTGAAATATAATCTGTGTAATTGCCATCATGTAATAGATACTTAATAGTCATGCAATAGGGAAATTAGCATTTTGCATTTACTAGAGGGTTCATCATTACTGTGCAGGACATGGGTCAGACTCATTTCTTGGCTGCGGTGTCTGTGCTGACCCAAGCCATTATTAAGGTTTCCTACCAAGGAACTGCTTCAATAGCCTTTTTGAGGCTTGAATAGCTACTCTGAGAGATACAAATAAAGGCCTTTTCAGAAAGGAAACAGGGCTGGTAGAAAGCAGGCTGCTTATTGATCCCTCTGCCTGTTATAATTGTCCCTGTGGGCCAGGTGAAATCGGACGCACTCTTGGGTTCTGATTTCCATTTTAGCTCCAGCAATGGGAGAGGTCCCCATGTGGCCTTGTGTTTCCACCCTTCAGGTGGAGGCTGACCTCTGGTATCAACCCTGCTGATGCCACAGACGAAACTTCTGCCTAGGGAGCTAGCCTGCCATCACAGTTGGTCTGGATCAACCCCTAGGTCCATGAAACATGTCAGCAGCCGGGAGCAGTGGTGCTGTCTCTTGTGCCACCCCGGAATGGGAAGGGAGTCCCAGAAGATGAGTAGAAAGGAAAGGAAGATTTTCCAGCAGTGGTTACCACTCCAGGAAGAGCTTTTCCTTCAAAAACAGACACAGCATGATTATGAATCAAAATATAAGCTTAGGCTATAAGAGTCCTAAAAACTAGAAAATCTCAGTGAAGTACAACACCTGTCTTCTATGACTGCTTTCCCATTTTTCTGTTAGGAAATGGTGTTTTTTTCTATGCACTACACATTTTGTTTTCTCTGTCGCTTTTCCATCCTTTCACTCTCTGTTTTGCCTCTTTCCCTCACCTCTACATATATTTCTGTGTGTGAAAGAGTTTGGTAGGTAGTCTTGTTTTGCTGAATAGAAAATTAGTTGTGAAGCCAAAAGTAGTACCTTTTCAAAAACGATAAAATACTGTGCCATCTCCAATCTGATTATGATTTTTCTCTTCCTCCTGTTCATCACTTTGCTTCATCACTTCTGTTTAATCCAAACTAATGCCAATACTCTTTTTAGAGAAGGGAATAAGTAATATTTACAAAGAGGAAAAATAACTTACATTTCTAGCCCCATTTGCTTAAAAAGCAATTGCTTCCTTTTGCTTATTTTTATAAATGTTTTGTTGGGATTGGGCCCAGTGTGCTTTCCAGAATGGAAATCCAACACTACTTTTCCTGACAAAGTTTTTCATTTGTACTGTCAGTCTGCTTAACTTGTGTTACTTGTTTGTGTTGAACTGTTGATTGGAGAATAGAGACGTAGTAGTGCTCCAATCTTTAGTCTCTAAAGGTTTGTATAGAACTCTGATTTGGTTAACCGATTAGAATGAGTTTAGAAGTGCTTACATATTCCCTAATGTATGTTTAATCACAAAGGAAAACGGCACAGCTCAGCGCTACTTAAAAAGTCACTGGTCTGATGAAGTGTGATCACCTGGAATAGCAGAGACATTCTCTAACTGAAGCACATTAGCACAACTGCATAAGCAAAGCAGCACAGCGCCTTTCTCCCAGTATGCTTAGCATATTCGCTGGTCAGTAGCATTAACTCATTCTCTGAATGTATTGCTGTCTCCAGTAATGAGTGACAGAGGACTGTTGCTATTACCAGTAGCTGTTATGTAGGTCTGTAAGACTGTATGATAGAAGCATCCTTCCAGTCAACAGAGTGTCTGACTCAGAAAAGCCTTGCTGGGTATTTTGTGCCTTCCCCCTTGGTCATAAAAGACAGCCAGATAGTGAAAGCTTGGACTTTCATGCAAACCTGCAGAATGTAAAAAGGATTTAGCTGAACTGTTTTCTGGATTATACACAGACTGATTGCTTATGAAGTTCCAGCCAGGTATTGCTTTCCTGTCATGTTGTAGGAAATTGGGAGATACTTGAGTAACGGAGGGTATAGCATTAATGAAAAGGTATCATGAGGAAAGATTCCTGTTAGATTATGTGGATGAAACCCAAGTGACACCTAAGGGTCACTCTGTTCAAGTGTTCTCCATAATTTTTTAAGGTTTTATCTTAGCCCTTAATATTTCCATGTGTTTATAAACAGTTCCATGGGGATAGAGTAAAATATATGAAGAACGGTCTTCTTAACTGTTGAAAATGAAAGGAGGGGGGAAAAAAAGCCCATTAATGCCATCAGCTTTTAACTAGCATATAATAAAAAATAATTTACTTGATGCAGATTCTAGCTATGTTAATCAAAACTAGATTGATTTGAACTTACAGACTGACACATTGACTTGTATCTTGCAAGTGTGAATGTAGTTCATTCATTTATAATGTGAGGAGGGGGAGTAAAAAAAAAGGAAAATTAGTGCCATTTTATTATTTATCACTGGTGGGTTCTAGTTGATGTCCACAAATTGAAAAAAATACAGGTTTTTTGAGCAGGTCAGAATATGTTAACCTGACGGAAACATGAACATACCTTCATATCTTTGTACATGAGCTGGTAATGTGTACTTGCAGCCCAGAAAGCCAACTGTATCCTGGGCTGCATATAAAGAAGTGTGGCCATCATGTCAAGGGAGGTGATTCTCCCCCTCTACTCCATTCTCATGAGACCCCACCTGCAGTACTGTGTCCAGCTCCAGAGTCCCCAATGCAACAAAGATGCAGACCTGTTGGAGCAGGTCCAGAGGAGGGCCACGAAAATGGTCAGAGGGCTGGACCACCTCCTGTATGAAGACAGGCTGAGAGAGTTTGGGTAGTTCAGCCTGGAGGAGTGAAGGCTTTGGAAGGAACTTATTGCGCCTTTAAATACTTAAAGGGGGATTATAAGAAAGACAGGGACTTTTTACCAAGGCTTATAGTGAGAGGACGAGGGGCAATGGTTTTGAACTGAAAGAAGGTAGGTTTAGATTAGATGGAAGAAGTGTTTTATGATGAGGGTGCTGAGCAGTGGAAGAGGTTGCCAAATGAGGTGGTAGATGCCCCATCCCTGGAAGCATTCAAGGCCAGGTTGGACATAGCTTTGAGCAACCTGATCTAGTTGAAGATGTCCCTGCTCATGGCAGGGGGGAGTTGGACTAGATGATCTTTAAAGGTCCCTCCTAACACAAACAATTCTGTGATTCTGTAATACATAAGATTCTGTATTTTGCCCCATTATCTGCATTGCAGGAATATGTTATTATCTAAGTATGTCACAGAAATAAGGTAGACGTAGAACACCTCACTGAGAGATATATCTCATTTCACCAGATCTCATGAAGGAGCTGATTTGCCAGAAAGGAAAACCTTTTTGCCAGAAGTTTACTATTAGCTTTCCTGTACTCTAGGACTGTTTTAGTCCACCTTTGCTATGTACCCGTGTGCACATCCAGTGCACCTGTGATAGCTGAAAAAATTATTTATAACTGACTTCTTTTTAAATGAAGATAAGTTTCACCCTTAAAAAATGCTTTTGTGCATGAATTGAGGGAGCAATACTTTTTGGTAGCAGCATGTACTGTGCTGGAATGAGTGTCAGCTGATGACTTCCTTGACTCTGAAGTAAGGATTAGTGTTTAAGTTGCTACACAACAGAAGACTAACAACATTTACTGTTAAAGGTTCAGTGCCTTTTTTGGTGTAAATGAATTCATAAGGGCTTAAAAGTTTAAAAAATACATTTATGGATATTCTTTGCAGTTTTCAGTAGCTACATAAGTAAGTAGCCTCTACTGTCCCTTTCTTTCTTTAGTGTGATGTATGAGAAAGACTATTTCTAATTACCCAAGCACCAGATCAGTGTTTCCAAGGTGTTTTGAGAGTTGGAGGAAGACAACAGTCTAGCCAAACTCAGCACGCTTGGAGCAGTAAGGAATAGTGACTGGTGGTGGGCAGGTGAAGAGATCATGACTTGTTACAGGAGTAACAGAAGTAAAACAAGTGCAGGCAGAGCTCTGATGGTGCAGCCTGAGACAATGAGTCATTTCTGTGGCTTAAAAGTCACAGTGAAAAGAGAAGTGTTTGAAGGGACTTCCCAAAAGCTTGAATACTTTCAGAGATGACGAGGTGAAAAGGAGCAGTGAAAAGCCCCATTCGGGTCTTTCTGTGAGAATGCTGAGCAGTTAAGCACAGCCCGAAGACCAAGGTGTCCCATAGATGTCAGGAAAAGCTTTGCTCAGCAACCTTATTTTAAAAGTTGTCATGAATGTGACTTGCATTGTGAGAAAAGCATGAAAGTACAGTAAGAGAAAATGCATCTCTCCTCTGCTGAAAAAAAAGTATTTTGTGGCTAATTGTAGATGACAGTGAATAAACGATCTGGAAGATCAATAATAAGCAGGAAATAAAGGCCTTCTACAAAAATAAGTAACAAAAGTACCTTGGCTTGTGAAGGGTCTTAAGAGAAAGTTAAATGGACCAAAGCTTATGACCTGGGGAATTATAATGAGGGTTCGCAGATGCACAAAAGAATGTGTTAAGTAGGTCTTAAAAATAGTATGTCAATGTTAGAGGATGTGCATGCATTCCAGCCTACCGAGTAAGTCTGTAAGAAGATGATTATTGTGAATTGAATAGAGGAAAGGTGGACGTGATGATCCTCCTACCAGTAATTTAGTTTGGAGTAGATCAAGCCCAGTCTGTTAACAATAGCATTGTGTTATAAACAGTTTCATTTCTGCAAGCTTCTCTGATACTGAAAAAGCCAGTTGAAGAAATTCTTGAAGAGTTGATTTTGGAGTGTTAGAAAGCAGGTGTTCTTCATTGCAGCGCTGGGTGCATGGGGGATCGCTCCACCTTTCATGTACACTGTCAGGCCTAATTGTGCAGGTTAAGTACATTTACTTCATACCTACTCACTAGATGTCCAATACATATTCATTAATTTTTTGGGAAACTACTAGCATATGCAAATGTCCTTTATGCAGACACATTGAAGGTCTCTGGTGGTCTTCCATAGTTTTCCTCACTTGTCTGCTACTTGACCCTCCTTAGGTGATTCTGCGCAGTGTGATCCTTCACAGGTTTTGGTACATCTTATCCTAAGGAATGCTTGTTAGTCCCTAAAAGATGCTTGTTAGTGCTTTTATTATCTAAGTTCTCATAAGTGAGGTAAAACCATATGGCTAGTTTAAGCTAAATTAAGCATCTGCAAGGATGAGAACAAAGGCAAGAGTTCTTATCTTTTCTAGTCCTATCTATCAAGCAAGACCTCTGCTTGTGCCTTCTCAGCAAGATTATAAATTCATCGAACATTTAATTAAGCTTGGTGATTGCCCATGGCTCCCTCTTGCTCATTCTTATTTTCTCAGTCTTTCAACTCTTACTGTATCATCTCTGGTAATCTTTATTTCTAACCTGATTCTCCAGTTAAAATTACCACAATATTTAAAATGTCATTGTTCCATTGCTTTGATTTAGGTCTTCATTGTCCTGAAAAATATGTAGCTGTTTCTTAGAGGATATTCTGCATCAAAACTGCTGTTTCACTGTCTCACCTACAAGCATACACATACACATTATTTATCCTTTTTCATTCAGGTCTATATGTTGTGCTAACATCAGATTTGCAGTCATTCTTTCCTGATGAGTGCCAAACCTAGCCTATGCTACCAAGCGAGACTTAGCACATTTTCTCATGAGGTCCATTCTTGACAAATATGTAGTCTCTGATAAGAATCAAGGGGCATCACTTTCAGTATTAAAAAAACCCAAAACTATTGCTTTTTCAAGTACAGTAGGCCAGTTTCAGTGAGAGACCTCAAAGAATTGCTCAAACATGCTAATTGCAGCCTTCAGGAAACATCTTGGAGAGTGTGTCTGTTATCTGTTAAGTCAATAGTTGTCACTGGGTGTCTCTACATTAGAGTTTTCAGTTTGCATCAGAAGGCATTTTTTAAGTAAACATCCTGATCATTCTCTTTTACTGTTCTTTATGTCATGGAAGGGTGTTAAAGCACATGATTTTCAGATTTAAATAAATCGGGGCATTCCTGTGGCTCACCAACTGCACCCCAACTGAGTCTGTGATGAAAAAAGCCTGTAATGGTTATGGTGTGGACATGGTGCACTCAGCACCATCTGCCTTACCCTTAGAGCAAGTCTTAATGGTCCCCACTGCTTGCCAATGTAGCCCTAGTCACTCACTCCAGGCGGAGCAAAAATCCAGGTAACTTTCTCTGGGAACATTTTAAGTACTGTTTTGCCCAGCCCACTCTGCTTTTGAGTCGTGGTTTAACTGTGGAGCATTGTAAGGCAGATATAATTCTAAAAAAAATATTTTGTACCTTGCATTGCAATACTGATTATGTTGTAGAATTAAACATAATGAATGGTAAAGACAGCACAGTTCCCCCAGCCTGAAATAAAAGAAAGCAAGCCTAGCACTATGCTTCCATAGTTACTATCAATTTTGAGGATAGATTCTGCTATGAGGTGTACTGAGACAATGTGATTTGGCAGAAACTGTTGACTAAAAAATGTTAATAAGATTTTTGGTACAGGGCAATGTTCTCTAATTTTACTTTTGCAAGTGTTTAAACTCACTTAGCTTTTTTTAATGTTTGATGATGAGTATTTATCCATCTGTTAGTATCTGATTTGAGAGACTTTCTCTGTATACCAAGGAATACTCACATAAGAGTGTGTCCTATTTTATCAAGAAATCTCTTCTACCAAGCTAATTGCCATAGCATTTTCAGACTGAAGTCAGTTCAAAACATTTGACAGCCCAGTACTATGTAAGTAACACTCAAATTCAAAGTGAATCAGTTTCCTCTTGTGTAATCTCATTGGCAATCCCATGCCTCTTACCTTTAAAGAAGTCATTTTTGAACACAGTTATATCTGTGTGTAAGTCAATTTAGGCACTTGAGAGTTACTTGTACGAAGGGTTACAGGGGTAGACTTTCACTACTATTGTCCCTTAAAAGAAATCAGTATATATTTTCAAAAGGGCTATTGATGTACATGCAAAATAGATTTAGAAGTGCAGTAAACAATTTAGGTTTTGCTCTCAGAGTACCTGTAACTCAGCTGGTGTCAAAATAATGTTAATGACAGTATCTCTATGAATTGCCAGTTTGATCATTAGTATATTGCGCATGGAATGAAAGCAGATCATTTACAATCACACCTTGGCTGTCTTTTGGAAAGACATCATTTTCTTACTTTGACATGTTCAGCGTTTTGGAAGCTGCATCAATTCTCTTTTCACAAAAGCACTACAAGACATTTCTTCTTAGTCCTATGTGTAACTTACTTATTGCAAAAGAAAAGATATACAGCCCTGGGCTATTACCTCTGCAGTCCTGTTGCTTTTACTTAGCCTAAGGATTGAAATTTAATGTAAGATACCACTTAACAGTCTGGTTCTTTATGGACCTTCTGGAAAAGGCTAGTACACTATTACTATTACACTACAGTGTAAACAGTGTGTTTTACACTACAAACAGCAGCAATTCTCATCACTGAAATCTAAAGTGAACTAGTGTTAAATTATTGTTTTCTTTCCCACAGACAGTCTTTTTCAAGATAATTTCAATTACTTTTCAAAAATATACGTGGATAAGTATGCCAACTGTTTCTGTGGGTTAATTGCAGAATTAATTGGATTGCCTTGTCTTGAAGAGCAATAAATGCGTATTGTGTATTGTCTAAATTTGGGTTCATTTTAATTTCTTTTTTTGTTCTGTAAGGTTTGCAACTCCTGTTGCTTAAAGTCTCTTCTGTGGGGGTTTACAATCTGCTGCTGGAACAAACCAAGTGAGACTCAACTTCTTAAACAAGAAGGGTGTCTCTAATAGAAACATTGACATTTCTTTGAAATTTGAAAGCATCTTTTAGGAAGTTTTTCCTTTTTGATGAAGAGTCACTGCTCTACTTTCTCTAGTAGGTTTTGAATGGCTTTATATCCATCTGGATACATAGGCGTTAGCTATTTTCACAGATACAGTGTACCTCTTACCTGTGAAAATAAAAGAGCATTTACCTAAGTTTCATGGCTAAGTGAAAACAATGATCTGGTGCCACTTGAAATACATTCTGTACAAGCATTTTTGTGTACAGGCATAATAACTGTTTAAGGAAGCAACTTGGATTTTTGTAAAATTTAGAATTTTGGTCATGCAGTTTAACTTTTGTTCTAGAATGCCTCGGTCAGGATAGCAGCGAGCGGGATGCCAAGGTACCTCATTGCCAAGCTTTGCAGATGTATGGACAGCGTGACCATCTCACAGCCTTGTAAAAAGAGCTTGGTCTTGTAGGTATGCTCTTTGGAGGCCCTGTGCCTGTTAAAAATCAGTTTTCGCAGAGATCTACTGCAGTTTTCTTCTAGAAGTTACTTAAGCAGATGGGAGATTATGGCTCTCATTCTCTTTTTGTAGTGCAGCACAGGGTACACAGCACCTGCAAAGGCTTAAACTTGCTTCCTCCCTCCCCCATGTGACCAGGTTGAGAACGCCTTTTTCTGCAGTCACACTGCTGCCCCATGTCTGCTGGGGTCTTTTCTGGGGAAAGGGACACCATCTGTCTCTCCTGCTGGAATGCTTCTACTTTAAAATCAAAAAATATGTGGGCAGTTCTGAAAGTCCTTGTTTGTGAAGGAAGAATCAAGGATTCTGCAGCATGGGCATTTTATATTTTGAAACTAATGATGGTTTTACTTAAAAAAACCTTTGTCATTGGTTCATCAAGGGTTGAAACATGGGTCTTTTCCTTTGGGTGAATGGTTATATCAAAGGGTTAAAGAGGCTTATTTATCCTGTAATTTCCTTCTAAACTTAGGTCAACAATTTCTTTTTTTAGATGAAATCTGAAGGAGCTAGTGTAGGTTCAAATAAAAGTATTCCGATAGCTTGGAAATACTGCAGAAGTTGGACAGAAGTTGAGACATGTTCCCAGTCTTAAACGTATCCTGTTAATTAGTACTGAAGGCTTTCTCCTTCATATATAGGCCCTACTGCCTCATCCTTCCAAATATTATATAGGGCATGAAGCTTATGGCTGTGGAGGACTCCAGTTACACCAAAATCTCTTTATGTATGAGAAAAGAGTTCATAGGCTTAACTGTTCTTAACTTTAGCAAGCATTTCTTAATTCACTGGCAACAGAAGGGCAATGTTATGCTATATTTTGATACTTCTTTATCCTTAGGAGATCCTTTTCCTATGGAGGCGATTTTCCAAAAGTTGATTAAAGTAGCTTTGGGAGCAGATCATGCTAGAGCAATGGTGCAAAGCAGAACACCAGGGAAACTGAACCATTTTATTTTAAGACAGGTTAAAGTGGCTTTAAATATATTCTTAATTATTTTGCCATAGCCAGTAAAGACTATGCTCACAGTGGTTAAAATTCTCTGCAACGGCAGTGACTCTGAATGGCAGCCTGCTGGCCATGCTCTCATTTAGCTGTGGCAATGCAAGGTATGTAACACAACTGCATTCACCATTGTTATCACTGTTTTTTAATTCCTCTTTCTAATGAAGATTGCCAGGCAGAGACTAATCTCTTGAGTGGTGCATGAAATCTGCTTTACAAGCAAGAATTTGAATTCACTTGACAATGTAAGGTGAAGGGGGGAAGGAAGAAAACCCCAAACAAAAAAATAACCCTTAACATTAGAGTAGTGAATTAAGTTTGCTAAATAGCAAATTACAATTTTGGGGAGCATTTTAGCTCTTTACGTAAAGTCCATTATTCCTTTTAATTAAATATTTTTGTGTATGCTATTTCACAATATTGTACATTGAAAACTGTAAAGCAGATCTTACGCAAACACTCAGCAGTGTTTCCATGCTGTTTGTTACACTCTTAAGTGTTATTGTTCACACTTTAATTCTTTCACACCCTAGAGTCCTTGTGCAGCCTCCTGCCCAAGGCATAGCTCAGTAAGAAAAAGACAAATAATACATTTTTAATTAATAGAGTCACATAAATTGAGAGGGTCAGTTGGAGGCTTGTTCATACCATTGATGTGATTAATCCCACTGAAGACATGAAAACACAAGCAAAGGCTTCATTCATTCTGAGTTTAAGGAAGTTATTTTAGCTAACACATTCTAGAGAAAAGTAGACACTGGGTCCAAGAATATAAGAGTGGATGTTTAAGTTGATCCTTTTCTAGCCTGTGGTCTTACCCATGCCACATGACAGCACAGAGGCTTAGAAGCAAAGTTAGATACAAAAGAAATGTCAAGTGTTTACCCTGTGATAGTGCTCCCATGGCCAGTGGCTTAGCAAATGCTTGAGGAGGAACTTCATCTGCACTGCTGTGTTTGTGAACTTTAACAATTTGTATCTTTTTAGTCAGTTGGCCATTGTCATCCAAAACATCTTTTTGCAGTAAATTCCACTGTTCAATGATGTGTTGTATGAAAAAGTACTTTTATCTATTTATTTTAGACCTACCACTGAATAACTCCATCAGGTCCATAGTTTTTATGTTACAGCACTAGTGTTAGAGTAGTAATTAAATCCTCATTTGCTGCCTTTATGCACTACATGACGTTGGAGCTTTCTGCCATATCCTCACTTAGTTGTCTTTTTCAAGCTACCCTGTTTACTCTCTCCCCATACAGAAGTTACTTTACTCTTCTGATAGCCTATGTTGTTTTTCTCTGTGTCTTGTCCTGTTCTACAGCATTTTTTGAGCGAGTGTAATTGAAAGTAATTTGAAGTGAGATCTTCAGTCCAGATTCAAGCTACTCAGTTTCATGTCATCAGTGTTATAGAAATGAAGTGTGTTTACACATTGGCACATTTCAGTAAATTCAGAAGTCTCCTTTACAGCATGGCCCCACAAATGAGTTGTTGTAGCACAGCTATCAAGAGAACAAGTTACTAAATAGGTGAGAAGGGTATCTACACTTTAAAGTTACAACAAAACTCAAGAAACTGAAAGCTGGTGCAAAAATGGTCATGGGTTAAAGCATTTACAACATCAATCAGTCTCTAAAATTCAGCCTTAACTTAGTTTCATATTAGAGTAGCTACTTGAGTGACTAAGAAGATGACATATATTTCAGGACCAAAATTTCAAAGACTACTTATACCACACAACTAATTTTATCATTCAAGCAGAGGCTGGGAGCCAGAGATTTGCAGAGATCAAATGATCTGCAGGAAGCCTTAGCCTGGACCACTGAGTGCCTCTGTTTCATTCTTTGCATTAGTTGTGATTTTTTCATCTGAAGTAGAATTGTTCCCAAGTTGCAAAATTTTGATAGTAAGTACAGTGAGTACCATATTTTGAGTACAAAGTTTGGATATCTTTTTCATTTTTAAGAGAAACCAAACAGTTAAACTGCCCTTTTGTATGATACCTGAATATGACAAGCAGAAGAAAAGATTTGCTTTTACATACTAAAATTGTAAGAGGCTCTTCATTACATCTTACTCCTTCATTACATAGGCCTGTACAGAAACTCTTCAGTAAAAAAGATGTCCTTTTCAAATATTTAGATCCACCTGTTTACTGTTAATTTCATTCTCTGCCATGATCATCGTATTCCTGGAAGGGTGAAATTTAGGTGGGACAATAGCAGTTGTGCCCTGTAGTACCACATGTGTCAGGTTTGATTGCTGTTTGGCTAGAGGTGCTCATGTAGGTGGCTGACTGCACCTAATCAGAGCGAATACCAACTTTTGAAGAGACAAATACCAGTTTCTACAAAAATTAAATAATTAACTTTCACTTTTAACCTGTTTTGCTGCATTTGTGATGTAAAGTGCCCAAAGTGGTCACATTTGTTTCTAAAATAACTTTTCTGTAAGCAAACATTTAAAAAAAAATGCTCTAGAATTGGACTCTCGCCTTTGGTTTGTCTTGTTTTAAAATGTTGTAGTTTCTCACTGTAGGAAGGAAACTACTTAGCATCTTATCTCAGAAACCTCTGTCTGAAAACTCAGGTTTATGAAAACAGTGAAAAAATTATATGCAATATATTTAACATTTGTACATGTAATGATTCCCCATTGCGTTTGCTTCTTAAATATGCTTTTTACTATTCGGTTTTTTATGGCCAAACAAAATTCTGAGTCATTCCCGCTGTTGGCTTTGGAGAAGCAATCACTCAGCTTAGAACTGCTTTCTGCTTGCAGAGCCTTTCAGCTTTCAAAAAAGAAACTGAGTACGATGCAAACCCCCTTATCTTTCACATGCATATGTATCTGTGATTCAAAGACATCAGCCTTTAGGCCCTACGGTTTTGGCAAAGGGTGAAACAGAAAAGGCTAGTTTCAATGGGATGATTATTTTTAATGTTGCTCAGCATCTGATGCTTTTAAGACACTTTAAGCTTTGATTAAAGACATATTTTTGCTATCCTGTCTTACAGCGGTCAGTGGGATGTTCCTCCTGCTACACCACTAAATGCCTTTAAAGCAATCTATATATTTGTCGTATACTTAAGAGTTCCAACCTTTTTGTAACCCTATTTAACACAAGGCTAACTCTGGTCTGATGAGGTTTATCACCCTTGGCCCTCTGTCTAGGCTATGGTAGAAACAATTCACAGCCGACAACTAACAAAGAATATAGTGACACAATGCACTGATTGAGGATTGTGTGATAACACTATGTAGCGACTTGCTTGCCCCCCTTGCTTGCAGCCACTCATTCCCACAGTTTGACCAGTACAACTGTGTCTGTTTGTCTGAGCCAGCAGAATGACCAGGTTTGAGTTTCTAAATACCCTTTTTTATTCCTATAAAGCACTAACAAACTTTACGTTGAATTGGGCTTGGGAGAAGCATTTTACCAGTAACAGGCTGGCACTGTTTTAATGAAGTTTTAGTTTTAAAGATTGGGGATGTAAAACAATGTTGGTGGCAGATTTTGAAGGTAACGTGAGCTCCATGCTGGAATCCAGTTCAGTTCCCATGTTCCTTCTGCACCTACCCACTGTTTGCCTCTTTGCAGCTTCTAAACCCACAAACAGACATGTTACTGGCTCAGGAAAACTGTCCAATAGCTTCAGCTGGATCTGTGAGCTGTTGAGTACAAAACAAAACCTTTTTAAAATTATCAGTGTAAGATTTTTGCTTTCCTGGAGACTGCCGTTAGCAACCAGAAAGCTTTACATACTTAATCACAAGCAAAGTAATTAAAGTTTCATTTCCGTTTACTTCTGAAAGTTACATTCTTAACATGTTATGTTCATTATTTCCATTTACTTTCTGTTTAGACAAGCAATCTGTGAAGTAATCACTCAGCCAATCAAACATTCAGTGTAGGGCTGGTTTGATGAGGTGCATTGGATACTGCAAGAGGTCTAAGTTCGTACCAAGAACTGTTCCCTGGTCTGGTTGAGAAGGTTAACTGCAGATTTTTAGCATTTGCAGGCTTCGTGACTTCTTGTTAGGATTAAAGCCTGATCTAAGAACCTTAGTTGGCCAGCTTTTCTGCAGCACTGTGTTAAATAAGATCTCACTTCTCTTTTTCTAAGTAGAATAAAGGTGTGCCAAAACAGTGTCATCATTTATAATCTCAGTTTAGAGAGAAGAAGGAAACTTTTGCCTTTTTATAGTGTAAAATGAATGCATAATAGATAAAACAACTTTACGGGATTTATTCACATAAAGTTGTATGAGAGTTTCTTAATGTACTTTTTCTTTCTTTGTAGCTATTGGCTGACAAACAAGGTCCACATTAAACGACCCAGCACTGGTCTCCTTATGTATACTCTTGCCACCAGATTTTGTGATGAAATTCACCTGTATGGATTTTGGCCATTCCCAAAGGATTTACATGGAAAACCAGTCAAGTATCATTATTATGATGATCTGAAGTATCGGTACTTTTCTAATGCCAGTCCTCATAGGATGCCATTAGAGTTTAAAACGTTGTATGTATTACATAACAGAGGAGCACTTAAATTAACAACAGGGAAATGTGTACAGCAATAAAGCACAAGTACAATAAGAAGTGTAGAATACACACTTCATCATAAAGATGTTGTGGAATGGCAATGGGATCCCAGTGAGGATATGTTTAAATACCCACTAAGCCATTGGAAAAAAGAATTTTATCAGAAGTACATAACCAGCTATTATACCTGTAAAGTGCTATATAACTAAGCTATCTTGACTGCAAGGGTTCAAGTAAGTGCCACTTTCACTAAGACCAAGTCTTGAATGTATATTCAGTAGTGTTTACAGGATCCAGTGACACATCCATCATGAATTAAAGAAGAAAAATACAGCCTGCATACTGCTGACTTGCCACTGTGGCCAGACAGCCCACAGAAGAAATCCCAAGTGGATGGAGTATTTTCTTGAGCAAGGAAAGCAGGCTTTGGCGGAAAAGACCATGATGGAATTGAGTAGAGAAAGTGAAGTCCGTATGATCAACCAAATCAGTAAATGCCTTCAGTCAGAGGACTGTTTCTGATCTTGTATTATAACCTCAGCTTTTGTTGCTGTTTTTCTTATTGCTGTTGGTTGGGTTTTGTTGGTTTTAAGTATTGGAGCCCTTAAACAATTTTGAAGATGTTGCGAATAATTAAAAGTATATATCATATGGAATTGTCTTAGGAAGAAAATTGTAAGGGTGGGAGGGTAGAGGGAAACATCAAATATTTTATCAGTTGTTATTGTGTTGTATCCTGCTGTCACACAACCTTAACATCTCAATTGTTTTTCTAGCTACTGCTGTCAATACCCACTACATGGAACCACTCAGAGGTCATTTTGATCCATTTGTAAAGAGAAGTTTTTCTGTTGTGCTCAGATATGAAGACATACAAGAAGGTGCCCTTATTTTTGGTACCAAAGATTACTTTTATACACATTTTTTCCTCTCCTTGAAGAAATGGTGTAGATTTAGTATGATGTTTCTTTGCTGCTGAAGGGAACATATTCTTTATGTTATTTAGGTTTTTTAATTAAGCATCTCAAAGCAAAGTTTCTTCACTGACTTTGCATAAAGAATTTCATTCTTCAGAAAAATCTGCAGGATAAAGAAATTATCTCATACATTCAAATATAAATATATTTACAATTTTTTTTCCTGATTGAAAGGAAAACACAAAGTCTAAAGAAACTCAGGTATTGGAACACATCTAAAGGAAAAAAAAAAGACTTAGCCAATTGAATGGAAAGTAAAAGAACTGTAGATCAAACAGTTCTTTTAAAACTTAAATTTCTGATGGTGTTGGATGGTATCTCTAATATAACTTTTTTATATCAGCTTAATGTTCTGATGTGTGATTGACTGAAATAACACAGAGTTGCATTATCTCACAGTGATTTTTCTGTGTATCGTTCCTGTTTATCCATGAAACCAAGAATTCTTTCACTCTCTTTCAAAAAAAAGAACAAGAAATTACAGGATGGTGGGGGAGGGTGGAGTGACAGTGCAGCATGTACTAAGATACAAAACCTGTCTGCATGTAATATGCTATAGCGCTAATGGAGAAGGTGAATGAAGAACACCATGGTTCTACCATTTTCATGTCAGGCTAGGCTAAGGAGATGCAGATAAAATGTATGGGTATTTTCTTGTTACATTTTCAGCTCTATGTTAAGTCCTCATCTCCAGATATGATATTTGGTGTATCTATTGAATTTTGAACTAGCTTGAGCAATTTCATATGTAGCAAAACACTCACGAACATTTACTAGCTAGAAGTGCCATTTATTACTTATTTTTCCTCTAAAGATCACATGTATTTCATCATGTGTGACTAGAGGTCTGTAATTGTGCAAATTTAGTAGCTAATTGCGGACAGTTTTGCAAAAGTTGATGGGAAATAGAAAATTCTGCTATTGTCTAAGACACAGTAGCATCTTTCCTTGTTCACAAGACTCTCCTACCCAGGACAGTTTACTTTGGCTATATGCTAAGGTGTGGGATGTGGTCCTAATATGATCGCCACTGAAACCAAGGCATCACAAGTAGCTAAACCGCAGTACAGACTGCAATGTGTTTAATTGGCTCTTGATAAGCCAGAGGGTGTTACTTGCACACTGTGTAAACTTGCAGTTTAAGACAAGGTTGTTTCCTTGATGACAGGTGGGCATATTCCTGTTCTTTCTGTTAGGGTTTTGCTACTGTTGATCTTTTGAAATGTGTTTCACATACATTGACAGTATTTCTATTGAGGTAAAGAACTCACAGGTGCCAGTCTGGCAGAAGCTCAGAAAAGCATCTGTTTAGCTTTATCTTTTCTTCTGGGAATGTCTTCCCTTCCCTCTAGTGTCAGGCTATCAACCAAAAGGGAATTCAAGTAGACTAAAATATTAAAGGACAGATGATTTTTTTCACCTCAGGGAAGGTTTTAATATACCACTTGATTATTTCTCTGAGAGCAGGGTAAACAGATACTCTGATTCTTATGGTAGTAAAAAAAAATAAAATTACTTGTGTAATTGAAAAGTGAAAACAATAAGATATAAATAGGAAGACAGACGAGAAAGTTTGCCTTTAGAAGTCAGTGGATGAAGAAAAATTTGGCCTGAGCCTGTTTTGCAGGCTTCACATTTGATTATCTGTGAGTGAAGTTAACTTTAGTATACAACCTCTGGAGTCCAAACTTTACCCTATTGCTAAACCTGACAGAACAGGGTGATACAGGGCAAGGTTTCCCCGGCTTGATTTGGCACAAGACATGACAGTAGCACATACTTCCAAGACAACAGGGTTTGCCCATACCTTCTCAAAACGTCCTTAACCTCATCCCCTGCAGGCTTTCCACCTTCAATAATGCACACTTCTGGCACCATGAGCCATGGTCTCACGGCTCTTTACTGTCATCCACACTCATCCTTCTCATAGCACACTCCTCTCGAAGTGGCACCCAGTTGTGCCTCTCTACCGAAAGCATAGGACTCCTCACTAACCTGTCTCCTGTCTCACTTTATTTATCAGGATAAGCTTTATCCTGAGCTGAAGTGTAATGTAGCAAGTGGTAGGTTTCAAACCATCCTCTGAGGCAAGTAGCAGTTGTAGTCTTTGTCTGTGCAGGTTTTCACAAGAACGAGGCATCATTTTACTCTATTGCTCTTGTATAAGATCTGTGCCCATGTGGAACCCAAAGCTTCTCGGGCTCGCTGGTGTGGGGTTTCTTGTGCTGCAAATTGTCGGGTTTGAGGTGGTTTGTGACCACCAGTTACTGGTTACTCTAGGATGACCTGAGGTGGGACATGCCCAGAGTTTTCTCCTGTTAGGTTACGTGGCCTTCGTTGTTAGCCCTCGCTGCTGGGAAGCTGTAGCAATAGACTCATTGCAGACACACTTTCTTATCTTTCTCTTACACCTCTTGGCTCTGTATTGCCCTGGAGCTGTTTGTGCATTTCTATTGAGGCACCCCAGGTCCTGAATGAAAAAAACAGATTAATTCTACTGTGTGACTCTTCTTCCCTAAAGGCGACCTGGGGGATAGTACCAAAGGCTTAGCTGCTGTATGGGGACTTGACAGTGGAATAACTTTCACCTTGTGGTCCTTCACTGGGCAGCAGTCAACAGTTGAAGCCTCCATGGCTGCCTTGAGTGATTTCTGTTGTTTATATAGATTCATACCTCCTGTGCTGCCTACAGCACAGATCAGATAAACAGGCTTTATTATAATTACCACTTTTATCATCCAACACTATCAGCAACTACGACGAAGTAGATAGGATCCCTAATATAGTAATGATAACTCTGCTGGTGAAGAACACCTGAGGAGTGCCCATCAGTTGAGTGTTCCTCAAATTTATCCTCACATCAGTCATATGAGTTGCCAGCTATGGTTCCTAAATGTATGTTTAAAGTAAGAACTGGGAGCTACATCAAGACAGCAGACAGTGTGTATTTTTCTGGATCTTACGGCAGCTTTACATTGAACAACTTGATTATTCAGATAAATTTATTGTAAATTGTTTATTAACGTACATGTTAAAGTTTCTGTGGCAGAGAGTCTTTTCATATTTCATAAAAATAATAGATAAATATATTTGATTGTTAAGTTTTCAGCTTTGGGACAGTTCTTTTTCCCACAGCTCTGAGCCACTCTCCAGATATAAGACTACTGAACCTTTCAAACCCTGGCTGGTTTACACAATCTGATACGTAATGAAGACTGTACCATTTTTGTTAAACAATGTAAGCAACATGTGCTTGAGGTCAGCACCTTTTCTCTAATTGACTGCAATTTGAAGAAAAACAGGTGTGGGTTCAGTACCTTTTTTTAGTGTTTGATCTAGCAAAGTGCTGAGCACTCTTTACAGTGACTTTCCTGGGAGACACATGCCTAGGATTTAGATGGGGATCTAGATTAGCATATTTCAGGATATAACTCTGAAATTGCACATTATTTATTTTTAAGAGCACTGTTACTTTGTGTAGGGAAAAGCACAATTGTTCTAAATGTAGATAAAATAAAGGAAGAGCGTTTACAGAGAGCTTTATTCCTGCACAGTACTATTGCTACTGAGCGTATGTAATACAGTTTCTGTGGTTTAAAGTATTGATGTATTCTGTCAGGATTGTCATGTTTGACACTGTTGATATTACTTCAAGTACAGCTATGGGGATTGTTTTTTATTTGTATAACTGTAAAATAAAGAGTTTTTTTCATTTTTTCTGCTATATTCTGTTCCATATTCCTTTGTAACACAGTTGTGATAGTGTTTTTCAGTTATGTGCTAATTGTAAGGATATGTGGAAGGAGAGTGTCTGCTCCTGTGATGTGTCTGGTCAAGGACTTTCTCAACACAAAAGGGGATATTAAGAAAAGGAGCAGGAAGCCATAAATAAGAACACAGAGGGGCACAAACCCGACCCACAACTTAGAAGGGACGCGGTGATGAGAACCGAAACTGATCAGCTGCACCAAGTGGTAAGGATACATGGAGTGTATGAATGTTTATTCCAGAAAGATTATCTGATCGAGGACCTTATCAAATGGCATACTAAGGAAAAGGGGGAAGCAATAAAGTATATGGAGACACAAACCATAATGGAGACAAAGACAAGAAGCCAGCCTTGTCAGTCACACTAACTGAATGGCTATCAAGACACCGCAGGCGAACGGGACTTCGTGGCTGATAAGGGCGCCGACCTGCGGGTGGGGGGTGCTGGAGGGGACCCTGGGGCCGTGCAAAGGGCGGAGCCGCTGCGCGGGGGAGGGAGAACGGAGGAACGGGCAGAGCCGGGCCCGGTCAGCGCGCCGGCCTGGCGGAGCCCCGCGCCCGATGGCCACGGCCTGCCCTGCCTTCCCCCGCCTTCCCTTAAACCGCCTCTCGGCGCGCTCCCCGTCCCTGTCCCGCAGCCGAGGGGAATGTGGCGCCGGCCCCCGGAGACGGGCGGGGGAGGTGGGCGGCCGCGGCCCGGGGCGGCCGCGGCTGGAGGGTCTCCGGTCTCCGGCCTCCGGCCACGGGGTGGGCGCGGCGTGTGCTCCCCGGAGCAGCTGCCGGGGGTCGCGGAGGGGCTCGGCGCCGGTGGCCGGAGCGGGACCGCAGGTGCCGGCGGCTGCCGGGGGGCGAGCGTCGGTGTCCGCCCCAGCCCTGGGGCGCGCGGGGGCCGTCGCCGGCGACGCT
>JANZLQ010000079.1:27398565-27420737 GCA_026212715.1 Elanus axillaris
CGGGGACGTGTGCTGAGCTTCACTGCTGGTTGAGCCTGCAGATAGGAAAACATCACCCTCGTCCTTCAGCCTGGGCTGGGACCCCCGGGGCCGCAAGCACCGGGCTGGGCTCCATCACGAGGTCCTGGACCAACCTGGCTGGAGGAGGCAGCCGCTCATTATGTGCCATTAATACACTCCATTATAAAAGATGTTTTAAGTGGTTCATGTGAGAGCAAAACTGACCCAGTGAGGGCCAGAAATAATCTCTGTATACATTCCAGAATTTAAAAGAAAATGTAAAAACAGCTTGTACAAATCCTATACAATATTGCAAAAACCATACACTATGCTTTAAAGCCTATTAAATCAATCAGTATCATGTTTCAATCAATAACAGATTTCTGTTTTACCAGCCATGCTGCAAAAGCAAATACACAATTCCACACTGGCTGTGGAAAGTAGAAAAAAAACCCAACCTTTTCCATAATGGGTTTGATAAACTTATTTTGTAATTGCAGATTCAGCCTTCACACAGTGTTGGAGCTTGTGTGCATTTGAAAATGCTCTGATAGTCAATATTTTGCTAAGCTCTGTTCTTTTTCATGGCACAGGCACAAGAGGCCATATTTTGCTAAATCCTGCTTATAGGTCTGTAATATTAATTAGATTACTTTAAATTACTATCCATTTTTATTGGGAATGTGCTGTCTTCTGATTATTTAGTACAGCAAGAACATAAGCTTATAACTGAAAGTCGGTATCTATGTTCATGAAAAATTCTTCCACTGTAATGAAGACCTGCTTACACTGCCAATATTCAGCTGTGCTTTCTCCTGAGACTTTTGACAGTGGCCTTGTGAGCCCCACCTTCCTGTTTTCAGTTTATGCCTTCTTATCTGCTGTTTGTCTTTTATGTCCCAATATAAATACATATATAAATCAAGGAGATGTTTTCACCTTTGTCGTACTGCAAAACTTCAAAGATTTTTTATGTGATTCAAGTGCTGCTTCTAAGCCTTAAGAAACCTGATTAACAGCATGAAGGACTGCTTCTCAAAGGAGTACTGCCAAAGGAAGTGTAATTTCCACTTCCAGTTTAGTTTTTACTTTAGGGTACTCAGGCGATAACAGAGCTAGCCAACAGCACGGGTAGCTAGTCAACCCAGTAGAGAGGATGTGGTCTCGTAGAAAAAAGAGTACTTTTTTCCTGCAGACTAAATAAAATGTATTCCAAGGGAAGTGCAATGAGAAACATAAAATGGCAAAGATGGAACAAGAAGGGTCCACTCTAAAGGAGACATCATTACTTGAGTCTTAGTGCTCTTTGGTTTAGAGCAAACAGGAAACATCTCACCTTAAAAGGCATATGTTGATTACAAGTAAATCTCTTGGTCTCCATACAGTCATTCCATGTTCCTTAGACTTGTATACATACTGTGGGTATTCTCACCTTTTCCGCTCATTTTACATTGCCATAATTTGAGTGGAAGTAGTGGACTTAATTCTATTTAGTGCAGAGTGTGTTTAAAATAAAATGGTATTTGTCTTTTGAAAGAGTGGGGAAAAACAGGTCTATAGACACATGTCAGATATTATCTGTACATCAAAGAAGAAATACTGTCTTCACTCTGTAGCTACTAAAGCTACTCTCTAGAGTTAGATAGGAAGATTTGTCCCGTTTCTCCTCTATGGACTAGCATGTCTTGTGGTGCACAGAGGAGCATCCCCTGTTGAAAAGCCAGGGGGCATCTCATGGCTATTCTCCATTCTGGGAGGCAGTGTGAAGACTGAATTTCTACCCCAGAGTGAAAAATGCAGACACCTGCCCAAAATACAACTCCTATAAAGCTCAGGCAAACATTACAAAACAAAATATTTCCAGTCAGGAATGGCAACCTGCTGTGCTAGGACTCCAAATGCCAAAACTACATGTATGGACATTTCCAAATATAATATAAAAAAAATTAAATCTCTCAGCTCTTTATTTGCTCCAGAGAAAAATAAATATCAAAATAGTTTATTTTGCCTAAGCAATAGAATTTTTTGATTCTGTATCTGTGGATGAACTCAGATTTTTGTGTTTCATAAAACAATCCTTCCAGTTCTTCCAGAATAGCTTAATGGACTGTTATATTTCTCCTCAGGACTAGACCATTTTGTATGTCATTATTATTAATGGATTTCTTCTTTCTTTTTAGTGTGGTTGAACAGCTCTGAGTGTACTATTATGTCAATGTATGGATAACATACAGAGAACAATTAGGAGGCTAGTGAAGCACAGTTGAACTCCTGCCTTTAAACATAGTCCTCTTCTAATGGACACTCAAAGGCATTCCTGGAAATCCCTCTGCCAAAGGAAAGCCTATCAACACACTGGCATGCTATGCAGGAGTTAAGCCTCAGACCAATATAAAGCTGGGAAAGTAATTAGTTCCAGCATGAGAATGGGCATGGGGAGTCATCCAAGGCCCTGACTGTCTGAAAATACGCTCTGTACATAGAAGGAATCCTTCCAAATAGTCACCATCATCATTAATGTTAATGTATATCTCTAAAAAATGCTTTTTAAGGAGATATGTGCTTTTTGTACTTGGTCTTCTTGCCTCAAATTAGGAAGTATGTAATCAGTCAATTTCTGAAATCCTGTTAAAGCAAAATCGTGCTCACAAAGTGTTTCGCTAATACAGAAGGACTGGAATGGGCTGTTTCTCTGGATGGTAGCAGGTAGGCAGGTGCAATCTCTGTGTTTACTGGTGCACACCTTTTTTCAAATAGTACCTTAAGGAAAAAATACTTCTTGATGAGCTAGCTGTGCTGTCCAGGTAGTGTTTCTAAGACTTCTTTTACTTCATTATTACCTCACAAATATTATTCTCAGTAGCTTCTGTTCCTTTCAGATATTGATGGCTGCTATTAAATCCAACTAATCTGCCTGCCTTTACTATCAGGTTTCTCAGACCCACCTTCATGACTCAGCAGCTGTTCTGGAGCATTCAAATCCTTGCCTCCATTCATTGCTTTTTTGCACTAACAGCTTCAGGTCTGGTAAGTTCGAGAACAGTGTCTGAGCAGCCAGTTCCCACATTGTTTTCCTATATAATCCTCTGACTGCAGGAAAGCAAGAGTCAAAGTGAAGGTTAAGGACATTATGATGGAATAAAAGCAGCAAGAAAAAAATAACAGTAACAAAATAAAAGCATGTGCTTTCAAATGTCCCTCTTCTGAACCCCCAACTGCATGGCATTCACCCTTTCCTCTCTGGGCCTTTCCATTTGCTCTCCAAGCTCTCTGTTACTCCTGCTGAATCATTCACAAGTGCAAGCTGACTCCTAAATCTGTGTGTAAAGAGAGACTATTTGAAACCTGAGGCAGTGTTAGTAGCAATGCAGTAGCCTGGAAGAAGAATAGCTATTGTAGTATGGTACTCCATGTGGATGAATTGCTTCTTTTAGAAGAAGGATGGAATAGCCTTGGCAGTGCATCATGGTAATGCTCTCTGCTCTTCTTCTGCAGTACATAGAAGAAAGCTGTGTGATACACAAACTGCATTCAGCCCTGTAATAGCTCTAACTGTTCATCAAACAAGTCACCCTGTGAGTAGTACAATGTGCAAAAGCCTGATTTTAGACAAAGATATGTCCTGAAGTAACCTCAACTTCTTCCATGCCAGCTGCATCACTGCTTTTCCACCTTCCACCTTTCCACTTCCAGTGTCTTCCAGAGTCCTCTCACTGAGCTGCTTCCTCTTCCAATAATCCCACATCCCTCCAATATCCACTACTGCAGCATGGGACAGAGGACCCATTTTGCAAAGGCAGGAGAAGCTTACAAGCCAGTCAAGGAAAGGTGCTTATGATGCCAGTTTGCAGCTATGGAAGGGCTAACATGCCCTTGCTAATAAACCTGTATCCCATTTAGAAAGTGGGCAGTTGCTGCTGACAGAGTGCAGAGTTCTGCTTGTCTTTCCTGCAGCAGCAAAAGTGGTGTTCACTCTCCCTCTCCTTGTAACTTATTTATTTCCCAAAAGTTTTAGGAATTTAAAATGTCTAAGTCAGCTACTCTTCTAGCAAATGTGGCTGAATGTGATTCAATGGATTAGTACAGAATCACACAATCATTAGTTTGGAGGGGGCCTCTTGAGATCATCCAGTCCAAATCCTGCTGCTCAGCTAGAGCAGTTTGCCCAGGACCATGTTGAGTTTTGAAAGCCTCCAATGATGGAGACTCCACAACCTCTCTGGGCAGCCTGGTCCTGTATTGGACCACTGTCACAGTAAAAAAAAAAGGATTTCCTTGTGTTCATATGGACTTTTCAGTTTTTAATCTGTGCTCATTGCCTCTTGTGCTGTCAGTGCGTACTACTGAGAAGAGTCTGGCTCCCTCTGCTTCATTCCCAGACATCAGGTATTTATACACATTGATGAGACCTCCCTGAACCGTCTTCAGGCTGAACAGTCCCAGCTCTTTCAGCCTTTCCTCATATGAAAGATGCTTTGGTCCCTTAATCTTCTTCATGGGCCTGTGCTGGACTCATTGGCTAAGTTACTAGCATGAATTGATGGACAAGCAATGGCATCATATAAATCTTACTGCCTTAGGAAACCAGCCTGAAGTGAGCTGTATGTAAAGACAGAGCTATGTGTCTGTAGATAGGATGGGAAAATGCCTGAAGAGAGCTAAGGTATTTATTTTCTCAATAAAAATAAACCCTAGTTTCCAGTCTCTACTACTACTGCTAGTACTTGATACCCCCTTACTGGGGGTATCAGTTGTGACACAAAAGCAGGTGAGCAGAAATCTAGCCCATATTCTCTCCCTTTTATTTTTAGTAACCTCTTATCTGGAGCATACAACAAAGATTGGAAGGATGTTGTGGAATTCCTGATAGCGAAAGTAACTTGCTTTTCAAAAACTGTAAGAGAGTTACCATGCAGCCCAGGAGAATTTTGTTCCTAGATTCTTGTGATTCACTAGACCAGATTATACTTGTATAGCCTTAACAAGACCTCTAGCTCGAGCAGATCTTTAGGTGACTATGATGAAGCAAGTGACTCTAGACACACTTGTGTATTGGTTACTTTCATATTTTGGAAAGGGTATCAATTAATGGAAAATCTATTAAAAACATGTGGCTTTGGTTTTGATCTTTACTTTTAGAGCTAAGTATACCAATACATCTGGAAGCTGGCTTGCAGGCAAACACGCTGAAAAAAAAGGTGATTATTTGGATTTACTCCAACTTGCTGTTGAAAACAGTTACAAGAAAAAGAGAACTTTGTGGTTTGAAAACTAGTAGTTCTGTAAAAGTAGGAAAGATTTTTCATCTCTGTATCCTGTTTATTTGTGAGCTTATTTGAATACCACATAGCACTAGAATATGTGTTTGTAATTATTTGGCATAGAAATAGTTTGTATAAAATATATTTCTTAGCAACTGCTTGACTATTTTTAACTAGTATACAGCAAAATGTTGATAAATTTTAGTTTCAGTTCAGTTGCTGCCATAATGAAAGTTAACAGAAAGACAGAAAAGAAATAGCTAAGATGAATGTCCTTCTGTTTTCATATAGTACACATCTAAATGGTATCTTGGTGACTAAGCAGAGGATCTAATCTGCCATAGCAATACTCCTAGTTAATTAAAATTTATAATGGAAAGTTTGAAGCTGGTGCTCTGACTTCATTGTGGAGCTTTTTTTGCTAAGAAAACACTGCGCTCTTTTAATGAAGGTGTTTTCCTCCTCAGAGTGTTTATTTGCTTGCTTCTTTGATAATTGTTGCAGAACATAGAAGGTTCTGTATCCTATATATACCCACCAACATTAAGAGGAAAATCGGCAGAAACCTTGTAAACTGGGAAAGCGTCCATGTGCAGCCAATCTTTTGTGACAGGGCAATCACTCCATCCTCACCAGGTCATCTGTCCTGGTCCTCAGCTCCACCCTGCTAGGCAGGAGAGCATAGCAACATGAAAATTGTGTTACCTGGGGGCAGGAAGTCAGTTACTGTGAGTGATGCACCATTAGTTACCATACAGACACAGTTTCCTATTCGCAAGTCAAAATCCTGGAAAGGAAGGTTAGACATGCAGACAGTCTGAAAGAAACAGTAGATCATCTATGGAAAACTAGTCAGTTTTTGTTTGTTTCAGTCACTGGACTTCACAAGGGTTGAGAGTCCCCCCTGGCAGAACACAGTACAGCAGGACTGTTGCTCTGAAAAAATCAGTTTTGCAGTAGCACTGTTCTACTTAGCTGTAGAAGAGAAGCATACAGGTTCTAATTGAAGCCAATTCTTCTTGTGTTGCCTTGACAAAATAGTAAATATTTTACAGAGTAGGATAGATAAAACATGCAGTTGTATATTTACTTAATTTATGAAGTATAGAAATACTGCCAAGCATCCAAATTAGTTAAATACATCTGATGCAATAAAGCTGATCAATAAAAGTTTTAAGCAAACTTCTGATTTGCAAAAGGCAAAACCTGTTACTTTTGAATGTAGAACGCATTATAAATCAGGAAAAAGCCATAAAACATGTGACTTCAGACTGAGCTCATTAGTAAGGTATATATCAGAACTATGGATTTTTCCCTTGCTTATGGCTTATCTCACTGTTGAAGTGGCTGATGGTGCAGCTGGCAAAGAACTCTCCTGAATGCTTTTCTTTTCCTTCTCATCATAAGCGAAGGAGACACAATCTAAAGTGAAAAGAAGGCCAGCTAGAAAATAGATGTGTGTTATATTACACAGACAGCAGATCAAAAAACTCATTGGGTGTGATTATTTTAGACTATCAGCTGATGTATGAGGCCAACTTATTTTCTGATAATGTTGTGGGCAGGATTGCTGTCCCACAATTTCTTATGATCAAGTAATATGGAAGACACTTACACTTCTGTTGCTTGACTTAGATGAAGTCGTCAGGGTTACCTGAGTCACTGTCTTGGCTTATACTACAGTACAACATATAAAATATGTGCAGAGAAGCAGTTTAGATTTTAGCTGTTTGAAAATGCATAGTGTTTGATGAAACCAGGTTTTCCTTAGCACTTAATTAAAGTAGTTTTCAGCATATTGTTTCACACACAAAACCCCCAAACATTTAGTATGGATATTTGAAAAACATACTTTGTTTTCAAATTTGATTTGGGCCACCAGCATATTTACAGCTTCTCTCTGGTGGTATGTAGGATAAATTGAAGTATTTCCTTGCAGCATAAATTTATCATGCAAAGACAGTGAAATTAGAGCATGTTCACTGTTGTGGCCACTTTGTTGCAGCCAGCCTAAGCATGAGGATGGGAAGCAGATGCAGCAAGAACAAGGTGACTGAGTGGTGGTGTTTGGCATGTGTCATGAGTAGCTAATGTTTGCATAATTTTTTAAATTGAAGAGCAGTGATTTTGTTGCCTTAAGAAAGGAATTCTGGAATAAAGACTGAAACCACTGGCAGGAATAAGTACATGAAGGAAACTTAGCCCAGGAAAGCGACCAGTAATAAGAGGTAATGGACAAATTACGAAGATGTAAATATAACAAGAGGGAGAGACAAGTGTGTGTTTAGAAAGCTGATATTAATGCTGCGAGCCTGTTGCTGCTGCCGTGTAAGTAGGAGTGCAGTCAGCTGTGCAACCGTCCCCTGCCAGTGGCTGGGACAGCCCTGCTGCATCAGCCTGCTCACAGCTGTGAGGCAGGGACAGGGTTGCAGCTGCTGGTGGTCAGTTTTGGTCTGAGGGGATTTGGGGGGCAAGGGGGAGTGACAGAGGAGTGTTTTTTTAAATTGCTTCCAGCAAATACCATCTGGGTGAGTGTGTTTCAGAGCAGCAGCACAATAAAGACATTCACATTATTTAAGATAGTCAGGCTGTTTGAATCTTAAGCTGTTTAAATAAGGTTCATTAATACAGAAGCTGTATAAACATTTCTGGGTTTACCTTCAGTTTACTCGTCCTCGAACACTTACACTAGTTGCAACTCAGAATGCTACACAGATCTATTGAAATAAAAGAGCAAGAAAACCACTTTTCTGTTCATTAACTAGCATTGACAAAGCACAACAGTACTTCTATTCATATATTACCACATATTGTCAGTCATTCCTTTATTTTTCTTTTTTTCTTTTTTTTTAACAAAACCTGCCTTTTAGGCTGAAGCAACAGCTAGGATTAAAAGTAATGAGTGAGTTCCTGAGCAGGCAGCGGTATGTCACTGCTGATTGCTATCAGGCTCTCATTTTACCTTAAAAGCTTTCCTGCAGAAAGCCAGGAATTAGGAGGCAGAGGCAGCTGATAGCTAGATTGTTTTATGATGCTGTGTGTGCTAATCAACTAAAAAACAAAGGAGTATTTGTGTTTTATTCTACTAGTATGAAAACCCAGGAGGATGCAGAAGTAATCAAGACGAGGTAAGTTCTTGTATATACACATACACAGGAAAAGTGTCTGGAGCTAAAGGTGGAAAAAAGTTTTTGAAAAGAATCAGTGGCCAGAACTGAAGCCAGACAAATTCCAGCAGGAAAGAAGTGATTCCATTTTAGCAGGGAGGGTGATTAAGTAGTCTGACGTACGCTAGGTATGGATAAATGTGGTAGCTGGGAAGAGTAAGACATCTCTAGAGGAAGTACCCTCCTAAATCTGGTAGGGAGACAGGAAGAACTAACGCAGGGTCTAAAGGCCCGAAACAGGGCCTTTGCTTTTACTTTTTTGTTGTTGTTTCACAGAAATGAGTCCAAAACTACTTCATTTTAAAGAGGTAAAAAGTTTCTGGTTGGAGTGCTGTATGAAGATATGGGCTGATTAAGGGATGCCTTAGGTGGCTTTAGTTCAGGGCGGGACCTGTGTAGGAGCACCCACAGACTGCACCCAAGAGTAACCCCAGTTCAGTCAGCCTTGCCAGACAGTTCCCGGTGATGAGAAAGTGGGTGTTCCTGCAGGAGGGTAAAGGTGCAGCTGAGCAGCTAGCAACCGCCTCACCAAGGAAGAGGGCTATAAAGGAAACACAGGTTTGGTTTAGGATCGTGGAACTGTGTGTTATCTGGAAATGCCTGTTAGCCCCTTTATCTACTCTGAGTTGGGTTTTGCCTTGTATTAAGCCAATGGATGTAGTTTTATTGGGAGGGGAAGATTAGGTTGTTTAGCACCAGTAATTTTAGTTCATTTTCCCATGAGTCTGGACAAGGGTGTAAGCAAACCTGAAATTTCAAAAAGAAAAATTCCTTTAAATTTAAGTGCCATTGTCTTTGCCTCTGTAAAGTTCTAGTAAAAGTCTTAGATAAGAGAGTGGTGGCTTCTCCCTTTCTTGTGGTCTTTCCTGGAATATGATTTTTAAATAATGAAGCATTATTAACCTCAGTATAGAAATAATGCAGAAGGCTGGTAACCAAAAGCACTTCTAGTCCTGCATGTTCTGTGAAACAGTTCACTGCCTATGGCACAAAGTTACATACAAAGACTTGAAGTACAAGAGATGATGCTGAAGCTGTTTTACATTACCACAGTACTGCCAAAAAATTAAAGGTGGAAAGGAGTTAAATGAATTTTTCTTGAGGACAGTTTGGATGTCTGTAGCAGTCTGACAGGAAATAAAAGTGACAGAAAATCCGTCTTCCTTCTCTAGGTGCTTTTTTAACAGATACTGGATATTATGATATACTGAGATTGCTAAGTTCAGTGGCAAAAATCTTTTGCCTGATAGCAATGGCATTTTGGGCTATAAGTGTTGGGGGGGGGGAAGGAAAATAGAAAAATAGAAACTGAATCAGCAGGCTAGAGATTTGAACATACTTCAAAAGGAAAGAGCATTTCCAAGCAATGATCGTTAAAGCATATTTCAGTCCACATTAACCTGCTTTAGATGCCTTCATGTTAAATCTCCCTTTTATCAGCCAGGCCACTTGCCAATGCTGTACAAAAGCTATTTAATTACCCACTTGTCTGTCTTCTATTCCCACAGAAAAAAAACGCCTATTTTAGTGCTCAAAGTAATCTTATGATCAGATCCTTGGTATGAGGAGAAAGTAGACCAATGTTAGTGCTCACAACTAGAACATGATAGACATAATTTTGTTTTACCAGCTCTAAGAAGGTCCTTTTTATCATTAACTCAAATGTTTCTTGACAGAAAGTATGAAAAAAGAATAACACAGTATATATGGAAACAGGAAATTTTATGAAAAAAATAAGTCTTGGCAGTGGTGTTGGGGCTTCCCACAAATTCTTTTTTGCCTTTGTTTGCCTGTGTAGTTCTGATTGCATTGTTCTTACATTTCTAGTTTCCTGGGGACACTTTTACTGCTGGCTGAATTTCCTGAATTTTCATCCAGCTGAGAAATATAATGGCACAGTGTCAGGTCAATATGTAAATTACTTTCAAAATCCTGTTTATGGGCAAAGAGGAAACACACTTTACAGATAAATCCAAGAATTTAATGTTAGTATCACCGAAATCTGGACAATGTAGTTCAAGAATCATTATCAGCCTAGATCTATTACAGAAAAATAATAATAATACAGTTAAAACACAGGGAAAAAAAGTCTTAATACAATTTAAACTGCAAAGCAAACACTTAGTTTCTGGTTTATTTTCTGGTGTTATGCTCATGCTTCCTCTGCTCCTTTCTGTCCTCATGACAATGTAGTCATTCTCGTGGTTCATGGTGAGTTATGTGAATTGTCAGCATGCAGTGTCCTTTGCCAGGAGGAATGTGATTTTCATGTTGGTCATTTCTTTCTCACTCTAGGATCCAGCTGGGGTCATTTTTACGTTTGCTAACACATCTTTACATCTTACTTTTTCTTCATTAGCCTACATCTCCATGTTATGCCCAAATTTACTATGTACATATTTTAGATGCCTTTGTGTATGTTGTACCCCATTTCTTTGTTACCTAAAATCAGATTTTATTTCCAGCTACAAGTCTGCATTTTTTCACTGACTCCTGGTGAGTTGTTTATTGCTGTGGGGTCTCCAGGGCCAAGCCTGTGCCTCATCTCTCAACCCACTGCCCTATGCCATGTCCTATGACTCCACTTTTCAAAGCTTCTGCTGTTGTACCAGACCTGTGCTTCACTACATGATGTGTCAGAGTAGTATCTCATGCTACATAGGATGACTACATATTACTATCAATATGAAAAATGTTTCTGTGCCATACAAAGAAAGATAATAGAACAAATTAGCCATAGACAGCTTGTCAGTTAGAGGAATTGCTGTCACAGCTAAACCACACAAAACAAAGCTGCAGGCAGGTCAAGAAAACTCAGAGCAAGCCTGTGCCAAGCCTCAGTGCTGAGGCCTTGCAGACTCAGTATAAAAAATATGGCATATGTTACTAGCAATGGCAATAAGGTTTTAGAGTGCTACTTGGTTACACACAGGACTGGGAGTGAGCATGGCCATGAGCTTAACAGCAGCCTATGATATCCCACCTCTAAAGTACTGCTGACCTAACATTTGTGGACTGGTGTATCTTCCTCCTTTTTTTTCCTAGAAATTTCATCTCAGAACTGGAAAAAAACAAGTCATCTGAATGCCTTTCAAAGCTGTATTTGTTGAAATCAGTGTGGGGTAGGTAGGGGAAGGAAGTATAGCATTTTAATTTAGTAGCAAATTTTCAATATATCTGTATTAGGAAAAATGTCTAGACCAAAGATGTTATGATGTTGATTATTTTTACATGTAATACAACATTTCTCATGTTGCATTAATCTTTGGTTAAGAGATCACAGAATAAACGCTCTTGACTTTGTAAAACACATGTAATCATGACATATGCCATTTTTGATTGAACAACCGCTTTAAGATGACTGTTGAAGCTAAAAGGCAGGCTGAAAATAAAGGGATAAAAGAAAATGGAACCACAAATGAGCAGATGTAGCATTTCTTAATTAGGGATATCACAACTGCTAGGACCACACACTAGTTTTTAAAGCTGTTCCCACACACAAACAAGGCTTCAGCATCAATATGGAGTGCTCAGGAAGCATACTTATTCAATATGTTCTTAATTTGCATATGTATACATAAGAGTACAAAGTGGTTTTGTTGTTGGGGTTTTTTTATTCAACCATGTCTGACATATGAAGAAGAAACGGGTAGGCAATTTTGTTAATTTTCAGTGGCCAAGTTCTTGCCCTTTCTTTTAAAGAAATTGCCCCAAGTCCTCAAGCGATGGTCTGTCCTTGTGAGTTTACACAGGTGTAAGCTAGTTTTACTAAAGAGAACAGGATATTACTTGAGCATTATTACTGTGCAGAAGTTAGGGACTGATGTTTTACAGCATCTGTTTACTGCTTTGGAGTAACTTGCATTGCCTAACAGGACACAGCTTGGATGGCTGCCTGACCTGGTCTGCGATGCAATTCCAGATATATGTACCTAATAATGCTTCAGCCAGAGAGGTAAATCAGAGAAGGTGTAGGTGACTCTATCCCCAAAAGAAGAGCTCTGCCATCCTGGAACAGCAGAAGCCCTATAAGATGTCTCAGCTATTAGCTCTAGTTAACAAAGTACTATTATGAAATTAATCATGTTGCCTGAGAAATGACAGAACATCTCTTCCAAGGTAATATTTAATGCTCAAAATTCAACAAATTCTTCATCAGTCCTTTTGACTTCCCCAGATATTATTAGGCAAGGATTATCTTGTCAATGATTTTCAATTTTCAGGCTCCATATATTCAAAATAACATAAGCCTGCACAAAAGATTTGTTCAGTGAAAGCAATATATTAAGCCATCCATTTAGCTAGTGAACATATGTGAAATAAGAAATGATGGATGATGGCAGGCTCATCTCACATAATCGTATGAAGTAAGAAATCAGTATAACCTTTTTGGCATTCTCCAAATGTATGGTTCAGTCCTCCTTTTTTGGGTACTTCATGCTTTTAAAGCAAATTGTCTCTTGTAGTTATCAGAGTTAAACAGTTAGCAGAGAAAAACAGCAAAGTTGTTCCTCACTTGCTGACAATGAGATAAGTAATCATAACATAAAACCTGTTTATCTTCATTCAGATCTAAAGTTGCAGTCACTTTTACATTAATCCGTAGGGCTCTGTATTTTCTTTTTAAAGTATTATCACTTCACATGTATACTTGCCTAGAACAGTGAATGATCTTGTTTATTTTCCCCAGAAAAATATGTAATCATAGCAAAACTTCCGTGAGGTTTAGAAGATTCCCATAGGCCTTAGAAAAGTCTGTTCCACTTCCCTTACACAATATGAAGTGAAAGTTTGTGCTAAACTAATAGTAAGAAAACTTCATATTCAGGCAAATGTGTGGAATTTCTATACTCTATAGATATTCAAAGTAAAATGTTCTCAAGCTGACCAGTAACAGAAGTTTAATATTCAAGATGAAACAGTTTTAAAAGCTGTGCTCTTCAGAATTTGATAGGTGAGGCATTTCTGGATGAAAAATAGAGATTTTTCAAAATCCTTTGTGCTGAACATCCTGGAGTAGAGACAGCCATACTCTTCAGTTGCTTAGAAAAATCATCACCATTATAAAAAAAATTGCTACCATTATATGCTTTTAAAAATGAGATTATATTCTTTTCAAATAGCTTTCCTGAGTTCTTGCATCTTGAGAGCTCTGTGAGAAACACAAGGTGTTGCAGTCTCACTCCTGTGATGTGCTGAGCATTGACATCTTACAAGATCTTTTATAGTGGGTAAAAGCTTTCAGTACCAAGAGAATTAAATTTGTAAAGTGGAAAAGCTTCACAAAGAGATTGAACTGCAGTAATACAATTTTGCAGTAGTGAATATGAGAAAGACTCGAGGAATGACTTCACTGGAGATTGCAGCGCACTGAATGTAAGTCAGTTTTGAGCTTAAACCTATTTTATTGCATTAGCTTAAATCTACTGCTACACTAATGTCTTCTGGCTCTTATCGAAATTCATTAACTTAGTTTCAAGATATGCTAACAGAACTACACATATTTTGATTTTCTGTAGGCTTCTTCTTTTTAGCTCAAAATATGGGCAAAACAATCTTTCATATGATCATGTCCTCAGATTATATTTCACATAAGAAAGCTGATGAAAGTTTTAGTTCAAAGGGACTGTAGATGACTAAAGAAAAGCCTGTATACTCATTTAGTCCTATCTATGTCTGTAATCAGATGAAATTAACATCTACCAAGTAGGATCGCATTACTAACGGGGAATTATTTTACCCTGTGAAAATGCAGAGATCTATGTAAAGCCATATGAGTATTTTTTGTACTCCTTGTGTGCAAAAAATAAACAAAATTCTATATAAAGGTAGTTGATATTTGGATACCATCTACTCAAGGGATGATGGCATTATCTTAACAATGATAGGGCAAAGAAACAATATTGTCATAGTTTAAGACCCAGAATGCAGCTCCAAATCCTTTAGTTCTTCAGCAGTCAAACTCCACTTAGCTGAAGGGAGACCTTTTATAGTAAGAATGTGACACAATTGTTGGCAAAATCTTGAGCACCTATGTACTCTGTAACTTATGTACTGATATGCCTAAATATTACATGCTTCATCCTGAGAGCATGATCCAAAGCATGGAATTTAACTACCTACCTCTCTATGATGCCAACAAGAGTGCCTAAGATGCATCTGAGGGACAAGCCACTTAGTTACTCAAATAGTAACTGAGTAAGTAACTTACAGAAACTCAAGTTACTACACTGAATGATACTCTCTTTAAGACCTCATTTTCCCCTAGTCCTTTCCCCCTCCTCTTTTGCAGTGTTTGAATATCTTTCTCTGACCCAAGTCCTACTCTCTGTGGACAAAAATGTCCAAGCAGATTTATTTAAGCTATCATTAAGACCTTTTCCCAGTGTGTGCTCAGCAGCAGAAGAAAACATCTCCGGAGCTGTCTAAGCAGTATGTATTCCATTTGTTAAGCAGTATGATTCTGTACCCAGGAAGAAGGTAAGATGCAATTAGTTGTTTTTTGGCTGGTGAGTGTTTTGATTTTTAGCTTTAGACAATTAAATTCGTCCTGCATCCTTGTCCACCTTGTGGGAGGGGTGTAACAGACACCTTGTCAACAGAGATACGTGTCAGCTTGCTGATAGACCAGTGGTCATGGTAGCAATACTTAGAGTAAAATACCTTGAGGGAGTTAAATGCAAGACTCTTCCTCCTGTTGCAGTAGTTCATTCCTGGGGCAGTACATCAACCCTACTTCAGGACTGTAAACATACATTCTAGCAATTTATGCATAATTTAGGTATAATCTATGTACTTTTTAATGAATATGCTTTTCCCCCCCCGATTTTAGGACACGACAGACTTGTAGCACAACCTATGTAAAAAACCAATTGACTAATATATTTAAATGTTTCAAATACAATGGAAAGGGAATTTCTTAGTGAAGTGCTGCTAAAAACAAACTTTGGTTTTAAGGAACTGTAAGATACCAACTTCTCTGTCATGTTCTCATTTGTCCGAGTATTTAAAGAACAAAGTAACAAACCAGCACTTAACAATACCAAAAAGAGGTGTGTGTTTGTGTGTCTTATTAAAAATATGATTATAAAACCTCACTTTATACATGAATAAGTAAGGGAAATGGGGGAGAAAGAGGTACACACTTGATTGTTTTCCAAGAAAAATGCAAACACACAAGCAAAAGGCAAAAATATAGTCCTTATATGTTATATATATTTTCAACATTTATCACTGAGGAGATTGTAACTTCTTTTATTCTGAAGATCTTTAAAAAAAAAGAAAAAGCTACCTAATGGGTCTCTCATCTAAAATGATATTTTGTGTTTGTAGTTCCACAAGCTTTGTCCTTGAAAAGCATATAACACTCATATTGTTATTTTCCTAACTCATTGTCTTGTATCACTTAGTGAATGTGATCATAATTGGCCTGCCTATACTTTTTTTTCCCAAAACTATTCAGCTATTTCATACCACTTTTATGTAAATGTGTTTTGTCGGTTTTTCTATAAAATATGCACGTGTTGTTTATGCAAATTTTCAGAAGGCAAAAAATTTCAAATATATATAATTTAATGGGATGGCTGCAGCACTGGCATCTTTAGTTTGCCTGATAAAGGAGACAAACTGCAAAGTTGGATTTGTCTATCTCTGTTGTTCCCTGATCCACGGACAGCTCCTCAGCAATATTTGGCTAGCCTTTGAGCTCAGCTGAGCTGAGCTGAAGTGGCCTTGAGAGACCTGTCAGTCACTGAACTGTTAATAGAAAAGAAATCCTGTGATCTGTGGTCACTCAGCAGGAAAACACCTCGGAACCACTGCAGAAAACCCAACACCACCTGAATTTTTTTTCTGATATCAGCCAAACATAATAGAGAGATATAACTAAATCTTTTGTAGAGGTAGCTGCATGCAGAGACCTAAGCAAATCCTAGCAAAATCCTTGATCCCTCTATGCACAGTGTACTTTAGACATGGGTGCACTTAGAGGGACAAGGCTTGGCACTAATAACCCAAGAGGGTTATATCTTCTGAAAAGTGCCTGGATGAGGACTGCAGGACTAAACATTGATGGCATTAAATACCCTCAGTCTAACGTGGTACTTGGCAGTTATACACCACAGGCATTCATGTAGTTTTTAAAATAACTGTATTTTCTAGTAAGAATCACAGGAATGCATCACAACTTGATGCTTCTTATTGCTTGAATGATAATACTTCTTAGCAACATTTTTTAAAAATTTACACTCCTCCTGACTGGAAATCTGGCTGAAATGTAGAAAAAAAAGTTGAAAGGTTAGTCCCATGTGGGGTTTATTTTGTGCTTTAAGTTGCTCTAGTCAGCATGTTGCAAGATCCAAGTGATAGGATGCTGTCATAGCCTCTGTTGCACCACCACACCCTTGTCCTCTCCCCTGCCTGTAACAGAAAGAAGAGGAAGTTAAAGTAATGGTGAGCTGATAAGCTCCAGCCAGCAAATTGAGCTTTACTGCCTGAGCATCATGTGTCTCTTGCACCCTGGCCACTTCAGAGGCTCTTGTGATGGCTTGACGTGGAGACCAGTAGCACAGTTGTATTTGGGAAGACTTCTTCCCTTAATAGCCTGTGCACCAGCTCACAAGGATGAGGGAAGGTGATCTTGAATATTGGTAGAGAAACAGTTCCATTTTCATTGTTTACCAACCATGTTCTGGCATGGGATTGGATCAAAGCAGAATATGATTCCTTTCTCATTTTCAGGGTGGTTTGCATGTCTTTTTGCTTGCAGCCTAGTAAATATTGTAAGATGAGATAAGAAATCCTTTAGAAAAGAGTATACAAGTTACATTAATGAAAATCATTGAATGAGCATATACTTTAGGGTCACTTGCTCAGAGTAGTGACAGCTCACCAGGAAGTGCTTGATAACCCTTCACATCTCTGTTGCTTACTTGCAGGGTGTCCAGTTGTTCTGGCAGAGGCTTTTAATTCCACATTGATCACATTTTTCAGGCCTTCATTCATATTATGCCACATTGTGTGCTGCAAAGCACCATCAGGAATGAATCTGTTCTGCTTGGAATCTGTAGTTAGCATCCCAGAAAAACAGCTGTGATTAGCCAAATCAAAGTCTTTCAAAGACAGCAGCCATAGCCCAGCTGAAGTGCTACAGCTGATGTCACCCTATTAAAATACTGTCTTCATTTTAATCAGTGGCTAAAAGACATTATTTTATTTAGTGCACACAGTGCATATGATGAACTGCCTCTTGCAGACTGAATCTTCAGGAGGTCACAAATGGGGGGTGGGCTGGGAGTTTGTGGGTTGGTGTTTTTGTGGGTTTTGCTTGTTCCTTGCTTCTGTACTCTAGATTATACAGAGATTCTGTACTCAAATTATAATAAAACTGCTGATGCTTCTCATCTCAGCTTAATATTGAATGACACTCAGATACTTTTTTTTTTACATAAATGCTGCTTTTGTGCTTAGTAGATCACAGTGCCTGAGGGAGCAGAACCCAAATAGCCACTCACCATTCCATAGCAGAAAGTGTGGCAGAGAGATTAAGCTCCATGTCTGTCACACTTGGACTCACTGACCTGCTTACTGATAGAAATGCAGTTTTGGAAGTAACCTGATATCAGAGTTCTGCAGTGCTCTAGTCCAAATCAGTTTCTGACAGGATAGACCAGTTCCCTTGACAGGACCTTGCAGTTGGTATAATGGTTGTGATTACAGCTGGTTGGCACTGATGGCAAAAAGGGGAAAAGTTTTGGTTTTGAGAGAGTTTTTAAAAATGAAGATGAAATCCAGTTTAGCAAAATAGGAAAAGTTATGGCAGGAAAATAAAGTTTATTTTTCTTCAGAAGTTATGTTTACTTTTCATTAGATGTCAGAAATAATTTTTGGTCATATTAAGACAAAGTGAAAATTACTTGTCTCTTGTCCTTCTCTCTCTTCCTCACACACACTTTCTCTCTACTCACCTCCATTCTTTCCTCTCTCTTTTTCTTTCTGCTTTCTCTCTCTTTCATGCTGCCCCCTCACTCTATTTCCCACTCCCTTTCTCTCTTTACACCCCGTCTGTCTCTGACTCTGTCTCCCTCATGCTCTGCCTCTCTCCCCATCCCCAGCCGCACTTCCTTCTGATTCTCCCTTCCTGCCTTGGAAACAGTTTTTCTCTGGATGCTTTTCTCCCCCAGTTCCAAATTCTTGATCAAAGGGATTCATATCTCTCCCTTCCCTCCACCCTGCCAACTTAAAATAAGAAAGCTTATTTTTTAAAAATCCTTCCTGACTCCCAGACCCTCAAAAATTTGATGTATAGATTTTACTGGGGAAATCATAAGCATAGTAAACATACAGACTTAGCCATGGTAAAACAAGCAAAACAAAAATCCTGTGATATTGAAAAGGCATGCATTGCAATTTTTAAAAGTATGACACTCTGGTCTCTGATTTTCTACTCCACTATTTATTATTCTTTTACTTGCCTATAACAAGTTTGTATTTGCAGACAAGTATGCTGTTTTGCAGCTGAGTGTCTCAGCTGAGACTGGGCTATATGAATAGCAGCTAATTTGGATATTCAGTCCTTGACATCTGATGATTTGATTTTAGTTTCTTGAAGTTTAGTCAATTAAGAATATAGAAAACCTTCTCATGGATCTCCTTGCTGTGTCACTGAGCTCATGACATTGGTAAAATCTTATTTGATAAGAAGCTTTTAAGTATATATATACATGAGATTTAAGAACAAAATCCTAATATTTACTTACAATATGTGTAAAAGTCTCTTTTATTTTAAAAATGAAATTTGCATGTCTTGTGTCTTCAGATCGGTTCCCTGTCAATGGAAGGTATTTTGAATAGTAATGAAAAAGTAATGAAATAGAAAATTCACCTAATTAAACTGCTTATATTACCCTTAGTTTAAAGTAAATAGTATTTACTAAGTAAACAGTTTGAGCTTAGCCTTCCTTTTTGTTAGAACAAATTAATCTCTTTCCATGGGGTAATGGCAAACAAGACTGCATTTAAATGATAGTGTGAGCTCTAAGAAACAAATCAAAACTCCAGATTCTTCTAATAATGACACCTCTTTGTCTTGCTATTATTGTTACCCAGCAAATGCTACAAATTGAAAAAACATATTCTGCCAATATACTTAGAAAATTATTTTCTCATCTACAAGCTCTTTGTTTAACTGATGACCTATTTAAAGAAGCTTTAATGTACTCTTGTTTTGTTAAACATGCAGGTGATGTCATGCAAGGAGAGTCTGTGATTATGTTTTTTTTTTTATTTCCTAATTATTTATGTAGAAATCTTTCCTTTACAATCTCTCTCCTTTCTTTCTTCTTTCTCTGTTACCCTATTTTAATTTTTAGACATTTGATTTTTCTTTAAATAAATCTTCTTGGCAATGAGTTATGTTTTAGAGGGGAGAATGAAAGTGCTCAGGTTATATGTTTTCTTTCTTTACTAAAGAGTATATAAATATGAATAAATCATTCTTCAGCCCAATTTTACACACCGGCTGCAATGATAGAGAAGTAATAGTAACATAAAAATATAAGTCTTGAACAGTCATTTCTAGCAGATGATGATATATTAAACCTCCAGTTGTGTCTGAAATGTAAAGATATTACTCTCCTTTACTCGTTTATGACTAGTTTAGCTTTGCAACCAAGCATATTGCTTTCTCAGCTGAGTATTCAGCTGAGGTTGCTCTGTTGGAGTATGAGCTAATCTTGATGTTTGCTCCTACTGATGATCTGATTTCAGCTGGTGTGCACAGATTGACTTGGGATCATTTAACTTCTACTGAGGAGCTGTAGTGAACACTGGAGTCTGAGGAACAACTTGAAGTATGATTAAATGGAACAAACTATTTGGGAAGAAGAGGGACCCTTCATCTAACTGCTAGACAGTTCAAAGGGGAAGTGGTCATCAGTCAAAGCATTAGCCAAGTGGCTATCAGGACACTGATAACAGAAGTGGAAAGGGGCCCTTAAGAGCGGGCTTGAGAAACAGTCTTCTTTCAGCACAAATTATGTCATCCAACTCACTCACTACTGCAAAGAATAAAGCAGGTTGCAAGCATGCCTAAGTGCCATCAGACTGGACACCTCAATAACTAGTGTGTATTGATCCATATTGCACTCCTATAATCTAGAACTGTATGTAACTGGGATGCTGTTGGACACTTTACATATATAACCAGGAACACAGCAGCTATGTCACACATCTAAGAAAATGCTTTGAATGATCTCTGTCTAATCACAGGCTCCCACCATGACTTATCTGGAGATTGGTAATACGCAGTTCCAGTTACTTCAAAAATCTTTGCCTGTGGGAAATGTGTATTTCTTGACTAAGACTGAATATGGTTGATTGTAATGTCAGAAGAAATGGAGTGTCTAAGAGGCCAAGGGGAGGTAAAAAAATACAGCAGGAGCTGTATCACATGAAAACAGAATGAAGAAGTAGCAATATATAATGGAAGCTCTTACCTTTTCTTCAGATTTACTGTGAATTTTGTGTGTGCATAAGCTGAAACAGATGGAGGGGGAAAGAAAGGACTTTTCTTCAGATGACCAGCAGTGCTACAAACTGCCTATGTGAGAAAGGAAATATGTTCACTCTCACATTGCTAAAAAGCTTTCTACAGACACTCTCTGAAGTCTCCAAAGCCTTTTAACACATGTGCAGCAAAACAGAAAGAGGGCATAATCACCTTGACCTCACATTGTATCATAAAAGAATGAAACAAAGCTTTGGAAATCTTGAACAAATTGCATATATTCCTTATTTGTTCACAAGCTGTTGCATTTTATTCGCACATGGATAGGCAGCAAATATGTTCAAGAGCAGCCAGTACAAACAAAAATTTAAAAATTGTAGCATTTACTATCACTCCAAGGATTCTTCTGTTTTCAGTGACAACATTTCCTATTTATACTTTGTCAGCTCAGCTTTTGGTTGTACATGTGTGAATTTAGTACTGTAACAGATACTTGTACAAGGACCTCTAACCAAAGAGTTTACAGTTACACAGTTTAAAGTGAGACTGTTCCATTTCTACAAATTTACAGACCCTCAAAAACTAGAAATAAAACCCTGTGGTGGGTTGACCATGGCTGAACACCAGGTGCCCACCAAAGCCGTTCTGTCACTCCCCCCTCCTTCACTGGACAGGGGAGAGAAAAATATAACAAACGGCTTGTGGGTCGAGATAAGGACAGGAGAGATCATTAACTAATCACCATCACGGGCAAAACAGACTCAGCTTGGGGAAATTAACTCAATTTATGAGTAATTTATGAGTAATGAGAAATAAAAACAAATCTGACAAAACCTTCCCTCCACCCCTCCCTTCTTCCCAGGCACAACTTCACTCCTGGATTCTCTGCCTACACCCCCAGGGGCACAGGAGGACGGGGAATGGAGGTTGAGGTCAGCTCATCACAGGTTGTCTCTGCCCTTCATCCTCCTCAGGGGCAGGACTCATCACACTCTTCCCCTGCTCCAGCGCAGGCTTCCCACGGGGTCACAGCCTCCTTCGGGGACCCACCTCCTCCGGTGTGGGGTCCTTCCCACGGGCTGCAGGTGGAGATCTGCTCCACCGTGGACCTCCATGGACTGCAGGGGGACAACCTGCCTCACCGTGTTCTTCATCACCGTGGGCTGCAGGGGAATCTCTGCTCCGGTGCCTGGAGCATGTCCTCCCCCTCCTTCTTCACTGACCTTGGGGTCTGCGGAG
>JANZLQ010000079.1:27420837-27453003 GCA_026212715.1 Elanus axillaris
ACAGCCCCCCCCCCCCCCCAACCTTGCCACAGAAACGCAATACACACCCTTTACAATACTGAATGTGATAAAGACAAATGGCTGTCTATACAGGAAATGTCACTCACATGGTTGCTTCACACCTTAGCTTTGGGTATGGAGGGTATAGATACCTCCTCAAAAACAGTTAAGCTGGAATAGGATAAAACCTTACTTGACAGGCCTCTAAAGCATTGATATCCCAAGGGAAAGGGGAAGTCTGGGTAACTGGAAGATGTCCACTCCCTGTTAGGTGAAGAGTTTTATTTCTCTACCCTTAAAATGGCAAATGATAATGGGACCAGGTGGAGTCCCTGTGCTTTGATGGCCTACTGTTTCTTCATTCTTTTAATCCATGACTCCCTGACTGGGTTTCTGAGGTCTGCTTCTCTGCTTTTTCTCCTACTCATTTGCTAGGGAGTCACAGGATATACACTATAGCTGAGAAGATATTTAATGATGTTTTTTAACTTAGGAAACTGACATACTAGGAAACTTGTCTTCTGTTAGTCTGCTTCTGTTTTTTTGTCTTGCTGTTAGTCTGTTTCAGATCAGTTTCTCTGCAACACAGAAGGGTCTTTGAATAGTTTTATATTTTGAGCTCAGAAGTTCTTCATTTTGCTAATTCCCAAGTGTCATGGAATTAGTTTCTTCCTTTACTAATTGTGAATGTGCACTTACACCTATTTTGTTTTATAGGTTTAGAACACTTACATACCTAGACCTAATAGATCCATATATATAACACTAAACTTTTGAATCAAAATGTGTATATATTAAATAAACCTATATGTATAAAACCTAACTGAATTGTATATGATAATTTCTGAAGAGTTTTTAGTTACTTACAAAGTGGTGTGAATTCATTACTTTGTTTTATGTGTTATGTGTTGTCAGTCAATCAATCCCATTTTTTCCCTGTTAAGTTTTATCTTCCTTTCTTCTTCAAGGGTGTAGAAGCCCTTGTGTAGACTGAGATGAAAAAGAAAGACTTTTCTGATATTGGCTGTTAGACAGCATATACTTCATTAGATGTGCATTGTCTACAGGACAGTTAAGCATTACTAGGGCAATTATTCTAATTTTAGCAAGCTCATCTCTTGTTAGTTAAGTGGTCACTTCTCTCTCGCATTTTTACTCAACATAGAGCAGTTCTTCAGCCTGGGTACTTTCCCAGAGCTCTGTGAGCTTTGCTGAAAAAAAGGATGTTTTACCCCATCTGAGATTGATGCCTCCAGGTGTACTCTTCCACTGACACACTTCACCTCATTTCATTTCTGTCCTGTTTTACTCTCCTCCAACAGAAGAAAAACACATAATGAAAGGGAGAAGTCAACAGTTTCAGATTTAACTGCAAAAGACTTTCCACACTGATATATAGGAGAAATGAAAGTATTGCTCTTTCTTTCACTTCCTGGACCAGTGCTTATCTGAACGATGTGGAAATACCAGTGTGAGGGAAGAATGGTTTCATACGATGCAAGAGTTTGCATTTGGAAATTTAATCTGATATTGAAACCACATGTTATCTAAGAGTGAGATAACTTTTTTTTTTGTCCTGAGCTTACAAAAAATTTTCTTATTTAAGTCTGTGGGACTTGAGAAAACTTTCAAAATATGCTGTGCTGCAGCAGAACTGCAAGGTTAATATTGGCATGTGTAGAGATGCCCAAACTTCCTGTAAATTTCGCTTCTTGGTAGGAGTGATCTTAGGTCTAATTGTAAAAGTGGTTAAGAAAACTTTGGTAATTGAGAATTCTTCAATGTATTTTAAAAAAAATAATAATCAATTGTTTGGATGTTTTTTCCATACAGCTTGACATTGCTTCCTAAATTTAGAAGGTAAAAATAAAGGACAGATGGCCTTAATTTAAACAAACAAACAAAAAGTTATTTTAAAACAGTATATCTTTCAGAGTAAAAACTCAATGAGATCAGTAGCTGTAGGTCCAACAAAGAAAACTCTGGCTCTCTTCATGAAATAAAAATCTATATTTTGTGCTGACTAAAGAATAATAAGAATGAAGAAAATTTCCTACAATTTATGATCTAGTCTTGGCAGTGGTACAATACACATGTTCTACACTGTGAAATATTGATTAAAACTATGAAATAAAACTGTAATTTGGGCGAAAAGTGGTATAGAAGCACTGTAACAACTAGTTAAAGAAAGATGTCCTAAAAATAGGCTCTATTATTATTTTCACATATGCTCAGTGTTGCGAAATCAAATACATCTCATCTAAAGAAGATATTTTGGATATTACTTTACAAGTTGTGTTACTATAGCTATGCTGGCTTACATGAGCAGGGCTTTCTGTGTGTAAAATTACATAATGCAAACTGTTTCTTAAGTCATAGCTTAACTGATACGTAGGAAACATATATATTAATGAGTGACAGATGTATTGCCAAGAATTACTTTTATCTGATCAAATAAAGAAAATTACTTCTGTTTCCTCAAAGGAACCAAGAAGGGTCATGATTAATTTTAAATTTATTTGGGTAATGGAAATGTCAGTGAAAATATGAGAAGTTTAAGGAGGGGGGAATAAAATACCAGTCATTTTGTCACTGAACATACAAAGAACAAGACAGGAAATTGGGCAGGTTAAGCATCAGGAAGAAGAAAGTGATGATTACATTAATGCTGTGCCTGTGAGGACATCTCCTTTTCAGATGTTGTTCATAACATCTTTGAAACACAAGAGATAATCAGAACAAATAGTGGAAAGAAGTGATCCATGGGCTATGCCTATATGATTTAAGATCACACTGTTACCCTATTCATGCTATCAGAGCAAAACAATTGTACATGTATTTCGTTTTGAAGAATTCTGTGGAAGTACCCATGGAGGAAAAAAACCTGATGTCTCAGCTGTGAAGCTAGGTATTCATAAATACCAAAAATATCTATCTTCCTTCAGCATCCACATCATAATGGAAGCTTTTGCTGTCTTGTCAGTCTGAAAGGGAGAAAAAAGTGAGAAATTCTCTTACTGTACCAACGCCAGAGCCAAAGGTCCAAGGGAAAACCATGGTTGGTGATACTAAAAGTGATGCCATGTGGTCTCTGAAACAGCAGGTTTTGATTCCTGCTTATTGCTTTGGGGCAGAGTCTTTGAGTGACATGGTCTATTTTTTGTTCTGCTTTGAATGTCATACTAGCTCTGACAAAGACTACTGCATCCATATGCTTGTTCCTAAATGTATGCTAAGATACCATGAAAACTAAAGAATGATTCTTTCTTTATTCTTTATAACTTTTTGTTTATTTATTACTACTCTCCATAATTTTATAGTATGATTCAAATTCCTTTAAATTATTAGTGTGTCTATTGATATATTGCTAGAAATTACTTAGTCACTGTTCAGCATAAGTTTTGAGCATATACATACACCTAGTTCACCATGAAAAGAAAGAGTCATAGTTGCAAGACATTCCATATCCCAAGAGAATATGTAGGCAGGGTAAGAGTTAGCTGGACCTGTTGCTTGAAAAATGGTACCCTAAAATTGTGCAGTTGCAGCCTTATGTTGATGTCAAGGCCTGTCCTTCTGATATCTGGCATTACTGTTTCAGAGGGCTCGTACTAAGTTATATAACATCATACCTGTGGATTTCCAGGAATTGAATTCGTTGATTCATTCCAGGTTGTTATTCATATATTGATATATTTATCTGATTTCAAGATTAAGAGACAGTATTGCTCAGTTTAAGTTATATTAGTTAATTCACTAGGATTTCAAGGTGTATGCACAGAAATATATAGTCAATTTTTAGTAGAACAAAAAAATACATAGCTATCTTTAATTACAGGCTACAACAAAGTTTTACAACTATTAGGTGTTTTTTCCATTTTTAAGACCTTTGATCTGGCTTCCAAACTCATGTTGTCATTCTCAGTTTACTTTTACTTTCACCACATACTTTAATATTTTTAGAACCCTTTCTCCACTACTTTGCACCTTGACTGAACAAGTTATTTATAAAGTGTGCTTTATGTTTTCATCTGAGGTTTTAAATAACTTCCAGATTCATTTGCTTGTCATCTGAAATGTTTATAAGAAGATGAAGATTTGAAAGTTATCTATCCTGTGCCATATGTACTGTTGACAGTTCATATAACAGTGGAATTAATCTCGGAGTCTTTGGTTCCAAAACTAAACAATTCTTTTTTTTTTTTTTTTTTTTTGAGCTTGAACAGACTCATTTGTAGCTGTTAGAAACATGGAGGTTATAGCTTCTAAAAAGCATGAAGATAGTGGATCTTCTATTATAAAGAAAGTGAATCTTCTAGAAAAAACAAACTTCTAGTAAATGTGGTTTTAGTGTATACTATTTTCAATAAAACAAGTGTAAGACCCAGAATGATAAATTTAGATAAATAAAAAGATGTTGCTTATTTTTAGTCCCTCCATTGCCTGAATGAAGGTTTCTGAGTTGAAACCTTTAGGATCTCAAAGCTTAAGATGATGTTTAGGGGAGACACCAAGTCATTGGCTTTGGAATGATGTAATACATACATAGATCGCTGCATTCGACTGTAATGTGAGTGGGACAAGTCTCCAGGCAAGGAAAACTGGCATTGTTTGAAGAGAGGATGTACAGCAGGAACTGGGAAGGCAGGAGGAAGGTGCTAAGTACCTGGTCAAGTAATGGATGTCAGGTAGATAGCAGAAGTATAAAGATATCCCCAAGAGGCTGCAAAACCACTGTAATTGATTTGCAAGAGGCAAAAGTTGAAGAGAAGGACACATATTATCAAAAATCCAAAATGAAACAAACACTCAAAGTCTCAAAAAATGTCAACCAAAAGATTTAAATAACAACAGACACAAGACCAAATAAAATTCTCAGACTTACATAGCCTAAATTCCCTTTAAATCGCCCAGCCTACTGCTCCCTATTTGGTTGCCTGTGGCCTTCAGGGGTTTCTACCAACATGAAATACTAAAACCAGAGAATTTTAGTCACCTGCATCTGGGCCATTCTTGTAATGAACGTAAGGTATTACAAAAGGACAAGGGACGAGGAAAGTGATTGGGTAGTTAGGCATTAGTGATACATGTGGTATCCTCCAAATCAGTATGATATAATAACTGCATATACTTAAAAGTTTACCAGATGTGCAAGTGCAAAAGTGCAAAAGTAATCTGTCTCTGTGTCATCGTGTTGAGCTCAATGAAGTAGTGATAACTAGGGAAAAAGAACAAGAAGTAGAATATCCCCAAGAATGTAAAAATTACCTTGTTAGTTAACATTTATATCACCATAAGGCTCAGTTCTGAAACAGCATTGTGGGCTATGCAGCTTGCAAATCCACAATAATCATCCCTAATATGAAGAGCTTTGTGCTGCATAAAACTAAATAGTAGTAGGTGGTAATACTAAGTGCTCTGAGCATTTTGGTTTTGCTTTTTTATGTGTACCTGTGTGTTTAGTAATGAGCAAAATGATGAAAACTCCTGAAATGTGCCATAAAGGTACTACATTAAGATCCAGTCAGTAAACTATTTTTCTTCATGAAAGGAAATTGGATAAAATCTTAACATGAAAAGAAAAAAAAAGTATCAATCTTTTCTGTGTCTGAAAACTCTGCTGAATCTGACAGAGCCAGTTTCTTTTAAGTATTAGAACAAAGTTAAACAAATCCAAGGTATCACTTATAAGAAACACCATTCACTCTGACTCACATTTCTGTTATAAATTTGGATACAACGACTTAACTGAGGACATTTAGTGAACTTTATTGCTGCTGCACATGTATTCTATTGGGGATAAAATTACACTACATGGATTAAACCAATCTAACAACCTTTCCAGCAGCAGTGATCTGTTAGATGAGCTCAGGTATTGTAATTTCCTCTTGCTATAAGTAATCTTCTGGGGTATATTCCTTGTTTCTTTATGCTGCAGACAGTGAGCTGTTCTGATCTCTTGCTGGTAGACTGTGGAAGAACAGCTGTCTCTCTTGGAAACACTGCAGGAGTTTAGGGAAAGCACTAGAAATTGTTGGTTTGGTCTTGCATTTTATTTGCAAAATATGCAGTTCAATCCATAAAGTACAGTTTACCAAATGTATGTGACTGAGAGGGGCAATGAGTTAACCATCTTGGTTAACTCTGCAAAGAAAAAACAACTGTTTATACAAGGTGGTGAACGGAGGAGATGGAATACAGAAACAGCATTTGCTGTCTAAAACACAGGGTAACTCAAAAGACCAGTACAGTCCTCCCTCCTCCATTTTAGAGGAAAGTATACATCTAGGTTATCCTCTATAATTTCCTAGGTTTGTCAAATATTGTAAATTCTTTTATCTTGTTTTGAACTTCGTTTGAACCTTTGACCTTTCAGCATGTAAATGTTTATGATAAAGTAGGTGTCTTAATGCAGTTCTCTTTTTCTGCCAGAAAATATACATCCTCTTGTTCCTCAGCATGGGCGAAAGCAGAAACAAATCCTGTGCTTGTGGTCCCAAGTCTCAGCTATTGTGTAAGCTGTCTACAAGATACTATGTTCCATCCCTAGGAAAATGACCCTCACATATATGCCTTCAATTTCATGTATATCGATGTAGTTAGTACTATTAAGAGGAAAATATGTCATGCCAGATCTGACAGCCCCCAGATCTGACAGCCCAAGAGAATTGAAGTTGCCACAACTCCATGTTTTAATTTTACACACAGAGAAGATAGGGCTGACTGCGTTATTCAGGTACATGGCATGGCTAGACAAGTGTACTGACCAGCAAACTATTTACACAAAACTGACCCTGTTTATCACCTTATTCCTCTATTTTTTCACTCTTGTTCCTCCCAAATCACTTAAATCCATTCCATTCCCTGCCTGTAGTTCCTACCCTACACATCCCATAAGTAGTCTTGTCCCCAAATGCTCTTCCTCTGCATGCCATAATGTGTCCCATTTCCCTTAGGCAGTGACTATTCAGTCTGAAAGGTGCTCTGGAGTCGATTCGTCTTGAAGTGTTTCATGGCTGGACAATGCAGCTGGGGCTTTCCTGGGACAGCTCTGGAAGGGGCCAAAACAGGTGTCCTGTCCCTTCTGATTCCTTACCTTGGGTTCACACTTGTGTTTGTGCCTCTAGGCTCTTCTGGGCTTGTGAAGATGGCCATCTGATGGGCTGATGAGTCCTGTGATGGGCCTGGAGCAGGCAAGGTGGGGTATTCTTGGGCTTTGACACCTGCTGCTTTTTCTGTGTGCTCCTCTGTGGCTGTGCAGATGCACTTTTATCACATAACCTAACATTCCTACACTTACAGGTGCAGCTAGAGGGGATCACACCATCCTCTCTCCTTGTACAGCACTTGAAGACATCTCTCCTGGGAGAGCTGTGCTCCCAGAGCAGAAGACTTAGAGCTGCTACCAGGTACCTTCTAAGGGGGCTTGCAGGTCTATGTGGCTCCAGTGTGCTGAGTCTTAAAATCCCACTCCCCAGGAAGGGAACTGCAGCATCAAAGTTGCTGCAGGTTTCAAGGTAACTCTGTATTCAGCTGGAGAAAGTATACCACTTGTGCATACTATAGGTTCCTTTGGGCTCCATTCCCGTCTCAGCATTCCAGACTTCCCACAGCTGGGCTTGCTGACTAGCTGCATCTTGACAACAAAATCATGGAATTGGGAAGATTTCATGGCTCTGCATGTCAGCCAAGGGTAACAGTATGCCAGGTTTAAAGGAACTTTGCTGGAAGCTATATGGTCTTAGCGTAAAGTCTGCATGCAGCCTGTCCACTTGTCACTAAGCCTGCCTCCCTCCTTTCTTCCTCTGCAAGATGACCCAGCAGGTAGAATCTCAAACGCCAGGAAAGAAAGAATTTGAGAAGTCCACACATTGGTATATATATACACCTATCTATCTACAGTTATATATATATATATGGGAAGTGAATTTTTCAGCTCAGAGAAAAAACAAGAATTCTGAGGACTGAGAGTATAGTTGGCACTTCTGGTTTCAAAACAGAAAATGTTTCTTACACAATGAAACTCTGGAAGAAACTAAAAGACATTTCTCACAAGCAATTCCAGGTCATGTTATGATTGTTCTGATAATTTGTTCTAATTTCTGCATTCTATGTGTAATTATTTATATGATAATATCAACAAAGTGACAGTGAGCAGAACACTCAAAACAGAATAAGAAGTACCATTTTGGAAACAATGGTAGTTTCAACATTAGCAAAATGCTTCATCTTATTATTTGAGTTCTTGTTTTAACTGAAAAGCCATCATTATTGTTGCTGTTTGCATTTCTCAATGCACAAAAAAAAGGCCTTGCAGACAGCTCTATTCATTGCAAGAAAGATCCAATTAAATGAAAAAGTTAGCATACATGTTCCTTGACATTGACAATCTGTTACATTTTAGGTTTAAGAAATCAAAAAGAAAAAGATAACATACAGGATTCATTCCTTGTAGTTCTGGCTGTTATTTCAATTATATGAATATTCATTTTCCAGAGAACTGTGTTTTAAAAGCTTTCATCTAAGAGGAAGATAGTAAAAAAGATTTAATGACTCCAAATAATTACAGTTCTTTTTAAGGGCCTTTTAAAGCAAACCTCCCTTTGTTGTTGCTCCTCTGGCTTATGGTTTTAAAGCTATGTGTTTCTACAGTGATACCAGCTAGTGATAATCAAGGAAGACTAAAATAGTCTTAGGACCCATTTATTCTATTTGCATTTAAGAAGAAAACATAATAAAGCCTAGAAGTACTCCTTGGATGGATTGTTCTGTATTTTATTCTGACCACGTTGGAGAAATAACTGTTTAAATGTGTCAGGTTTTCACTGTTGCCACAGTAGCCAAAGTCCTAAAATTTGTGGACACAAAATCTGTCTTGGCATGGACTCCAGTACTGTTGGTTAAATGCTGTACTTTACATTTGTGGAACATCATTTGGTTTTTGAGGCAGACCATGAAATAGTTCTGAATATCAACCTCCAGGACAGGGGTTTTGTTGAGATGTCCTTTGAATTAGGAAAATGAAAATCATACACATTTTAAAAATAGAAAAGAGGATAATAAAGCCAGTGGGACTTTGTGGAGAGCCTGATCAGTGCTTTTTGCACCCACAGATCAGTCCAGATCTAATCCTGTTCTCTTCTGCTCTAAGCTCTCAGAGTATTTTGTTATTCAGGATGACAGCATTGCTTGTAATGCTATCCATAAAACTACTGATTATACAGGAGTAAAGTGTAGTATTTGGGGAACTAAAATTGCATGAAATGGCCTTTATTATTTATGGCTATTGTGTCTTTATTCTAATGATGTGGGTGGGTGCTACTGAAACTTTAGATCAATGAAGATGGAAGCAAAGAATACCAAAGAAAATTGAGGCAGACACTTGCATTTCTATCACTGTGAAGCTATCCTAAAGAAAGTCTAATGTATGTTTTCAGTTCTGCTTTAGTTCTGATTTTTTCTGGGTTTTATGCAAAAACTTCCTGATGTAGTACAAAAGGCTCATGGAAGAAAGGACAGGAGCTACCTGGCTGCCTTTACCATAGGATTTACTTTAACATTTGTTCCTGCAAGTTTTTTCATAGGCCCATAGTATAGTCTATAATCAGCTCCAAATGTGATTTCTGGGTTGTCACTTCCACATGGATCACTGGGAAATAGGGAAATCTGACTCCTATCAGGCCAATTATTAAAGTCTCTTATTTCTTGGGTGACTGTCTTACTTCTGCAGTAATTGGCAGAAGATAGGCAAGCCCTTCTCATGTCAATGTGTTTTAAATCATCAATGCTCCTTTGCTATGCAGTGAAACTAAAACATACTAAGTATCAGATAGTATGTCCAATGGAATGGGATCTTCACTGCATATCAGGATAGGAAGAACATATTCCCTGTGAGGAATTTTAGATTTAGATCAAACAATTTTAGATAGGACAAAGGTCCTAGATGCTTACTGTCTTTAGGAATGCTCAAAATAGAGTTGTCAGCATCTGAGTCACTTTAATTCCATATGTACTATGCATTGTGGCTGTGTTTATGATATGTGAGTGGGATTGTTTTAAATTTTACCAGATTTTTTAAATAAAATATCAAATAATAATAAGAAAATTATCAGAAAATAACTTTGGGAAGGAAGACTATATTTTTACAAAGCCCCACCAATAACTATGAGATGAAACCAACACAATAAACCCCACTCTGTTAAACTGACTTCTACCTCCATGACTGTAATATCTGTGTTCTGCTAGGTATTCCTCCCTTGTTATGCTGGGCAGAAGACCCATGATGTTACACCTCAGTGAAACTGTTTTCTAAACTTTTTAATTATGGGTAGTACTTCTTTCTAGGCTTTACTTGAACATATTTAGAGCACTGCAGTCCTTTGGGAATGCACTAAAATCTGACTGTTGATCTCAGTGAACCTGGATAAACTCAAGTAATGCCTCTGAAAGAAGGATGTTACTGTGGGCTTACAAATTTACTTGTGACGTATCATGCAAAGTAACAGCAGTACTACCCAAAACTAGCAATTTCTCATTATCTAACCATGAAAGAGACGTCTGCTTCAAAATACATATTCTCCATTCTCACTTAACATTTTAATATTTTAAAAATTCTTTGAAGCATGCCTTCCCATTTAAAGAGCACTATACCTGAAAGAAAATTTCTACTGGAAGGCTCTGCCTTTGTTGTTGAGCAGGTATTGGAAAAATACAAGCACTGTGAAGAAGTTTACCAAGCATAGAAGGATTCATGTCCTCTCAGATGAATATTAGGAATATTTAAGTATTGCAGGATACTGGCCTCTTCTCAAGGCATTCTCAAAGAGCTCACAAGCTCTCTGAATTCCTCAGGAATTTGGAGTATCAACCCATTTTTATTCATATTCAAGCACTGAAGATAAATAAGTGAGAAATACTGGTCTTGTGGAAGAGGTTCTTTTTATTAGCTATTCAGACAAACAGTGTCATGGTAAGGATATACTGTAAGAATCTTTTTTAAAAACAGTTTTATCTTGAAAACAAAATATTTGAGTTACTTCATAGCTTCTACAAAAAAATAGAGAAGAAAAATTTGATTCGGAGATAATACAAAACTGTTATAAAAGCTTATTAAGCACAAAGCATAAAAGAACTAGTGAAGCTTTTAAATTGGTAATTAAAATAGCTGATGTGTGTCTAATGCATTTCCTCATTGTCTTCTAGGACCAGACCATGATAAGGTATATTTAACTTTTTCTTCCATTTTATTGAAATTATTACTGCTAAAACTCCTATCTCAATAGTCTGTCAGTATCCTTATACAATAGCTGTACTTGGAGCATAAAAGCAGCAATACGTTGTCTACTGAAAATTCAGTGTGTGAATGTACAGTAACTGAGCCATCAGCTTTAGTGTTCTGCCTAATTAGAAGGTAATGCCTAAAGTGTGAACTGACACAAACAAACACTGTCTCTGCAGCATATCATGTAAGTTGTAGGATGGCATAGTAAATAGCCTGTAGAGGAAGCAGGGGTGATTTAGTGATCTGTGAGACTTTTTGTTCTTCCCAGTGAATGCTACCTATCACAGTTCTGCACTTCCAGATTTTGTGATTTATATGATAGGATGTTACTAAATGTTGAAGGTCTGTTGAGCCTTATACCCTTACTGGTATGGTGCTAAACTCTGAAATTTCTCAAAAACATTTGGTTTATCTGACTGAAAACACAATTCATAGACTTCAGATTATTGGAATTATACCCCACAAAAATACACATGATTTGGACAAACAATGCAGAGTGATAGTTGTTGCAGTGTGTGTGTGGTAGTCTGACTCACAAATTCTAAAATTTGTTTTGAATTAGAGCTGTACTGTCACATAAATACTTCAACATCTTGGTTTCCTCCTTTTCAAAATGGACTGCATGCTTGCTAATATGCTCTGCATTTTGCAGTCTATCTGGCATGTATTACATGCCAATCTGGAATATGTATTCTGAAGAAGTGTGTTTTCCAATGTTTTCTTTAGGCTTTTGAGCTGGTTTCCCACACAATGGAAGAATCCAGCTGTGCTGGTCTTTCAGATCATTCTATCCTACTGTAATGATCATGTCTCTACAGCCATTTTAGTCCAGTTTCTACATGTAGAAGTGGCAAACATTTAAAAATAAGGTGATTCCTTTTTCTTCATGATCTTCTGGCCCGTCAAGGGGTACAAGCTGCTACATGCCCTTCCAAAGGCTACCCAGCTCTTTGATCCTTTCAGTCTGCTTATTTGTTTGGAGAGGGGAAGTTCTAGCAAAATCCAGCATGGGATGGGAATGCAAGGGAGATTGTTACTGGCAGACACTTTCACTTGCTTTCACTTGCTTGACTGTCCACTTGCTTTCTTGTTCTTTAAAAAAAAACAAACAAAAAATACCCTTAGGCAATTAGTCATAGCGCTTGCAGATTTTACACCAGTCTTTGGGGTGCAACAATTCCGTTCTTCTACCACCACAGCATGGAGCTGTCATTTTAAAATACTTTGTATATAATTGATCTCTTCTATTTTTCTAAGGTTATTGGGAAGACTTCCAGCAATTTATTGTGAACATAGAAAGCAGAAGAAGGGATTATTAATGACTATTATATTACATGCTACCTGTAGAGGCTTAACATATAAGGTGTTTTCCTGGTTTCAGCTGGGATAGAGTTAATTTTCTTTCTAGTAGCTGGTATAGTGTTATGTTTTGGATTCAGTATGAGAAGAATGTTGGTAACACACTGATGTTTTCAGTTGTTTCTAAGTAGTGTTTAGGTAAGTCAAGGACTTTTCAGCTTCTCATGCCCAGCCAGCAAGAAAGCTGGAGGGGCACAAGAAGTTGGGAGGGAACACAGCCAGGGCAGCTGACCCAGACTGGGCAACAGGGTATTCCATACCATGGGACATCACATCTAGGAGATAAACTGGAAGGAGTTGGCTGGGGAGGGGGAGGGAGGGGTGCGGATCGCTGCTTGGGAACTAACTGGGCATCAGTCAGTGAGTGGTGAGCAACTGCATTGTGCATCACTTGTTTTGTATATTCCAATTCTTTTATTACTACTATTGTAATTTTATTATTGTTATTATTATTATTATTTTCTTCCTTTCTGTCCTATTATACTGTTCTTATCTCAACCCATGAGTGTTACTTTTTTCCCCTGATTCTCTCTCCCACCCTGTTGGGGTGGGTGGGCAAGTAAGCAAATGGCTGAGTTGTGCTTAGTTGTGTGCTTAGACCAAGACAGGTGTAAAGCTTGGCAATGCAGTTGCGATGCCTGGTTGCATGTCACAACTGCCACAGTTACCACAGTGAAAGGTGCTCTTTCCATTAACTCCCTACCAAAAGATTCCTCAGGAGAAACAGCAATACAGACTATTTATGAAATACTTATTCCACAGCTACTTTTAAGGCAAAAATATTTTATTCAACTTGCATCATTCTTAGAGAGAAGTCTTATATAAATATAGCTCCAAATGGAAATACCTATACCTGAAACAGCTAACACCCCCCAAATAATATATTGTGAACATACAACAGGCTGGGCTGTGAGACTCTTAAGGCAGCTTGATAATTCCCATTCTATCACTTTGTGATGCTCTTGGATCAAATGCCATGAGGACATTTGATGTGATGTTTTCTACTGTCATGCCTTCAAGTTAGATTTCTTTCTTAGAAGTAAAATTCACAATGCCTAATTCAAGTGACTAAATTCCCCACAGCAATTTGGGCAGATTTAGACACTCAAAAAAGCATTCACAGAAAACAGCACAATGAGCACCAAAATCCTTAATAAGCCTAAAAGGTATCACTGAAAAGATGGAGTCTGAGGCCACAGCACTTCGCTGCAGATTTTGTCCCAAACTAGTACTAGATAATGTGCATGAAAGAGACTGTGTGTGTGCATGTGTGCTGTGTGTGCGTGTAGTGATAGTGCATGTGTAGGCATATATGTGTGTGGATATGTGTGTACTGACATATTCTGTAGAGTCCAGGAGCCTACTGAAATATATGCCAGGTATGTACCCATCCCCACCACCCCAAAAGGGGAGAGGCATTTTAGAAAGAAGAATCACAGTATTATAAATATCTAATATTATATATTAAATCAGGTGATAGAATGAAAGAGACTGTTCTGTCCTGAATATGTATTATGCATTAAACTGCCATTTAAACTGTCTGGATAAAATCCAGAAATAATCCTGAGAATGGGCCTTGTCGGGTCTTCGCTCTTGTGAGGACTATTAAACAGGTAAGTTGGGACATTCAGGATGTCACTCCTTCCATTTTGCAGTGATCTTGTTTATTGTTCTCTGGTGTAAATCAAGAATGATCATCTTTCTGTACTATAAAAGAAACATTCTGGTTTCACCCGCATCAATTTCAAGTCTAGCAGGGTAAAACAAGCACTCAATTTTATAATCTCAAAGCTTCCTCTCAGTTTCTATGGATTCTGCTTCCTTTGTATTTTCACACTGCAATCAAGGAATAGCAATACTTATCTGAATTATAAATCAGACTTTTATTCAGTCTAGCCAGCTGTAACAGCTTATCTGTATTACTGTAATTAAGGAACTTTATTATAATTTCTTTGTGGAGGCCACCAGGTGCTCTGCTCACTGTTCTTTGCATGACAAAGGATGAAGCCATAAAATTTTCTATAAACATTTCTTTAAAGAGGTATCTGTTAACTCTTCTGTTCTTATTTTCCCCTCTCTTTCAGGCAAGTTGAGACGACAGATTGTTTCTCCTGCTTTCATTTTCTAATCCATCTACTGTCAATCTTTGTTGTTTCATTCATTTAGACATTTGCTTTTTGAAGACTCCAGTTTATTCTGGAAAAATCTTTATTCTGGAGAATGTAGATTTTCTACATTATTCACTTTCATTTCAACCTCACTGACCCATAATAACATTTTCTTCATCTCCTATTAACTCCATAAACTGAGGTATAGAGGTCATCAATTTGGTTAGTAATTTAATTTTCCCCTTGTCCTTAATTCATGTTTTAAATACTTAAATACTGTATAATGACAAATTGCAGTTTTTCTCTCAGCCAGAGTTACTGCTTAGAGTAGCTTCATGAGATCAGCCTGTGCATAAAGGGAAAAGAGATATCAGCCACGTGCATTCCTGGGGTGGCTTCCTCCAGCTGTTTGAATGACTCTTTTGCATCTTAGCTGTTTAATTGCTCCATCAGATCATATTGTCTTCTTCAAAAATAAACTCAATTCTAAATTCATAATTCCCTTTCCTGCATTCTTAAGAGAATAAAGTAAAGGAAGAGTGCCTGCTGAAAACAGCTACAAGGTGTGTTGAAGTCCGCCTCCTCTCAATATAAATCAAGAAACTTTAGTGATAAGCCATCTCTGGTCAGCTGTGAATTGAATAGGAAATTTAAAAGCAATATTGTATAGTTTATCATCATTAATTCCATATAATTAATGGGAAATATATAATGAGTAGGAAATCAGTTGCCAAATAGCAACTGGTACAGATAAGTTCTGAAATAAAGTTGCTAAGGCAGGTAAGGATTTCAGCTAAACCTCTATAGCCAGATAGGGAGAAGAAGGAGTTTAGGACTTTATGATATTCAAGGAGAAGAAAATACATATTTGTTAGACAGAAAAGGGAAGGTTGATAATACTTTTTAAAAAAATAGGTATTTCCCTAGTAAGTATTATGAGTGAGGATGATTTGATTGTATCACAGAGTGATATGTTCAGTAATAATTGAGTTGTGAAAGGAATAAAAATATTTTTTAAATAATTGTGCTGGAGTAATTGGCACCTGAGAGTTCTAAAAGAGAAGTGTAAAACCTCCAAAAAGGGGAAGTATACTAACATTATGCTGACTTTAAAGAAAAAAAAACAACAAAAAACATGAATGAGGATGATCTAAATAATTATGAGGTAGAGAAGAGCCACACAAATAATGAAAAAGCTCCTGTGAGAATAATTTTGTAAACAGTTTGAAGGATTTGAATTTAATTCAGCTGATACTCTTATATGGAAAATGGATCTTCTCAAACAAGTCTAATTTTATTCTTTGCTGAAATAACAAATTTAATCAAGAAAGGCAAATAGATATATTCAGATGTTGTAAGTTATTTGACCACGTAACACACTGACTAAAAGCTACAAAACCAATATAATAAAACCAACATAGCACTTGATCAATAAAATCTACCTGATGGATTAGTTTTGAGATATACCTTAATAGCTAGAGTACACAATAACTTATAAGAGTGCTTTTCTATCAACATGACATGGAAGTAAAAACAAGGATGAAATTAATCCTGAAGATGAATTGATGAGACTGTCCCATTTTGATATACAACTTTTTTAAAAGGTAATGGAAAACTGGATACAGTATGTAAGAGAGATGCAAAAAAGGTGTGAGAACTAAGAAACCACTACAACATCAAGGTGAAAGCTTCTGTCTTTTTTCCTGTTTTCTGATAAATGTGCCATATTTTCTGGAAAATATGTTCCAAGTAAATGCAAGCTGTTTTTTTCTTTCTGTATAGTTGAATTGGTTGCAATATTGAAAAGAGTGATGTTTGTCCTGCCTTTAAATGCTGTGACTTTATTGCTGTCATACCTCATGCTCTGATTATTTTTAAGTGTTTTTTAATCATAACTTAAGTGATTCCCAAGTTTTGTAGAGTTAGTCTTACCAGACAACTGCTCTTTCCCTTACAATGACAAAGGTTTAATATGTGATACCTATCAAACTTGCCTTTGGTAAGCTGAAATTCCTCCTTAGGCAAACTCTTTTCCAAGCAGTTTTATACTGAAAACTTTTCAGCATCTTTCCTGCTTACTAAGGTAAAAATCTCTAAGATGAGTTAGAGATAACTCACTGTATGGTTAGCAACAATATTTCTTTTTAAACTTGTCTGTAAAGCACTTTAGCTTAGAAAATACTGTGCAGGCACTTTCTGTAGAACTATGCTGTTTGAAGATGAGACTTCTACCTCTTACTGAGGATTGGTGCTAAAATGCAGAATCAACTTTTGTTGTTTAATGTTTATACTGCCATAGAAGCTGGAAGATTTTATTAACTTGTCACATGAGGTGTACTAGACATTCACACACCTGTGTGGACAGAAGAGTTTGCTAACTTTCCACATGGAAAGATGCCATATAGAACTCTTTTGAGGAAACATGAATAGAGGGTCTTGTAGTGACATTTGATTTAACACATGCCTTGCTACTACCAAAACCACTTTTGTACAGATCATTGCAAAAGTGCGCTTTTAGGGAAGAGTCTGTAAGGGGATAACGTGGTTGTCTAAAATTGTAGTATAAGTCACTTCCATTGATTTTTATGGGTGCTGTTATAAAAAAGAAAGAACTGTTTGCAAGGACAAAAGGCAGTGTTTGAGATTAAGATAACATTTAAAAATCTCTTTGGAGTCTTTGGAACCTTATATTAATCTGACAGTGCCAGTACTTTTACCACTAAATACAGCATAATTCAAATGGAATTATCTAGCTTCCTTCTAAATCTAAGCACAGTAAAAGGCTTATAAGGAATGCTTACCTGAAAATAAATGAGAACAAGGCAGCAATTTATCAAATATTTTTATGTAATATTTTCATATCTGTAATTACTTTAAGGTCCAGGAAGATTGATATGTATGACTAATTTGGTTTAGAGGAACAGAAATCAAATATTGTTTACTCTTACAATAAAATGTATAAAATATAAAGAAACATTGTAAGATGCTTCCTTACAATGTTTTCGTAACTCATTGGTTTCAAATAATACAAAAAAAGGATATAGACAGGTCAGCTTCTCCCCAGCTTGGATTTTTTTCAGAACCAGGACTAATAGTTAGGATCTACAAGCCAGAGCTCAGACACATAATTTCAGTTCAGGTGGTGAGCAGCTTTCCCAGTGTAATTCTGAATACATGGTGCGCTTCTAATTTCTCATCAGTGCATGCTCTATTTGCCACTAAAGCCTTTCTCTGTATTTCTGCATTTAGATTCTTACATATGTCTGAAAATTACTACTGTCAAATGCAAGTAGAAGTTTATGCATCTAATGCCTTTGGAAGTAATGGGGTTTGAAACTCTTTTGAAAATTTGGATTAAGATGCTCTTGAAATTTGTCTTATTTATCTTACAGTGTAGGGTTTTTTCATGCATATCAATTGCATTTGATTAAATAGTCAAAGAAAGTAGTTCTAATGAGTAGTGACATGTTGCTAAGGAAAAATATAAACAGTAAATCCTGTAAAAGATGGAAATAATAATGAGCAACAAAAAAAGGAAGTAAATTTCTGCACAAGGCTTCAATGAATTTGCTCTAAAAAGTACTTAGTTAAAACAATGCTGTTTAAGTTTTAGTGAAAAGCTTAACTAAAATATGATGCTTCATAAAACACAGTATTAATGTTATATTTCTTCATGGGTATTTTCTTTTTTTTTGTGTGCATTCTATATTTTTATCCTTGCAAAAATAAAACAACAGTTGTAAGCTAAAAAAAATATCTTTAAATTTATGGGTCAGATTCACAGTGTTGGCTGCATCCTGATTTATACCATCTGAGAAAGCAATCCAGAGTTTCCTTATTTGTCAGTGATTTCCTTATATGTTCAGCCATGTCCAAGCTTTTCTACTTGTAGTCACAGAGGCATGTTGTTGCTCTAGCATTTCTGCTGTGTACTACTGTTAAGCAGCAGAATTGTCTTAAATTGTATCTCATATCTGTGTGCCATTTGCCTTTTCTATTAGGGCTGTAGCTTGCTTCTATATTAGTTACTTGATGATATGTATGAAGTTTGCTGAATTATGAGTGTTAAATTTAATGCTGATTCTTGTTCTATCAATCTTAAATACTGATGTATTTTATTAAAGAGCAAAAGACTATGTTCTTTATGATTTGCAGGGATAACATGCTAAAATTTTTGCACATTTCCTCATATCAGAAGGAGTTCGGCATACAAAATAAATAGAAGAAAAAAAAAGCAACTGAAATCAACAGGTAGCAGATAGGCATTGTATCTGAGAAGACTTTTTCTTTAAGATTTTGTATATTTCTCTGTAAAGAGTTTTCTCTCTCTTCAAATTTCCCTGTGGTGCCTCAGTAATGTGTACCCTGACACTGCCAGTTTTACACATTCCATCTCATTTTGGCATCAGCCAGTTGTGTTTCCTAACTTTCTTTGCTTATGTGTTGAAACACATCATTCTACCACAGTTAACTTACAAATGTCCTTTGTAGAAATGAGAAAGCATGATTCCTTTGCTTTCTGAACTCCACTAATGAAAAAGGATGATTGTGTTGTTTTGGTTTTTTTTTCTTTTTCCGACAGCATCAGGACATGCTGTGTCAGTGAAAGCTGCATTTTCCTTTAAGGTTAATGAAATACCATTAGCTTTGGCATGTGATGATTTTCCCTGTTGTTTTGCACGCTCCCTAAGTGTCTGCCTGAGACATTTTAGTAAAATCCTCATGCTTCAAAAATAAAGTCATGTTCCAATGGGTCTGCCTAGCTTCTGTCAGGGTAATAGGCAGTCACAAGCTGTATCCTCCATAAAGGACTTGGATGCTGCCCCGGTTTTGCAGTCCATGATCTGCTCCTAAATTAAATGAATGTATTTCTGGGTTCCATTTCCTATAGTTTTATGGAAAGCCATGATGCTAGTATAAAACAGGCTATTTCAGTCTTAACTGCATCACTGCCTCAGTCTCCCATGGGGCAATAAGGGCTGGAGCCACTGGCAAGCACACTGTGGGTGTTTACCTTTTCCTTTTCCCTCTGTTCAAGATTTCGGTGGCAATTTACTCATGGTACTGAGGAAGGGTGGAACCTGTCCATGAGCCTGGAAACTTTCCAGATTAAAAAAGTTCTAGCATCAGGAGTCAGAAGCATCTTACTCCAACAGGTCAGGCAGGGGTAGGCTGGTAATATGAGTTTATACTCTCAGCTAGGCACTCTCTGTTCCTAAATCTTATTTACATAAATGCAGAGCATGAGTTTAGAGATAGATTTTTTTATTTAGTCTTTTTTCCATCTCCCATTGTACTGTTAAGTTTTAACAGTTTATTTACTCCTTTTTCTTCCCCTTTTCTTCAAATTACAACATATTTTACAGATGACCAATTTCTAAGACTTTCAAATACCCTACCAACTTTTTACAATGTCATTCCCCACCACAACATTTATCTGTCTCCTGTGGATCTTCTAAGCCTTGTTTATGGCCAAATTCCCAAAGGAGCTCTGACTCAGGTACACTGCTGCCTCTCTAGGGCCAAGGCCAAAAAAAAAAATATGCAGTAAAGCACCTGCCTAGTGCTTTGGCATCTTCAGGTATACCCTTAAGGGGTGTTGACATGTGAATCGTCATTGGGAAGACAGTGCTGAATATTGTGAGTTTCCAGGCACTAGTAAAGACATGCCTTCTCTCTCTGCCCTGGTGCCAATAAGATGGTGGTAAAAGATAACTAAGGAATAATTTGCTGACAGGTGCTGTAGAGCAGACTGGCCACCAGGCCTACCAGTATCTATGGTGAAGGCCACCTTGGGGATTCTCAGCAAAGGAGGCTCAGGAATAGGTAGAAATCTCAATACTGCATTGCAATGTGTTATTCCCACATTGCCAAATCTCCTGATAATTCCTCTGATCTCCCTACTCAGCCAAGAGCTATGCCGGTAACCTTTGGGCAGAGGGCCTCTGCCTGCTGGGAGTGGATCTGGTCTGGATACAGTAGATAAATTTCCTGGGCTATGTTGCGAAACAATCCCATTTTTATTATATTTTGCAGAACCCCACAGAGTTTTGTATTTTCTGTTCCATGGGCTTTTTAATACCAGTTATTTCATGTTAGTTATATTTCCATTAATAGTTTCTCGTTCATTTATCCAGGATTTTCACTGCTGTGATTATTTTCCTCCCTGACCCATTCTTTTTAGCTGTTGGGCAGAAAGTTTTCTATTTTTTCCTTCAGTACTAGAATTTTCTAGTTTATCTTTCTTTATCCAATAAAGATATATACTTTTACTTTAGCTGAGCTCTGCTCTTTCACCTTTGTAACTTTATTTGTTTTATTAACCCATCCTAGGGCATAGCAATATGGCTAAGCAAAGAAAGAATGGCTCAGGACTACTCAGGTCCCAATGCAGGGGTTTGTGTGAGTGGCCATGATCATTTATTCAATGTTGGACCCATAAATATATGGCTATTTGGGGGAAAAAGGATACTAAGTGGATAAAAGAGCATGAAGACTAGATAACTAACTAGCAGGATATCCAGGTATGAATCATAGAACAGCCACAAACCATGCAGGATGGTTGGGGAAGGAGAACACTGGGTGAAGTAAGTCTTACTGTCTTTTGGAGTGGAAGGGAAGAAAAACCAAATTTTTTCCTTAGTTTTGCATAGAGGAAAGCAAAGTATTTTCAGAGCTACAAAAGCATGCCAGGGGCAGAAAGAAAGGAAAAGTGTGGGGTTTATTCCTTATTCTCGAAGGCTTTGGAAGAGGAATAAGAATGAAGGTAATTGGGTTGAGTTTGTTTTGAATGGTTGTGAGACAAAGAAAGGAATGACAAGGAAAGATAATTTTGTTTTGTTTTGTTTGTTTGTTTCTTTTGGGATGATACAATGTGTGTATGTATGAATGTAAGAACAGCTGTGTAGGATCTATTTGGTCTAATGTCCTCCAGCTACATCCTCAGGAAGACAGTGGTGAAAAGTGGGTGCCTACAGAGAGTGTGAAAACTGGGAAAGGATGACATGGCATATTATACAGAATTTTTTTAGTCTGGCTCTGTAACACCCTTACCCAGACTGCAACAGGCTGATGTGATCTCCATGCTAATAGTTATTCTCGCCTTTAATTGATCCTCCGTGTTTGTCAGCAGATCATCAGTGAGCCAAAACCCCTGCATGATCCTGGCAAGAATGCTTTTGTTTTCATGAGCCAACAAGTCATCCATGCCTGTGACTGATACATGTGATGCTGCTAAATCTGGTCTAAAGCAATAGCTGTGGCAGCTCCTCCACGCATATATTCAGACAGTGCACCTGTCTCTCTTCTACAAAGGGATCAATAACTAACTCTTGATCAATAAAAACATGAAGAATAGGACTAAATTAAGTGGCCAGGTGCCATATTCCTTAGGTGCCGAAGACTTAGGGTCTCTCTTTAGATGTTAAATTCCGTGTAATGTATGTGAGGTAGACAAGTGGTGCATCTGGGATACGCAACAGAGGCCTGAGTAAGAAAGGCTTATGACATAGCCATGCAGTTAAGGTATAGTCTTGGATACCTTAAACACTATGCATACAGTTTTTCTATTCTAGCAAGACCTTGTTTTGTACAAGACAGGCACAAGTTATTTACTCTGAAGGATCTCAGAGCTGGCATTTGCTTTGTAACAGGGAATGCACAGGATATTTTGAGGTAAAGTTACAACTTTTCATTATACTGTCTAACTCTGCCACAAATACATGGATACCTTATGCTCAAAAAATGAGCCACTGGGACACCATTCCTACTAAAATGTAAAAAGCAGGAGAAGACTTATGAAATGTGCTTCAGAAAGTATAATTAGGAGCAATGAGAAAGAACTAAGGAAGTCAAGAAAAATCTGCTAAAAATACTAGAACTCAGAATCAAAAAGAAGTCATAAAATGGAGAATTCTTCTGTACATCTTTCCTCCATTTTTAATACTTTCTTTCACATATATGTTATATTTAAAGTTCTAATATATATAGTATATAGGTAAAAAAGAAACAGAATAAGAGAGGTGTTTTAAGCAAAACATTAAAGTCAGAAAGCCTTGTAGTAGTATGTTATATGATTAATACTCATTGGGTTGAGGAAAGGAAAGAAATAAAAGAAATAAATTGTAAATATGTAAATAAAATAGTGTTAACTTCATTAGGACTAATTGACTAGTCTGAATTGCCTGGTTAGAAAAATGTCACAGAATCACATTTGTGACTAGCATGGTTCTCACCACTGGTGGAAGGTACCAAGGCGGTCAGTGGGATAGTCTGCAGCTGGCTCCAGGGCAGTGTGTGAAGCCGAGTGGGCTTCAGAGCAGGCAGAGCCAGGACGCTACTGCTGGGAGGGATCTGCCAGTTCCCACAGCCACGTACTCCACGGCAGAATCACAAGCACATGTCTTAAACTATTGGTGTACGAATCCTATTCTCTTCTGGACTAGGGTCAGAAGGCGGGGAACACCTGCCTTTGGCAGAAGCTGGAATTACGTGTTGCAGAGAGGTAGGAAACATGAGAAGTGAAAAACATGGGATGTGACCTTTTCTGATGTTTGGTTGTGTGACAAAAAAATGCAGAGAGAGGCTGCAAATCTGTGTAAGTCTTCAGAGAGCATCCTTGTATGCTATGATGATACACTGGCTAGCTGCTGGCAGGCATTTAAAAATCAAGAGAAAACCTGGTCATTTGGTGGCCTGTCTTTTCTTCATGAAACACTGTGCTTCAAGCTGAACCCCTTTGTATTTCTAGAATGAGCTTTCATCCTGCCTACTCCAGGATTTCTTTACCTGGGAGCTGGGGGTACAACTTTCACTTGTCCTGGGTGTCATTGCTCTACTTTTAAAAAAATGCATTTCTCTGCTGGGCTGCTAGGAAAATCCAAAACTGAATCTCCTACCAACACTGTTTATTTTATTGCACTGAGGAACTATTTATTGGGTTTGTGGACTGCAGTGGTTCACTGCATATTGTTTGTATTGCCATTATATCTCAGGAATCTGTACTTGCTGGCATAGGTATTATGAATTAAAGCTTTTATATTTATGAATGTCCAACTTCTCTTTTCATGTGTAAGTATGTGAGGATTTACAAATGTTGAGTTGCTTCTTTCAACTCCTGCATTGCTATTAAGTGCTGTTATTCCATTTTTTAAGCTGCCAAAGAAGTTTTATCTATATATAAAATGCTTTAGGCAGTTCTAAGGAGCCTAATTGTCAGTAGCAGATTTCAGAGGCCTTGTACCTAGAGAGTAAAGAATTGCTTAAAAAGTAGGGGATTAGACGGACATTTTAAAAGTGTTGTAATTGGAGTAGATGATGTAGGCCCCTCAACTCTGAATATTCAGACTTCAATAATGAAAAATCTGTTCCTGAGTACCCAAGAACATGTAAAGGTTTTGATATTTGGTATCAAGATCCAAAAGCCATGCTCTTGACTATGTGATTCACTGGCTTAAGGAATATATGCTTTTGCTCAGCACTTCTCAGTGTCTGGCTCAGTTATAAACATTGAAGTTCTGATACTGTGACATCCTACAAAAAGAAGACTGTAACTTTTTTCCTGTAATTTTATCAGTTTCACGTGGTTTATATGTGTGCTTTGGTCTGTTTAGTCTTCTGCATAGCAGTCATTAAGCAGTAGCTTCCCAACCTATGTTAAGCAAAGGACTTTTCAAGAACCAAATCCATCTTTTTCCTTACTGGGTATGCATTGAGTAGTAACTCCAGATGTGTCATCCCTGGAGCATTGCCCAGTGCAGTGCTATGCCATTGCCCAAGCCAGCTCTAGTCTATTCAGTTCCAGTACCATAAGCAAAACAGCCCCATCACCACAGTCAAAGTAATCTCCTTTCTCAGTAATGCATCAGAGATGCAATACAGTGGCAAAAGAGCTGTATTGCTTTCAGGTTCTGGTTGGTATCTATGCATGATGCTGCACTGTGCCTTCTAGGCATATTTTGCAGCATTCAATTAACTAAACATATACCCATTGTCGTTACAGCCAATATACAGTATTTTGCTGGGCCTTGAGCCGTTATCATAGACCTGAGCTGTTATTAAAGACCGGTGAGGCCTGTGCCATGTCTGCCAGGCCATGCAGATGTCTTTCACTCCCCATGGACTCTCCAATGGCACAAGAAACCTGTCTTTAGGCAGATGAATCCTGCCCTCCTGCTTGGAAAGCAGCTCGGGGATCTTGTGCGACTATGTGCTGCTGAGCACAGGCATGCTCTTCCTTTGTGACCAGGCTGGGAATATTGCTGAGATTAAGCCAATGTCAAAGTCCTCATCCACACTGACAATAAAGCGGCACTTTAATTGGTGCTGTCTTTTGACAGCAGTAGAAGCAAAACTGCAGACTGGGCCTGGGGTTTTCTGCCAAGGTGTCATGTTACCCTCCCTGGGCATTGCTAATAATAGCTGGGTTCCAGCAATGAATGCAAATTATGGGTCTCATTTTCCTGTAGATGTAGCCAAGAAAGGAAAAAGGCTTGCAGAATCCATTTTTCTATGCCATGGTTTGATATAGGGTTAGATGTGGCAATACAGTCTTGGAGGGGTGTTTCAGTCTCTCTATGCTCCTGAATTACTGTTCTGATGATACTGCTGCAGATGAAGAAGAAAAGATGTACACTCTTTTTTTTTTTTTTTTTTTTTTGTAGAAACAGGTATGGAAATTTCTTTAGCTTTCAGGAAAACAGGGGAAATGGATGTCTTCTCAGAAATAATAATTTCTAAAAAGGCATGTGGGACAATGAGAGGTGCATATAGAAAGGGACAGTTAAGATATTTTAAGCAATACCCATTCAATCTAATTGTGGGTTACAAAATCATGTATTCCACATGTTTTCCACAACACCTACACACTTGTATGAGATTTTCCCACTTCTCCCCTTCTAAATTAAAACACTGTGAGAGATGACTATTTAGTATGGGGATTCACAGTCAAAAATTCCCTCCAGAATGAAGCACCTAAGTCATGTGTCTTAAAATGCACACTGTTGGGTCACTTCTCTTTTATAAAACCCATAAAGATGTAAAAGGAAAACCCCACTTTTTGCACAGTAGCACAGCGCTTGCTGATGACTACATGATCAATATTAGTCATACTAACTGGGTATATTCCTCCAGAAAATTGCTGAACTCCTGGCTCCACTGAAAATGGTGATTCTTTTTTTTTGTTGTGGAAAAGGTATTTTTAGGGGATTCTGAGAATGCAATCATGCAAATAGTTGTCAGTTTTGATTTTTCTGACATTTATTAGACATAGCTGGCTTACCATTTCCTTAATCTTTCACACACACATACACAGATGTGGTTTTCTCCTGCTGCATCTCCAGAGCACCAACTATTGCTGACAGCTGTCCCAAGTGCCTATGATAGGTTCACTTACAGCACTTCAAAGAGAAAACTAGCAACTTCTTACTTTAAAAATATTTTTCTATTCAGCAGGAAAAAGTCAATCCATGTTTGCTTCACTATTCATTTCTTAATCTCTCCATCCATGTTTGATTCACTATTCACTTCTTAATCTCTCTACAAATAAATAAATTCTTGCCATTTAAATCCAAGGTTTTAGAAATGTATTTTTTATTTTTCTGTACGTGCCACCGGATATTTGGCAGTACCCTGCACTTCCCCCTTCATTCCCTTCCAATAACAGAGTAGTGGCAACAGAGGCTAACAGATTATTTAAGTTCATTTGGTTCCATGGTCTCGTGATCACTAAATATTCACCATGATCCCAGGCTTGTGTGGGATTTCTAACTGGTTTCACTTCCAAAGATTAGTAAGACCAAAGATTACTTACTTTCCAAGATGAATTATGCGTTAATCATGGTAGAATCCAGCTACTCAGAGCAAAAGAAGTTATCAGGCCCAAGAACTCTTCCCTGATTGATATCAGGCAACAAATTGTATCATCTCATGTATAAACAAGCAGGTGTAATGTAATTTAAATAACCTGAATTCTGGTGGAAAATGGAAACATTTACTGAGGTGGAATGGACAAAAAAATTAGCCTGCAGTTTTGATAATACATGGAAACATTTCACAGCAATTCTTACAGGCAAGTTCTGTACCAAATGCTTCAGAACCTGCTTTTCTCTGTGAACTGATAAACAAAATTGTAGATAAAGAATTAAAATCCTTTGAAGGTCAAAAAGGATTTGTTTTCATGTAATATTTGAAAAGAATGAGTGAGAAAGAGAAGTTCACAAACATATGCTAATAAAGTGGTAGGGATTAAATGGTTTTATATGAGGTAATCTGATCATAAAGTTCTAGCAGTTCCTGTCATTTTCTGTATTGCAGACCATTCTGTGAAAGCTGATACACAAAGGGAAACATGGTGAGTTCCCTGAAAGAAAAGTATTTATCATTGAACAATGTCGGTTAAGAGGATGAAGTAACTTGGGCCGTTAATAGTAGTTAAACGAAGGGACAAGTCTGAAGCTGCCAACAAAACTGCTTGAGTTGTCTGCCAAGATGCCAGATGCTGCTGCTAAAAACAAATATGAAAAATTGTTATCCAAAATTGTCATGTCTGCATTCCATAGAAAAGAAAAACAACACAGTAAAGAAGTATCTTTACTACCGAGCACTTACAGTTCTATTTTTTATAATATTAACTGCTGGGGAAGAAAGACCTCATCCTATGCAATTCTGAGGCTTGTGAGATTCAATAATAAATAATTTTACTCGATACTGCAAATCCTTTCCTTCCCTGAATTCTTTGTATTCCTTCATACAAAAAGTAAAAAAAAAAAAAAATAAAAAGCCTCTTATAAGTTCCCAGAAGAAAACACTAGTTAGCATGGAATTAGAAGTTGTCTTCAGAGTTTTGCAAGTGTGTGTACACATGACCCAGAATTTCTATAATGTAAGGACTTGGCTTTGTTTTTCCACATCTCAGTGATAAGAGAAGAAAGCTAAACTTCTCCTAGCAATATCCACAAAAGGGTTTTTGCTAGCACAGTTCTTACAGCTTAGTGGTAGCAATTTGCTGTGAAGCCATGAGGTCGCAAAACCTGATTACAGTGATGCTTATTCAGGAAGGACATATGGCTGGCCACAAACTTAAAAAGGTTTAAGCATGCCCTTAAGTTCTGATCCAGACCTGCTGATTTCAGTGTGAATATTTATTCTGGGCTCTGCTCCATGTCAGCAGAGCAGGGATTCTCAGCTCCTGTTCAGTCTTGAATATTTGGACAGAAAGAAATGAGGCGAACAAAGTACTTGCCATGCCTCAACCGGAGCTGAAAGCAGAGAATGAGTCAGGGCTTCTACTGTGTTTGTGGTCTGCTACCTGGCTGCATGTATGGCCACAAGCTAGAGGTCAGGGGTCCCTGCAATGAGCACAGGAAAAGGGGCAAGTCTATATGATACAATGCAGCACTGTGTACAGTTTACGTACACACAGTCTCTTTATGACTGCAGCTCATCATTATTTTGTTCTGGATAATCTTTAATCCTAGCTAAGAAATCAGACAAAAAACCCTAAGCACTGGATGCCTTTGTGATTATTCTTTTTTAACAGAACATATAACCACATATTCTCAATCCACATCTCTATTGTTTGTGACATACATTAGTCCCTTTATCAGCATTTGCAGACAGAAAGCATATGTTTCTGTACATCGCGCAGAAAATGCACTTGCCTTCTGCATGTTTCAAGTTGTAGATTATGCAGTAACTAGCAGGAGAGTAGTCATAAATACCTTATGAATACAATTTTCAGTAAGGATAATTAATGTTATCACATATTTATATATTAAATTTATACCCTAGATTAAATATCTTTAATAAAGGCATCTGCCTTTCTTCTCCTATGCCCTTCTTGCCTGTTGTTTTGTATCCCAGCCATCATCCAGTGAATCATCAAGCTATTATCAATGTCAATGTCAAGGTAAGTATGATACAGAAGCAAAGCTATTTCACAACATTTCAGCAATACATAATACAGCCAAGTGAAAAGAAAAGAAAAAAGAAATCTAGTTAGGACACTGTATAATGCATTGTAATCAAAGCATCTATCCTCATTTAGCATGCAAAAGAATCAGAGAAACCAAATACTACTTGAATGTCTTAGACTCTCTGTCTATAAAAACTGGAGCAAAACTATAGCACCCACTCGTCCCATCCCAATTTCAAACTGGTATTGGCTGCTTATAATTCATATTTCAGCTATTTCCAGGAAAGATGACCTTTCAGAAAAAAAAAGGCTCTCGTGTTTTGAAACAGAATGAGCAAATTAAGAGCTTGACTTTGTGTAAAATGCTGGGACTGTACCAATTTACACAAACAGAGCTTTAAAGTGCAAACTGCACCTGGACATGTTCCTTTGACTTTAGTGCACATGCAGACAAACAGGAAAGGTGCATATGGTTAAAAGGTGATTGATTTTTAAAACATAGAAAGATTTTTAAATATTGAATTCACCACTGTTACACAGAGCAGTGGCAACACATTACCTGAATTGTTTCTTCCACAGGGAGAGTTCAACCCTCCAACTTTGGGGAGCTTGGGAAAATTAGTGAAATGTTTTAGTGAAAATATATGCAAAGCTTGTCATCTTCAAATCCTTCTGCAACTGTTTTGGCTGCTTTTAAATGCATGAGCAGTGCCAAAGAAATGGATGGAACTTGAAACTAAGAAATTGTTAGGCCAGGTAATCACCTCAGTATGATCACTTACATACTTACTAGCAAAGCCTTTGCAGGAATGTTTTCACTGAGCGTTCTTTGAAACTGCTTTCAATCACTTTCTTGGCAAATCCCAGTATTATTGCTATCTGCAAATGCTTATCAGACAAGCATCTCATGTAATAATTTATGGTGGCCTTCAGATCCAACCTTTCATTATTTAGACAGCACTGTTTTCCCACTGAGTCTGTGTCATCATTATGAACTTCACAAAACCTCATATTACCACTGCATTACTATTCTGTCATAGATCATTGTGCATAGATTTTCTTTTATTTTCTAAACAAAGATGTTTAAACACAATTACTTCAAATTTAATCACTTTTCCTAGCTCTGTTATCCACTTCCTTAGTTAAATTATATATTGGACAAACCCAAACAAAACTCAACAAAAAGTGATTCCTAAATTAAAAATGAAATTAAAAAGGACTAATGTGGTACATGGACAGATTTTACAAGCATGAGGGACTGCAGTCCAAAATGTGCTGTAAGACTCCAGACCATCTAAATGTTGTTGCCTCTTTGATAATTGTAGCCTTTATGATTACACAAAACAGCATGCATATCAAAACAGACACTGTATTAGAGCTTTTCAGCAGCACAAATAAGAAGATAAAAGGCAAATAACAAAAACAAGCAAAATTTATCAGTGACGCTACTAAATCTGTATTAATCCCATTTAAAGCCTTGACATGAACTTAAGTGTTGCATAGGGCCTGTGCTGATCCTCTGCAAACAGGTGACCTTTTTATTTAGCCAGATCTCAGCTTATTATTAAACACTGAAACCTTATTAAACAAATAAGTAACTGCAAAGACTATTTAATTTTGTCCTCTATGTTAGGAGTGGACTGTAGTCTAATCCTAATTCTGTATATAAGTACACACATTTCTGTTTTCTTTTCCTGACAATGAGTATTAAAACTGCAGAGCAAAACAACCTGTAAATCTGCTGTTAACCAACGGTTCAGTTTTCAATCTGTTTCAGGGCTCTGGGTGTTATGTACAACATCTTTGAGGGGCTGATTTGCTCAGTATGGTGGGATAGTTTTCAATTTCCAATATCCATGTGTAATATCCAATACTGGCAATAATATTTTAGCCCTCCAACCTAACCAAGTAATTTACAGCCTAAGCTTGCTTTTTTTTTTTTTATCTCTACTCCTTTATCATCTCTATTTAAATGAAGTATTACAGGTGTATTTTGGATAGCTATCATTTCCACAAAATTTGTGAAGCTTTTACAATACAAAAGCATCACATCCTGTATATATAATGGTTATCTGAACACTCTAAATATACAATTTCACAAATTACAGGGAAAACATTTTGAAATCTTAATTTGAAAAAAAATTTCAGTGATAAGATTTACTTAAGAAATTATTTGTCGTGATACCCATAGTAGGACACAGACAAATGTTTTCTCTTAGAAATTGTAACAGCTAGCCCAGGATTCACAGTGTTGGGGAATGAAGCTTTAGAGAAAGGCACATGATGAAACATGACAAATGTTTTTGTTTCCATTTCACATTTCTCATCAGTTCACTCAGCAAAATATTGTAAATGTTTTTAGCAGACAGTTGAGGAACTATTAAGATCATCTTGTTATCTACATAAAAGAGCCACTGATGACTTGGCCACCTGGAAGGACACTGTACTTTTAGTACCCAGAAAGGTGGAGTTTTCTGGTGGTGATGGAAGACAGAAGGAAAAGAAAATAAAGCATCCTCAAAATCTTCAGCAAGTTACTAGATGTGTAAAGATCAAAGAAGTTAAAACCTCCTGTTAATGGTGTCTTCTACCAGAGAGCCATTCACCTGTTTTACTGTGTGACTAGGATGCTTTAATGCGGGTCTGAAATATATTACACTTATTTACATTAGAGGGTGTCATATGCTTCTGTGAAACCACCCTTGCCATCAAACTACATGGTCATATGAAACATTACATCTGCTGGGCTTTTTGAGTTTTATTCTTTTATTTAATAGGATAAAGCCAATTCATAACACTTTGTTAAATGAAGCTTTTAAAAATTACAGATTTAGCTAGTATAATTAAGCATCATTGAGAAGCTATAACAGGACAGTTATCCAAGATCATGCAAAGCTGACAAGATACAATTCCATTTTAAATGCAGTGTATCTTGCAGATGATGTTATAAATGGTAATACCCATAAATTTAATTAAATATGCTATTGTTACTCAATAATTGAGAAGGCACTATCAAAATTATAATCAGACATTTAAAATATAGCTGGTACAAAGGATTAAAGTGATTACACCAGCCTATATATTAATAATGCACAGTATTGGTATCAGGAATGTGACTAGTAGCAGCAAAAAGTGGTCACTTTGACATTCATGTTGAAAGTAATAATGGACAGGTACCAATTAAGTAATCTCTGTTCTTCTGCATCAGTTAGAAATACATCCTGATCATAATAACATCTACATTATTAAAATGTCATAGGGGTGTAAATTCTCAGCAGAAATTCAGATAAGAAAAAAGATCAGAAGAGTGCTTGAAGGATGTCTTGCTGTGGTGGGTTGACCATGGCTGGATGCCAGGTGCCCACCAAAGCTGTTCTATCACTCCCCTCCTCCTTTGCTGGACAGGGGAGAGAAAAAAAAAATATAACGAAGGGCTTGTGGGTCAAGATAAGGACAGGAGAGATCATTCACTAATCACCATCACGGGCAAAACAGACTCAGCTTGG
>JANZLQ010000079.1:27498240-27511655 GCA_026212715.1 Elanus axillaris
GAAAATTTGCTTAGAAACATAAATAACCTGTACTATTTTGGTTTTCTTTCAGGAAAATCTAAACATTTACTTGCAGGAGACACAAGAGCTTACAAAATGAGTGTTTGCATTTCCAGTGTTTCTACCATACTTAAACAGTTCAAGTATCTATGCTTAGCAAGCGTAACAGCTCCTCAGGATGTATTCAGCTCAAAGCCTACAAAGATTCTACAGAATTAAAACAACTAGTTCTAGGTTGTCAGGAAAACAGTCTCTACTTCTAGGGCTAACATGTGGCACCACTAGAAAAATTAAAATCTAAAGAACGACTGCAATTACATTTAGTTTTAACACTGATGGTCCCCTTTATATAAGGGAGCAACATGCTTTGCCTTTTGCTATTCTTCACTATGTGTCTATATTCCCCAACTAAGCCCCCTGGGAAAATCAGTGCTGTTTTCATTTCAATTTTATCTTTAAATATGAGCAGAAATAGCTGGGTACAAGAGAGAGGAAGCAAAATAAAGACTTGTATCTATTGTAAATACAATAGATTTCCTAGCTGTGTGTGGCACATGGGCAACTGTAGATTAAAATGACCTTGGGAGGCTGATTTGGCATCCATTGCTTCAGACCTCATCTGAGTTGTTACTAGAGCAAGTAAATAGGTTTTAATACAGCAAATTGGCTGGTACAGAGTTAAAAAAGTCTACCACAGACCTCCTCTACACCCCATCACTGTAGAAATAACCTCTAAGACAAATAAGGTATTCCAGTTTTGTTCAAACAGCAAGACGGGACTGAAGGATCAGGAAAAATAATTCCTCTTTCCCCATAGCCAGGGAACTTTCAGGAAACATAGCCAACCTCACCAATACTGCTATAGAAAGTTTATGCCTAGATATATACAGAATTAGCAATAAATTTACACAGTAATTTTAATGAACTGGAATTTGAACATTTTGTCTGCATTATCAAGATTCCTATGGAAACTTCAAGACATTAAAAAAAAAATTAGGTCTCCCAGGTTTTAAAGCTTGTTCTATTAATTTTTATGGCACTACCTAAAAAATAAACGTAATTGCTGGAAGCCAACTACATTCACGTGACTATTACTGCACATTTCACAGTAACAGCTACTTCTGATGTCACTTTCTCATTTTAAAGTTAGAGCAAATTTAGTATTTGACCTAGATTGTGCTCTTTAAAACAAAGTTAAACAAGGCTACCCAAAGGCTTATCTCTGCTTCACCATAGGTCTGAACATTGACACCACACTGACTATACTAGCAGCACCCTGAAGTCAGTAAGCAACATCTGTTCACACAAATTGAAGATGGAACTCACAAAAAAATTGACTCAATAGTTGTAATCAGTGGTCTTAACAGCAAAAAGATGCTGCAGTACTGCGTTTTACAAGATTATATTAGCATCCTTAAATTCTAGTATTGAAGTATCACACTAAATGCTAAGAAAACTGTAAACAGTTTTTATTTGTTCACTACAGTTTTATGTAAACTTTTTAATTCAGTTTAAAAAAAAGTCTCAACACAAAAGGCAGTAGTTTGGCTTTTTATTTGTAAGGAATAAAGTATCTCCTCAACTAAAACCAAGTTCTAACAATTCTGAGGAGTCCACAGAGGATATGTTTACTTACAATTTAATATCAGAAAAAAAAATTGTTAACATTCCAGATTACTGTAGAAAAACTGTATACCACACTTACGGCATACAAGATTTGTAACAAGCAAAAAATACCCTGTTTTAAAAGTTATCTCCCTTCCAAACAGGTTTTCATTTTAATGTGCTCTCTTTCTGTAGGCTTTACATTTAGAATCCTCTATATACAAAAAGGTACAACAAATTGGTACAGTATTCATTGCAACAAATTAAGAATCCCATAATATACACAAATTAAATTAGTCCCCCCAACTTGCATAACCTCTTGCTTCTTATTCCTCCCATGAAGCAGCTTCCTTCTCTGGTTCTAAGATTAAGTTCTTTCACTGAAAGGCACGTACTTCTCTACAACAGAAGAAACAGATGCATTAATCTGAAATACCCTGTTTCAAGGGGAACTTTAGCCTACATTTTTGAAGATCAAACATTACAGAAAAAAACACAGAGATATAACTTTTTATTATTAAATTTGCCTGTAAAAACTCATAGTTACCATATTACTGTGAAGCAAAGTGCCATAGAATTCCATCCATTTAAACCTCCCAAATAGCGACTCTTAGAAAATACCTGGGTTTTTACCATGTTGGATACATTTTTGAACTTCCAAGGCTCCCGAGTTCCTGTTCAAACTTTGGTAACTCTTGGTAGCATTCCATAACTGGAATGCTATCAAAAATAGAGTAAGTGCTTTTCCTTGTGCCTTGCAGTGGAGCAAGTAGTTTGTGTGTAAAGTGATTTAATGAGGATTGTAAACTATTAGTGTGATATACCTTTAAAAAACAAGGACATGATATTAGGATACTATAATTCAGTTGACATGTAAGTAAAGTTGCATGGTGAGAAACCAAAGGTTAGAATTTCAAACTCTGACATTTAATATTATGCTATTGAACAAAATGGCTAAACCATCCCATTCAAGTAAGCTGCCCAAAACTGAAGAGGCACAGAGACTAGTGACATGGGTGATGACAACAGTGGGAGTACACTTAAATTGCTTCTATGTTACAGAGGGAACTACAGACTTTTTTTGATATAGCTCTGAAAGAAAACAGCAACAATCGAAGTAATAACCATTTCAGGACACCAGTATAGTAACACTGCTATGCTGGTTTTAGGAAAGAAGACAGTTTCTCTGCCTAGCCTTAGAAAGAGTCAAACAGACTTACCAGCTAACCCAAAACAAGCCTATAAGGATTTCTAACATATGCATACTATGCTGTAGAGTATCACCTTAAAAAAAAGAAAAAGCTCGACTGTTTTAGTCAAGAAAAATGAAAGAAGAGTGGATACGACTTCAGCGTATTAACAGATCACAAAGAAAGAAGGAAAAAAAGACAACTCTTTGCTAGATAAAACAATACTTACATAACAAATATGTATGAACCCACCAGTACATGTAGATTAGAATTTCCTGTATCTGCATTTAGTTTTTCAGTGCCTTCCATTATAAGTTATGAGGGTAAGAAACTTATGAACTGAATAAGCTGACTGTTGACTGTAGTTAAGCAAAACTGCAACTGTGATTTACTTAACAAAGGACTAAACTCAAAAACCATTAAAGGCCCCTTTTCCTTTTTTCCTAATTAGTTGCTCCAAGCCTGACTGCTATTTATACCACCTTAAAAAAACCCAACCAACCATACCTCTAAATTCTGCAAATGTCAGGACAAAGTGTAATGACATCTCCTGAGAATATCTGAGTACCATTATCATCAAGTTGTCCTCAGTGACTCTGATTACTTATGCATTTTTTACTCCCTTTGGTCATTCTCAGTTAAGCAGCGACAAAAAGACTGATTACTAAGCTTGAAAGGAGTTGCAGAAGACTTAGTTGAAACACAGGGAAAGAAATTACATTAAAAAAGTACATTCCCAATTAAGGATATTTTTTTTTAATTACTCTACACTAGTTTTCAAACTTCTCTCCCCATAATGCTATTGCTTTGCAAAGTCTGGACAGTAATTTATCAAGCTGTTCTAAAGAGATTTGTAGAGTGCATTCATATTGTTCAGCACTGTTTTCCTCCTACATGCAAACACTGTTAAGACAAAAAGTAACTTTAAAAATTTTGAGAGCTTCTCCCCATAAAGCAGAACACAGCAATGTCTCACCATACATAAACAGAGTATATTCACATTTCTGACTAAACATAACTGAAGTCCTTGTTTTCTCAAGCTCCCAATATCAGAATAATGACTTTGTTAATTTAAGCACTTACTGTTGTTTCAAGATAGCTCAGAAAGTAACATCTCCTTCCTTTATTATGTATAGTTATTCTCTTCTGAAGGTATTACTTCTCATCCATTTTGTCAGTTTTCCTCAGCAAGTTAACAGAAACATGTTGAAATTAAGTTTGGTTAGGTCACTCAATTACTCCAATACAATTACTTTTCTTGCAATTTGACCAAAAGGTTGACATTATCATCTCTTCTGTGAGCAAACATTAAATTTTAGGTCATTTTGCAGCCCCACAGGGCAGAAATAAAGGTATGACTACACCACAGGCTACATCAATCTATTTACTCCAGACTGACATATTCAAACATTACATGCCACTTCTCTCCACTTTTTCTGGGCTCTTTGGACTTTAGATCAAAACATCAGGTATTAATTTTTCAGCTGTAGCTGCTGCTTTTAATAACAAATACTACATATCTAGCAGAAGTTCTTTCATCAACAGGATACCACACTGTGTGAGGAACTGCATCTATTAAAATAAATAATTGATTTATCTTACAATACCTCTGCCATCAGCTAAATGAAACACTACTACTACATTCAAACTGTTTGTATCATATGACACCCAAAGGAATATTTTTAAAATGGTCTAGATCAGTAATTTCAAATAATTCCCAATTGCCTGGCATAGCTAACCAAAATGATGATTTGCTGCAGTACTTCCACTTAAAGAGGGGCTGAGCATTTGGAAATTAGGACAGGGTTTCTTTTTTTGTTGTGTGTTTTGTAGTTGCAAAAAAAAGAATAAAACCAACATTAATAAGGTTAATTTTTTTGTAGTTATCACAGTTAAGGGCAAGTGCAATTCAAAGCCTGCTAGCTATAGTTATAAAGAGTTTGCTTCAATGCAAGTTAATGTCTTCATCATAAACTAAATTAATTTCAACCACAGACCCATAGAAGTGTAGTAGAAAAAAAATACTGATTTAGGACATAATTTGACAAAATCCATACTGGGATCAGAGGTAGGTCAATCTATAAGGCAACCACTTCATTGAGTATGAGTTTCCAAGATAAATTGTGAAGGGGAATGAATAGAGTATGCTCTACCTGATTGAATAACCATGATAGAAATATATAGGATCTTTGGTACAGCCCTATTTAGATTTTAGAAGTTCTCAGCTTTGCCTCCTAGATTGATAAGCAGTCAACAAACATATATACACCCCAGCATCACCCAAGCATGTATGTGTGGCAAAAAGGGAAAAGTAAAATAAAAATAAGGACCTCGGTCTAAACCATAATTCCTTTTCTTACTGTTTTTACTTCTGTTTTGCCCTTATACATCTTGTCACGGACAAGAATGAAGTAACTGAAATACATAAACTTTGTAAGAACAGTGTCTATCCGCTTTACATACTTTGATTGCAAAATGGATTTGTAACCATTTAAAAGTACTGTGCATATTAGCTACTTCCACAGTAAAATACTTGAATTTTTTTTTTTCTCCCTCAAACTGAAGCATTTAGAAATGTACGGGGGGGATAAATCAGAAACGTGCCCTCTGAAAACCTCTGGTATTATTTTAGTGAACTTTCCCTCTAGGGTTTTTATTGCTTCTATTTAAGGTACGCAAAGAAGTTTAGACACAGACACAATTACTCTGACACTTTGGGGATGTTTTGTAGCTTCACACTTCAAAACCACAATGTTGTTTATCTTCATATACTGTAAGCTTCAAGCTATGAATTTTAGATTTATCTCCAGAAGGAATTAAATTCAGACAGCAACCTACTAAGCTTAAAAGGGTAGGGTTAAAAAATGCATGCTGCCATTTCAGTGTCTGGAAAGCTTAATATAATCTCCCCAAAATTTCCGAAATAGGTAAATTGCAAGTTATTATAAGCAGTCGAAAAAATCAGAACATCTATCTAAAAGTGTAAGACATACTTAAATGCCACTTATTAACACAGCCTCCTCTGTGTTAGAAGACACAGTCCATATATCTATTTAACATATGAATATAGTCCCTTTGGATGACATATAGCTTTTCAGACATAATTAGCTCCTCGAAATTTAACAACAAATACAACCATGCTTACTCTCCCAATAAGCATACAAAAGTATGAAGTAACCTCTATCACATGAATACAACAATACTGTTGTAATTGTATACTACTGTTTGCTAATGATGACTAGCCATATTACCATGTTCATTCCGAGTAAAAAGGCTACTTGATACTCCTGTAAACAAACATTTTTGAGTATCATGTTAACTGGTTATCAATCTCAGTCTAATAAGTATGCTGAGTTACAAGTTAAAAGATCAAAGAAAGACATCAAGGGAATTCCTGGATATAATGTGACAATTACCTATTACATAAAAGGCATAATTTAAACTGGAACAAGACTAGTAACATGGGGTAATGGTAAGTGCCACATGACTCTCTAATACAGGGGAATGGTTAAGTGGAGATATTCCAACCAGTTTCTTCTAATGTATCGTGGAGAAAAAAAGGAAACAGTGACTTTGACTTATGAAAAAAAATTTAATCTGAAAGATTCCCCCTAAGGAGACAAAGTTAAAAAAGACTGAACCTTTCACTTCAAGTTTCAGAACTGCATGCAAAGTTGTTTCCTGATAAACAGCAGAACATCTGACTTACTACTCCAATACTTTAATTCATCATATATTTGAGACATCATGTATTACATTTGTTAAATTGTTTTGCTTGAGACTTTAATTGTTTCACATTAAACAGTGTTGAATCAATTACTAGCTGTGACTGGCAGAATTCGTAATTTTGTCTTTTCTGATACTTGACAGTAGTCCTCACTACGACAATTCTATCAAATTTTTTTACTATGTCTTTGCAAGTGTAATGTGATGGCATTACTCAGTAAGAAAACTTTAAAAAAAGTTTGAATTGCGTAAGTTTAAGTTTGAATTGATCATAATGTTTGAATAACGACAATAAGGAAATACAAGAAAATTTTCCTGTATCTATATAGAGTTTCAGAGAGTGACTTAAGAATATGAACCTTTCAATGCAGCAGTACCGAATCTAAAACTTGGTGGAGGATCATCAACTAACTGCTGACTAATTTAGCAATGAGAAAGCAGAATGAAGCTGCTGGAAGCCAAACTCATAAGACAGAATAAATAGGAAAAACTGAGGAGCCTCCAAAATAAAATAAAAAGAAAAGAGGTAAAAGATAGTTGTCAACTTTAACATAAGCTTCAATAATGACACTGTATTTGTAACAAAATTATCCTACCTTCCTCTCCATTTCTCTGGAACTCATATGCTGAAGACAAATGGTGTTTATCTTCTTGCCCACTAAATTCTTGCCCATTTAAAATTCAAGTGATCTTGACATCCCTTCTCCAACTACATGCATATGAAACACAGTAGTGAGCCTTCTCAGTGAAGATGCTTATCACCCATACTCCTTCACTTTTATTGCTAGAAGTACATTTGGCTTCTATATACAAACCTTCGAGGATGATTGGCATCAAATAGTGTTGTATCATCATCATCATCTTGCTCTAACGGGGTCAGCTCCATGTTTTCTATGTTTGTATCCAAAACTCCGTATCTTCGAGTTTTTCTGTGTCGCCTTCTGAGCCTGAAATGTATTTTAAAACATTTAAGTTCTATAAATTCTTCTCTGTTTTGTACTCCAACAATGTAAGAAATCTATCCCTTAAAATACAGCTATATTGACACTTATCATAAATTTTAAAAACTTAAGTGTATGTAAAGTGTACACACTTAGCTCTATGAAATTCAGAGGTCAGACAATTCTAAGCATTAAGAGTTTACACAAAATAATTAAGGCAAATAAGAATGTAACCTGTAGTTTTGTACAGAATTACTGTAGTGAATACAAAAAGCCTATACAGGCACTTGGCAGCTAAATGCATGAGCCAGGTAAAAATACATGCAAAAGCATACTTCTAGCAGATCCTACAATGAGAAAAAAAATTGTCTTGCTACATATTCTCTATGTGTTTTATGCATCTCTACAGAACAGCAGATCAAATCAAAGAGAAACTCAACAAAGCTATAGCAAAGACGTAACAAGTCAGGGGTGACATTGAAACTTTTTATTGTCATTTGTGAAGTCTAACACGTCAAAAACATTTATAATTACACTTTGGAGTAAGAAAGAACTTGTAGAGTCCATTTCTTGTATGCTTCACAAAACACAGAAGGAAGCAGCAGTAATTCACATTTCAAGATTAAGCACCATGCTTATCGTAGATGAACAGACTGTTTGCATCAGCTTTTCCCATTTTCCGTGGCTTCTCTGTGTGGGCCTGAGTCCCATGTGAACCTACACACACTGAACTGTTCCATTTGGCTTTGCAGAAGTACTTCTATACGCATTGAATATACCTTGCTCAAGTCTTCTAGGATCGGGAACTTGGACTCTAGCCTCTCAGCAAACACTATGCAAAGCCATCTTTACAAAATGCTGACAGAGTCACTTTGAGCTACTGTATACTAGCAACCAGCAGCTACATGAAAGCTATTGAACTTAAAAAGAATATGCTTTCTAGGCATTCGGTGCTAAACTCAAAGGTGGCAATAGCCCTTTCTTTTAGAAACTCAAGAATTTACAAATCCAAGCTAGGTGCCTAGGAAAGATGCTTACAACATTCAGGAACTTCAATACTAGATATTTTGGAAATAATCCTTTTTATTATTAGCTATGTAGAACATATGCTACTATAGTATGTACTATCATACTATATATAATATATTCTACTATTACTGGACTGTGCACAATCAACTCTCTGCCCCACACTGAGGCACCACTTTAACCAAACTGTAAGAGATGTCAAATATGACATCGAGACTCTCAGCTTCAGGTTCTGTCCAGAAATCTGGTGTGCTTAAATAATTTTTTTTAATATGCTTCTTGGAAAAGCATTCACTGTTTTACACCAGGGCAGCTTTGAAAGAACACAGAGCAGCATCCAGTCTTGGTTTAGACTACAGTCCAGTGAAATAGACCTCCTTTTGGAACTGAGAAGCAAATGTAACCTTGTAAGGATGGGGAGGGTATAAAATACATACCTTTCTTCAAAGTGCTCCAACTTCTGATATTATAAAAAGAAATAATGAGCATGATCATTTCCTTCGCCCTCAGTTTAAAACAGCAGCAACTGTTGTGCCAGGTATTTAAGTGCTTCAGCACAACTTAGAGTACCTAACTATTGTTTAAAGCTAAGGCTAATAACAAAGAAGCAAATTTCACCTATTGGTACAAGACAAAGTTCTTTCCATTTTCTTCCTTCTTTTCATCTAGCCTTTAGTCCTCAACATAAGAAGAAGGTGTATACTTCAAAGCACCAAGTAGAAGAAAATTCTAAAACTTTAAGACAAAAGTGTGATGAACAATACGGTTGTTTCACACATACCACGTCTTCAGTTTTGTTTTTACTACAGTAGAAGCTAAGCAATTGGTTCTAGGACAAGCACTCCCAGATATTCTAACAGACTGGAAATTATTTTGAACACAAATAAAATAGGAAATGAAGGAAAGGCAGTTCATGCTATTTGTATAGCCAATATTTCTGTCAATCCCACTACAGACTTTACTTTCTTTGCTTAACTGGGTAAAAAGGAAAGTGAGTCGTGAATGTGAGTTGAGAATAACCTAAGACAGTCACAGCAAATGTCGATTGCAGATAATGCAAAAAAATCTTATCACAAGGCTGGCACAAATTTCTAAACTCAAACAAATGCTGTTGAAAAAGGGATAAAAGAATTACTTGGGGCAAAAAATTTCTCTATATACAGATTAGTCAAAAGACTAAAGCTAAAATAGTACTGCAGATGCTTACGCAACACGCATGTATGGTTGTAACTACGACATTAGAGCACTGTCATGAGTGTTAACAAAAAAAGCTTTTACTCTGTGACCGTTAGGAAGAAAACCTAGGACAAAATTCCAATTTCCTTAAAGTCAGTAGTGCTCTCTATGCCTCTCATGAACTTAAGAGGGATAACTTTTATCTTTGTAGTTACTGTTGATACCTTGGGGTCTAATAAGATAAAGTTATGAAAATGAATTTTAAAGTACATAAAAAGTTAATGTCGTATTTCTATAGGCTCAGTCCCAATCCTTCCTCAAATACAGATAACAGCAGTAGAAGAAGAATCCACAAGCAAATACGAACAGGTATTTTCTGACTAACATCAGAGACAGCATAGATAATAAGATTATTAAACTAAGAGAAGAGCTAAATAAGAGAAACCAAGAAATATTGGTATAAAAAAAAAAGGCAGAAAGTATGTTAATAAAGTGAGAACTAAAGCAAAACAACAGGTCAAGTTTTAGGGAACATCCAGTGCAATGGACTTGGAAGGGTAGGAAGGGTTAAGAAACCCCACAGAGTAAGGTACAAACCCGTCACTACATAATGTGACCTCCTTTTCGGGGGATGGCTGGCATACAATTCCAGAACTGACTGCTGACAAAAATTTCAAAATCTCAGTCATCTCAGGACCTTTCCATGTATTTTCTGTGTAGAACATAGTGTAGGATATGCAGGACAATGACTGCTTATAAGCTGCTCTAACTTAAAAAGCCTCCAAATAATGTTCACCTTCTTTTAGGAAGTCCTGAACAAAGGAGATTTAAACGTAGCCTGAAAGAACCTACTGTCCTTAGACCATACCAGGTGAAAAAAAACACTCCATCCGCAAAACCTAGCCAAACAAAAAGAAAATAGATTTTTTGTTTTCTTCTCAAACAAGATGGTTTTTCAATGCTAATAATCACACAAAGAAGCTAGTGCTATTCATCAAGTCCAGTTCTAGAAGCATAATCAGTACATTTTCTTAAACTAAGACTGACAAATACAGCAACACTGGCCAAACACAATTACTTAGATTAATAAAAGGTTGACCAGGACTCACAATACATATATAGAATTTCTAACATGATTACACACATCATACATAGTATAGTTAATTGCAAACTGCAAGCTTAACATATAAATGTCTCTAAATGCTAAAAGAAATCTTAGCACAAAACAACATTTTCCTGTAGTCACACTTCCACCTATATAAGAGAAGAACAAACAAGCTATATATTACACTATCCTAATTTGTCCAGGTGTAAGGTACTACACTTGCTGCAAGCCACAAACACTTAAACAAGATCAGTTCAATAAAGTGGCAATTGCTAATCCCCCTGTCTTTTTAGGTAAAGTGTTTCTACTAGAAGCTTTTTACTGCTAGTAAACTCTACAATAAGCCAACCTCCTCAATTATCATTCTTCAGCTTCACAGTATTTTAGAGGACTGTGAGAACTATGTGCCAAGGAAATTGCAGCTCTCCTATCAACCTGCAGACAAATCTTACTTACAGGACAGTATATGACTTCTCAAAAATGAAACTCAGATTTTCTTGCTCAATTGTTCCAAAAGCAGACTACTTTCAAATAGGTGGATAAGTTATGGGCAACACTCACAGCTCAGCAAAAGCATCATGGAAGAGTTCAGTAACAGTCTGTGTGACAGAACTAAGTTTTACCTGTCTCACACGTGACTCAGGCAGGGCTGGGAAAGTTCCACCCTAAAGTCTTCTCACACCTTGTGCTACAAATTATGGTATACTTAATTCAGATTCTCCATTAATGCTTTTTTGTTTAAACTGAATTCATTCTTCCTGAACTATGAGCTATGTCTGTTACGAAAAGTATTCTCATAAAGTTATTACTTGAAATTAACTGAGCCTTTCTTCTGCAAAAGGCATGCATGAGCTACAGATTTCACACCCGTGAAAGACATTCAGTAATCATCCTCCAAAAGGCTTATAACTAACTTCATGGAAAATTTTTTTATTAAAACATAATATACAATTCATACTGAAACATATTTTGGATGACTTAGCATGCCAAATTATGTAGCACACTTTTCTCTAAAAAGAAGGAAAGCTATTTCACCTCATCTGCTACACCTGTTTTCTCATCACCTCAGAAAGACTGAAGATTTAAGGGCGTGCACTTCTTCCTACACAAGCATGGAAGAAGACCTTTATGTGCAACAGGCTTTAAGTTAAAAAAATGAAAACTCTACAGACAGAGTAATAGGGAGAAAAAACCAAAAGGATGTATGAATTATAACTTTAGCCTTTCTATGCATCATGAAGGGCAATCACACACATAAGGTATTTTATGTAAGTATCAAAACTAAGAAGCAAATAAGGCAGTAAAATTACACTGGTAGACTGAATAAGGCATCACTGTGTCTCCACTTTCTTATTCCTAGCTCTGATGGATCTGCCGTACGATCTTGGTGCTACATATTTTATTCTTTGCAAATCTTCTGTTATAAAAGGAGTTAGATACATACCAGAATAAAAACCCATAAAAGCCAAAAACTTCTGTTGTAACTGACAGAATTAGCACTGCAGAAAAACAAGTCTGTGCAAGACTTCCAGTCCAAGGGACTCCAGAAAAAACTAAGGCTTCACTACAATAAAAACTCTTTTCACCAATGTGATCGGAGAAAAACAAAAGCCAGTAACAGAATCAAGAGAAAAAAAATACTTTCTTACAGTAAGAGCGGTAAAACACACGAACATGTTGCCCAGGGAGATTGTAGAATCTACATCATTAAGGGACACTCAAAACCTAATTGGACAAGAGCTGAGCAACCTGCTGTAGGTGACCCTGCTGTGAGCAGGGAATTGGACTAGACAGCTCCAGAGCTACCTGCCAGCCTCTGCCACACTGATTGTCCATTTCAGTTGTCACAACTATCAACAATACCTCCCAAGCCAAGCTTCTTAGTGTACCAGAAGTAGAGGTGCAACCAGCCCAACTTTTATAATGAAAGAGTTCAAACAACAAGTCCCCATACATAGCTAGCAATGAAATAAAGATATTTTTTTTCTGACAGAGAAATTCATCATCAGCAGTATCACTTGAGAAGGTCAACAGGAGATTGTTATAGTTTACATAATCATTCCCAAACAAAATTCATTTCCTACAAGGGGAGAAAATACATGTTAGCCACATTAGCAATGTTGCATCAGCTTGCACAAGATATTCTTGAAAATATATTTTCAAGGCACTACCTTCAAAGAAAGTCACATAGCTCTGAAAATAGAAAAGTCATACTTTATCAGAATGTATAAAATTGATAAAGGAAGAGATTGCTACCTTCCTGAATCAGCCAAAGCTTTGGCTAAAGGTATCTCAACAGAGGGTAGCCAGATTTTCCAGGTAAAGTCATTACCAGAACTTGAAAATCACTATTTTCTTATGTTAAAATTACAGATGTCTCCTCTGAATAAATGAAGGGGGTGTATATATTAGGTTAGAATACAATAGTGTATTTCAGTTGGAAGGGACCTACAATGACCATCTAGTCCAACCGCCTGCCTGACCAAAACTTAAAAGGCTAGCCAAAACTTAAAGCATGTTATTAAGGGCATTTCCAAATGCTTCTTAAACACTGACAGGCTTGGGGCAACAACCACCTCCCTAGGAAGCCTGTTCCAGGATTTAACCACCCTCTCGGTAGAGAAATGCTTCCCAGTGCCAAGTCTG
>JANZLQ010000079.1:27514163-27532750 GCA_026212715.1 Elanus axillaris
GACGACGAGGGTGGCGCTGGCCAGCACCAGCACGGACAGGGCGCGCTGGGTCATGGGCTGGCCCTGCTCGGGAGGCGCCGACACCTCGGCCAGGCGGCTGCTGCTTCGCGTGGCGCCCCCGCCAGCCACCTCCGTGGGGCGCGGGGAGGCGGCGGCGGCGGGAGTCCGGGGTAGAAGGGCCGCCACCGCAGCCTCCCCGCAACGGGCAGCCAGCAGCAGCCCCGCCAGGGGCCACAGCAGCCGCCACATGTCACCCTCCCCTCCTGCCCGGCGCGGGCCGCGAGCCCCCCGCAGCCGCCCTGCCGCGGCCTAACGACAGCAGGGCCTGCCCGCCGGAAGCGGAAGCGCTCACGCTCGCGCTCGTCCGACGGCGCCCGCCGCTGCCATAGAAGCGCCGGCGGGCAGCCCGCCCCGCTCCGCGGGACGTCACGGAGGCGGATCGCGGGGGGGCGCGATCGCCCCCCGCCCTCTGGGGCTCTTACCGCCCCGGCGTGGCGGCCCGCTGCTTTCTGTTCCGGTGGCTCCCGTTCTCCTCCCGCCGCCCCCTGGCCGCCCCGCTGCCCGCCGGGAGCGCTTGAGCCACTGTGCGTGGGGCCGGGCCGGGCAGCTGACGGGCCCCGCGGGCGCCGGCAGGACCGCAGGCGGTGGCAGCCCCAGCTGCCGGCTCTGGCCGCTGCCCGCGGCGGCGTCCGGCGTTCCAGGCTTGGAGGTAACTGTCCTATTTCAGGCTAGCGTGGGACGTTCGTTTTCTCAGCTGCGACGGCCAGACGTCGAAGATCTGGTGATGGGGTGCCAGGTTTGTGATCTACTGGGCGCTTCCTGTGTTAAGCCTTTATGCAAAATGCTTAAGGAAGGATAAGCAGAAGGAGGGCTTGGAAAATAGTACTGAAGTCCTTGTAGATTTGTTTCTTGTTGGTGGGTTTTTTAATCATTGAAACGCATCAGGTTGTTAAGTCGGTGTAATCAAACTTCAAGTTTGTATGTAAAAGTTTGCTGTGAGAGAGCTCTAAGATAATTCTTCAAAGAAATGTGACATAACTTTGTACCTGCATGCGGAAATTGATTTGACGGTCAAATTTAATTTTTTTAAGTGCAACTGCGTTAGTTATTGTTGTCTAGTTTATTGCTTGGAGCCAAAGACAGGAAAGAGAAAAACAAGTGGTGACGTTCTGTGATCATCCTGGTATACAGCAGCTTTCGAAAGACGCGTCTTAGGGGTTGTCGGGGTTTAAGCCCAGCCGGTAACAAAAGCATCATGAAGCAGCTCGTTCACTGCTCCCCACCAGACCCAGTGGGATGGGGAGAAAATACAAAGAAAAGTTCACAGGTCAAAGCAAGGACGGGGAAGGATCACTCGCCAATTACGGTTATGGGCAAAAGAGAGGCTCAACTTGGGGAAAAACAAAGTCAATTTAATTCATTACTAATCAAATCAAAACAAGGATAATGAGAAGTAGAATCAAATCTTAAAACACTTTCCCCCACCCCTCCCGCCTTCCCAGGCTCAACTCCACTCCCGATTTTCTCTACCTCCTCCCCCACAGCGGCACCAGGGCACAGGGGATGGGAGTTGTGGTCAGTTCATCACACCTGGTCTCTGCCGCTCCTTCCTCCTCAGGGGGAGGACTCCTCACTCTTCCCCTGCTCCAGCATGCATTCCCTCCCATGGGAGACAGTCCTCCATGAATTTCTCCGACGTTGGTCTTTCCCACGGGCTGCAGTTCTTCCATGAGCTGCTCCAGCATGGGTCCTTTCTGCAGGCTGTAGTCCTTCAGGCACAAACTGCTCCAGCATGGGCTTTCCCATGGAGTCATGGCCATCTTGGGGGGCATCTGCTCCTCCACTCCCCTCCACGGGCTGGGGGGGGACAGCCTGACGTCTCCCCACGGGCTGCAGGGGCATCCCCTCCTCCCCCGCTCCTCCTCCCCTCCTGCCTCACTGACCTTGGTGTCTGCAGAGGGGATCCTTTCACATTCCAATCCCCCTGCTCACTGCAGGTTTCCCCTTCTCAAATCTGTTCTCCCAGAGGTGCTACGACCATCACTGATGGGCTCGGCCTTGGCCAGAGGTGGGTCAGACTTGGAGCCAGGGAAGATTCTAGCAGCTTCTCACAGGAGTCACCCTTGAGCCCCTCCCTCTCTACCAAAAACCCTGCAACACAAACCCAAAACACAGGGGTATGTTCCCCCTTTCGATGTGTAATTTGTAGAACTTTTCGTGCTTATGAAAGAAATTAAGTACTTTCATATCTTACACCCAAAAGTGAAAGAACTTGAGTACTAGTGAAAGACCTTGAGACTGCTAAATTGTTGATTAAAATTAATGGAGCTTACTTGACTTTTACCCTTGAGAAATAGAAAATGGGCTAATTTTTCTGAGTTCCTTAAAACAGGCCTTGTAAATGAATTGAAAGAGCAGAGAAATTTTCAAGATTATTTGTGTGTCAAGGATGTCTGGGAAGGGGCCTTTTCATCAGGAACTGAAATGGTAATTCAGAGACACTTAGAAGCTTGTATATTCTTTCTTTTTCTGAGTTTGCTAGTTCAACTAAAATGTCATTGTATGTTTTCTGATACTCGTAGTGAAAAAGGGCACAGTACAGAAGACATCTATGTCTATTTCCCTCACCCTATCAGTCTGTCAATGTCATCCTTTGAGAATACCTTGTGGAACAACTTTCAGGTGTTCTTGAGAGATGAAGAAACCAGAAGTGACCGTGCTTCCCTGCTCTGATAAGAGGCTACCCTGGTGCAAGCTGTCCTCTGCCCTTATAAGCCATATTAAGCTCTTAAACCCTGAATAGCACGATCCATTTGTACAGGTCTTCATACTGTGTTCTCATCCCTATTATTTATGCTCTCTGAGGAGATCATTGTCCAAATATATCTATATTTACCTTTGCATAAATCAAAAATCTTTCTGAGCAATCAATTAAAAAAAAGTCCAGAGGTTAATCTGTCCCTTCTCTTTTAATGACTCTTCCCCCGATGATACGTAAACTAAGTAACTACAAACTGTGGGAAACGATTGCAGAAGAGTATACTCTGCAAAGGATTTGCAAATACGTTTTGTAAAAATACCCACGTATATAACTTTTCTAAAAAAAAAAAGAAAAAGTGATGTATTTTACCTTTATGTATGTTTAGCTGGAGATTGCTACCTGATTGCTTTTTAGAATGCAGCTGAATGCCTCTTTAGGTAGGTACCTTTAAAACCCAGCTATTTAGGTCTGCATAGTTATTATTTTAAATAACTTCATTAGCTCTGGACCAAACTAATTACACTATTGTATTTAAAGAAAACTTTGTGAAGAAGACAGTATGATTTACTGGCTGTAAAAATGGTATCTAGAATCTGAAGCTAAGGAATATTTCCAACATCTGAGAAAATACTGTCTAAAAAAAAGGTTTTGAATGGTATTCTGGTGGTGCACACAAACTACTCCAGAGGAAACGTGGAATAGCTCTTCCTGTACATGTGCATTACAGAACCAGAGACTACTGTACCTGGTACCACTGAAGTAAAACAATTCTATGATGTTCTTGTTATGGTACTGCTATACAAAATGTTTATTGTAATTAGAGTAATTGATTGTATTTGTGTTTAAGTTTTTGAAAAATGCCTTGAAGGGACAGAGGAATCTCATCTTTAGTGTTATATTTTTATGTTTGTTTATTACCTTTTTTTCCTAGTAGTACCAAAGGCTCTGGTAGTGCCAGGATCAATTTCTTGTGCTCAAGAACATGAAGTAATTAAGAGGGCAAAAAATGCTGAAAAAAAAATCTCTTAAGATTTTTATTGTAAATCATGAACATATACTTACAAATTTATCACAGAAGTTTAAATTATTTTTGGAATAGAATGTTTGGAATGATATTTGCTAATAAAATCACAGCATTTATGCACTCTGTATTTTGCTTTCTTATTTTAAGCAGGAGAGTAGTAAGAGTTAACAATAAATGTTGCTTTTCTATAGTGCTTTTGTAAAACTGTGTTACCAGATACACTCTGCTTTTAGTATGGCAAACTGCTGAAGGTAAACAAGCTACTTTAATTTGTTTCAAAGAAGAAATCATTTTATATACAACTATAAAAAATTGAGTAGTTTATAGCAGAAATAAATTGGCCGAAGGGTTTTAAAATTAGTTGTTATTACTGGTCTGAACAAAGGTTTCTTTGGAAAGTTTTCGTATACATCAGTGTCTTCTAGTATTCCAGTGAACAGTATTTTTCTTTCATTACTCTCACATTTATCTTTAGGTCCAACAGCTTCCAGCAGAATCTAGGCCTTTACCTACACTTGAAGGCCATACGGGGTTATACATTGTTATACATGACCTTCCATCACAGTCCCTTGATTATTTTTTCTTAACTGAATTGATCCAAATCTCTGGTTCCTACCTGTTTTGAGCCTATGGACCATTGCAGCCTCTTCCTCTGTCACAGAGACATTGTAAACTCCCAGGAGGCACACCGTGTCTTGATCGAAGTAGAAAAGTGTTGACACCGAACACTGTCAGCTGCCGTGCTTCCTGAAAATCTTCTGCTCTCTCTCCCATAAATCACAGCTATGTCCTGGCCAAGGGATGAGCAAAAGGACAAAAAGGCCTCAATAGAAAGAGCCACAGTGAGTGCAATATATTAATTGTTCTAATGACAGCAGCTAATTTCTTTTCTGGGCTATTCTGCTGTACCCAGACTCACCTGCACAAATGTTCTACTGCTACTCTTGGCAAAATCTGTCTGCGTGATACACATGCTTGATGCACCGATGGTAGTCCTGTCCCTCCCTGGAAACACTAAGTAGTCTCTAAAATGATGAGTGGCCTGTGGCTGTTTCCTGAGGCTGAAAGCACATTAATACAAGATGCTTTACATGTTGTGTTGCGAGAAGAACAGAGTGGCCTTGTTGTGCTGACTACTGGTGGATAAGAAAACCTGTATATTGCAAAATGTTTAAGATACCAGAGGAAATTGCTTTTGGTCAACCTTGCAATTCCCTGGGAAGATGAGAACCTTAGGCCATTTTAGATAATTTAGCTTAAAAGCATCAATGTGGCTTCTGTTAAAAGAATGAAAATCAAGAAAACATAAGTATTAGAGTTACTAATGAACATTCTTCAGAATAAGTTGTATCAAAACTTGTCAAGTGTCCCACTGCATAGAATCACTAGAAGAGGGTGAACCAATAGATAAGTGAGGAAGATTATCAAAGACAACCAGAGGACCCCTGAAGACCACCAAAGATCTTGAGTGTGTCTGCACCAAGGACATTTACATATATTGAGTTTCCGGAATTCAGGTGAATATGTTAATTACGTCCAGGAAAAATCATGAATACGTATATCCATTTTGTGTATAATCACAACTGTTGAAAGAATTGGTATGCATGGTAGGAGAAACAATCTCTCGTGCATCCAGCGCTGCAATAAAGAATGCCTGCTTTCTAAAACTCCAAAATTGAGTCTTAGAGAGTTCCTGAAGTGCCGACTTATGGTAACAACATAAGATGTCTGCTGTTGAAAAGAGCAGGAGGCTGGGGCTTCAAAATAAACAGTACTGCTTACCACTTTAATTACTTCTTAAAAATCTAATGTATCTATCTGTTTTACAGATTTATATTTATGACTGTCTCATTAGACCCCAGAAATTTATCAGTAATTTCCACAAGCATGGGTATTCTCTTGGCTTGCATGATTATTTATATTTTGAATTTACATGTTCACTTGTTTCTGAAAATTTTGTATTTTTCTTGCTTGCATTCTTCCTTGCAAAAGCATCAAGAATTTAGTGTGTTGCCTCAGTGGAGATGTATACCGCTTAGGGCTTTAGTGCACTCCCAAAAGATGATTTTTCATAAACTTGGGGGCTAAAAAAAAAGCAAAACAAAAATAAAGTCCCTGCCATTTTTCTTGTGTTGTAAACATTGACAAAAAAGGCTTTTTTTAGGAACAATAAAAATAAAAGAGGTCAATAAATCAGTTACAGAATTCCATTTGATTTTCTGTGTGAAACAATACCATGATTTTCTGCTTAGAATTGCCTGGACTGTGCACAAACTGTGAATTAAATCTCAAAGGCTTAGACTCAGTGTTACGCACATGTCTAACTTACATTAAAACTTGCAAGATTAAATGCAACTGTACTTTGAAGGTGCACAAAGTAGAGTTCATTATCAAATTTTACTGTAATCCTAGAACAGATGGTGGTGTTAAAAGAATAGTCAGTTTAATACCTAACTGGTTTTCAACATAAAAGTGAGTTAGCAATGTTTTCAAATATAGCCTAAACCTATCAATCAGGGTGTCAAAAAACACAGCTTTACAATTGAACTTTAAGAAATGTTTTTATCTTTCCTTACTCCATGTCTTCAGAGACAGGCTGAGTGAAAGAGGGAAACGAAGAGCAGACAATATTGGGGTGACAGTTGAATTCTATTTAAAGAAAATATAGAGAACACTTGTTTGTTTATAACACTTGTTATTTGTTATTATTGTTAAATATTTGGAGGTGTTACCTGTCAACAATGGAATACAATACAGACAGAATTTTTAATCATTAACCTTTTGTTGAGAAATGGAAGTTTAGTGAAAGAAAGTATGAAGTGTTTCATATCCAATCAAGTTGCAGCCAGAAAATAGAGCCCTAAAGACATCAGAAATTTTCATAATAGGGCCTGTCTAGACAGTACACCAAGACTCAGATGTAGTGTAAATCAGGGGGTTTATGGAGATAAACCAGCAAGTATGTCTTGCACATTTACATTGTGTTCTTTCACTAGATGATATTACAGCAGAAAACAGAACCTATGATTGTCATAATACCTAAAAAATTCAGTATTAAATTGTGTGATTAAATGCTGTAATACTACACTAATTTGTTAGAGGAAGTAGTTTGTTACAGTGAGTTTCCTTTTATATGTCAGCCCTTTTTATCATTAACAGCTTTTCCAATGGGAAATTTTCAAGAGTGGCTTTGGGTTTTTTTCTCACCCTCTTTTATATACAGGTTCCTTACAGATAAATTTAGAGTGAGGCTGGTGGCAGGTTACATTGCTAAGTTAGGTTCTTAGAGTCATAACGCCCATCTTTTCCACCTAAAGTAGATCAGCAGAGTACTTACTAAAAGGGCAAAAAAAGAACACATTCAAAAAATACTCTTATGTACAATTTTATTCCAAGAAAGTACCTCACAGAAAGGTTGAAAATACCTTTAAAATTGTAATGTCTTTGTAATCTTTTAATGTCAGGGGAAAATACTGGTCCATTTATTTGAATCTGATACTTTGTGATAGAAAATGAATCTTGCAACCTTTTAACAATTGTGTGCCACATTTAAATGAATATTGTAATGCCTAATTCTTACTATGTAAGAGATCACATTTTATTGGAAGAGATTTAGGAGGAAAATGAAAGAACGTCTTACATAAGTGTTCACCATGGCTAGAGGCAATGCAAAAGTTTATTGACTGTAAGTGATGCCTGTAGTGGACTTGTTTTTCAGACCACACTTCACACTCAGTCAGAATTTCTGGTTTACATCCTTATTTTTTCAGATTAATGTCTGCCTCTGAGAAACTTGTGACTGTTTATATGGATGTATATAATTCATCATACAAATTTCAAAATATAGTTTTAAAACATAGTTAGAAGTTTGTCTTTCTTAATGAAAGCTTTGACTAACAGAAAAAGGAAAACAATAGCATCCTAAAAAATTCTTTAGTCCTGCAGTAAGCAGGAACCTACTAGAAGCCAATATAATGCACCACCAATATTTGCTAACATAGAGACTTGAAAAGACTTCTTTGGGTTGGTATAAGAGGCAATCCCCACTGCTGTTGCCTCTCTTGCCTGCAAGAAAGCTGAGTAGATGGTGATGAGGCTTACGTCTTTGGTCCTCCTTCTTCACCTCCATGCATCATTTGCTCTCCCTTCTTCAACATGGTGTGCATATTGCGTACCTCATTTACCAGCTCTGTCTTTTCCCTTCTCTGATTGCCACAGAGGGCTGGGAGCAGGTTCCTTGTGCCTGTCTCTGAAAGAGAAGCCACAGAGGTAAATAAACACAACCTGCTCATGAACTCTGCGAGGCTCTGAAGGGGAAGATGCTGATGGTAGTACGGGTGGCATTGATAAAGAAGGGGCCTCTAAAGAAAAGAGCAACCTCCTGTATGTCCTCAGCTCAGCTGCCTGACTGATGTCCTGGGTGTGTGGAGCCAAGTCACAGCTGAGGTACAAAGGGGTGCAGAAGAGTAAGAAAGAAGAATGTTGAGAGTACAAACTTAGCTGGGTGCTGTAATGCCTGTTATGACACAGTCTGTATTAGTCATGTTTCCTCCTCACAAGCCTGGTAATTGCTGTTATGCAGTGATGGCCTGCCACCTTCACAGTTCAGCTTATTTGGAAAAGTGGAGCAAAGCCTTAGAGGAAAAGCTGTTAAAACTAGCCTACAGTCAGCTCTAGAGAAAGTTATAAACGTAACACTTGCCTTTTGGGGATGCTTTAACATCATTAACACTGATTTTTCCCCAAATTAGTTTTTTTTTTTCTGGACCAGATTAGTGTAATTTAAGAAAGAAATCCCACGTGAGTGAAATTCAGGCTGGATGAAAAAAGGGCCCTTTCTGGATAGCTCATCTCGGTGCTCAGCATTATCTCAGTGAGACATTTCTCCTTGCTTTTCTGGCAAAGGACTGTCCATAATGGTCCTCAATATTTAATGTCTGTCAAAAGTATCATGAAGCTTATCTTATATGAAAACATGAGGCGATGACTGTTATGGAAGATAAAATGAAAAATAGGTATGCAAAGATAACAGCTATCACCCTGCATTTCTTTTGGCCTGACTGCTTTTTCCTAACTGCAGTCACAGAAGTTTTTGTGTATGGGGGGCACGCATGGGCACTTAACAGATCTATCCAGTCAAAATTAAATACCTAAGGAAATCCCATCAAACCTTCCTTCTTTTCTGACCTTCAGTTCTTCCCTTCCTCGGTCTTCCCTCTCTCTCCTGCCCTTAAAACCTCTCTGTTCTGCTGAGGAGCAGAGTGCAAGTTTACTTTATCAATGGAACAGGCTACAGGAGCTGTTAACTGTGTCCAGGCAGTGGCTTAATTGCTGGTAGCCCAGAGGTGGTTTTCTTACTCAAGCCAAGTGGGATCACAGGATGTGCTGTGGTATCTGCACTGAAACCATGGTCAGGATAGATCTTCACCTTTACAGGGAAGGTTAAGGACTGCCAATTTGAGCAAGGCACAGATATAGAGGGTGCAGGAAAAGCATCCTCTTCTGGAGGGATTCCTTGCAGATGGGAAGTACAGAAGCTTAGGACAATTAACACAAGATGAAAGAATGGAGGGGCCTTTTTGACAGTACTGTGGCTAAAAGTGACTAAGGGAATGTAGGACAGGACTGGGGGTCTAGTATTTAGGGAAAATGCTTAGTAGGTCAGGGATGAAGATGGCTTTTCTAGATCTTACGGTACAAGAGTGGTGGAGGTTAGGTAGTGTGGACTCCTACAGCTAAAGACTCAGGGCTGCAGTGTATTGATTTATGGTAGGTCATTGTAAGACTTGTATGTATATGGGAAAGGAAGGAAATTTTGAAGTGTATGTCTGATCTCAAAAGTTTGATACCTTCTGTGTTGGGCTAGTCTTCATTTAAATTTGGAGCAATATCCAATTGCCAGTAGGTAAGTTAAATGCAAAGTCTCTGTAGTTTTCTTGCAGATTAGTTTTTCTAAATTTTTTAATTAATATTTTGTATTCAGAGTTCCTTGCTTGCTATTTTCTGCTTTTCAGAAACATTCAATAAATATAAAAGAAAAGACAAAACCTTTTAACAGTTATCTTAATACATTCCAACCAGTTCCCATCCTTTCTGGCAGTCTGTCTAGTCATTGCCATTTTCTGTGTTGAACATGTCACCTTTTTTTTCTGTACAGTTAGAAAAAGATTTTTGTACAAATTATCATGAGACACAATTTTCAAGGGATTTTCTTCAGATTGAAAACACGCTGTTTCTAGCTCCTAGTGCAGTTATTATGCCATAAAGTTAAACCCAATCAATTACTAGTTCTTGCAGTTTCAACTTCCCAGAATTTTAAGCCTGAATCAGAAATCCAGTATTAAAAACAAATTTCTCAGTTACCAGCCTCTACATTCAATATGACTTTTTTTGACCTATTGCCTTAGAAAATATGACCTAACAGTTTAGGACTGAGCTAGGATCTGTTAATCCTCTTCTTTTAAAAAATCACATTGTACTTTTAATAACTAAATGCTCCGTACTGTGCAAGTGCCCTGGACTAAATAGAGCAATTGTGTATCCTTGCATATCCAGTCTTTTCTTCATTTGCTTTCCACTGATTTTCAGTCTTGCAGTAGTTGATCTTTGTGGCTAGACTCAAAGTATTCGTGACAGTCTTTTCTGTGATGATTTTTTCATACCGCTGGCATTTAATTGAAATACTTCATTGTTTGATTGTTTCTTGCTGGTTTTCTTTGTTATATAAACTGAATGTCCTACTTTGTGTAGCAGTACTTCATTATAACTGTGGAAATTTAAAGGTGTGAAGGAGGCTGGTGGTCAGAAGTAAGGGGTTTTGGCTCAGACCCATGCAATTCACATGTGCTTTTCTTATTGGATGATGTCAGTGTGAATACTTGCTAAATTGGTAAGGAGAGCTTTCAGTTAAATTCATCGGTGGGCATGGATGGTGTTGCGACTTAATGCCAAATTAGAAGCGTGGAGACTAAATGGAGTTGCATACTTCAGTCACAGGTAGATGCGCAATGCTACTAATTATATGACTTCCCTGTCCTAATGGAAGGCATGGGCTGGGGCTGTCAATTATGTATTCTTTGAATCCCCTTGCCTAGAAACAGCTTCTTCATTGCAATACACAAAATTTTCTGATGGCCTTGAAAATTCTTGATGCTTGTGCCCACTCCATACCTGCTATTTTTCTCATTTTTATTTTTCCCTCTTACTGTGCCAGTCCTTGTCACTACACTGGGCCTTGTCATCCTTTTTTGTTCATTTCTGGTAAATTAAGCTTTCTGTATTTATCCATACAGACTCTAAACTTACTTTTTATACATAGCTACTACATTTTCTCCTCACTGAATCCTTCCACAAGGCCAATTTAAATGATGTTACTGGACAGAAAAAAAGAGGGGGAAAAAAGGCTAGTAAGGGTTAAAAATTAAACCCAGAGAAATTAAAATAAGTTGTAAAAGTTAGACAAGAATGAGGTATATATAAATTTTTAGTAAGAAAGAGGAGAGGATAAAAATACCAATGAAAGAATAGTATAGTAGGATTAATTATAGCCTACAGCCCCATTTCAGCATCAGAATCTGCTGGCAATGATCACTGGAAATATGTAGTCATTTACAGGTCAAATAAATTTATGTAAATTAATCTTAGTGGAAGTTATAAACTTTAAGAGTTAAAGGTAGTAGCTGCTAGAGGTAGATATGGTAATAAAAATAGAAAATCAACATAAGAAAAAAGATAAAAGAAGCTGAAGCTAGCCCAAAGAGAGGAAGATATATTAAACATTAGCTAATAATATTAGCACTGCAAATGATTCCATTCTCTAATACAAAAGGTCGGTCTTCACGAAGGAGTGATGGTCCTCTTAAGCAGGAAAAGTTGGCAACTGGAAGATTGATAGAAACCCATCACAAAAGAACATTTGATCTAAGGAAAGGAATTTGGGGACTTTCAAAGTACTACCTGTCACTGAAATTGTGATCTGCTGTAGTATCTTTTTTTATCAAATAATGAGGAAAAGGCATTTTAATAGTTAGATTAATTTTAATAATAGGGTTAATACATGGCTATTGAGTGACAAGTTATCTTGAAAGCAAGGCTGGATTTACTAAGTAAACTTTTATCTCTGCCAAATAAAGGAACAGACTGTTACCTAGCTTCAGGAAGAAACCGTGAGCTGTCAGAATTAAGCATAAATATGTGATCTAGAGTGCCTTAATTGGCTCATGGTATTTGCTATGCTGGAATTTTTCATGTCTCTTCTAGTGTTAGCTTTTGAAAATCATCATTATTAATACAAAGCCTCAGTATTTTGTTAAGTTCTCCACATCATACTTACATCTTATATTCTGCAAAGCATCAGAACTAAATTCTGCTCCTTGCTGTGGCAGACTGGAGAGACTGGGACAATAATAAATTTATATATAATAAATGTAATACATGATGTATATGTAAAATAAATTTATAATAATAAATCTAATACACAATAAAGTAGAAATAGATTGCATTTTTCATTTTCTTATTTACTTAATCAGTGACTGTCTCCTGTTATTTCCTTGGAGATTAAATTCAGTTAATCTTAAGCCATCACTACACTTCCATTTTTTTGTGTGCTGGAGGTTTCTGGACTGGTAACACAAAGCTGAATTGATAAGGACCACAGATCTGCAGGCTTTAATGGCTATGTAAGGTAGAGTTGGGCCATAACAGAGATGATGTCAGAGAGCTTTTCAGCTGTAGTATAAATATCTTAGTTGGATGGTTTGTCTAGAATACTCACTAACTACATCATTAAGGCAGGCGTTGCACTGTAAATTTTATTTTCCCCTTAACATTCCATTTAGAAGATAGGGTGTGTAAATGCTCTTCAGACCTGTTTCAGGCTGTCCTAGATTTACAGAAGAAATATTGAACGCATTATAGATTCTCTGTGCTGCTCTCCATAACACCATTTGTATGGAGACCACAGGGAAGACTTCCTCTTCTGTACACATGTTTCAGTCCCTAGGGTTATTGCTTCCCTTAACAAAAGACTCGGGGTTTGCACTGTATCTGCAAAAGGTCCTGATGACAAAATACTACCCAGCACCACCCCATATTCAGGAGTAAACCACAGTTTGCAACTATAATCTCTTTGTCATTCAATAGAGTGCCAAAGACTCACAGAAACTGGCTTCCACTGTACCAGTACTGCTAGTCTGCTCAGTGGGGACAAACACAAAATAAGAGATGTTGTGGATACTGTGCACTGTACCCTAAATGCAGATTGTAGACAAAGATCTTTGCCAGTGAGGTATAATTTAGAGCAATCCTGAAGCCTCTCTGAAATGTGCTGCACTGGATTCCTAGAGCTAAGTCATCAAAGATGCTGCTGTTCGAGTCATCACAGAGCATATCTTTAAGAGTAGCATTTCAGTTTTCATACAAATATCCGATTTATTCCCATCATCAAGGCCAATTTATGTCTATTAAAAAACCCAACCTACAAAACACAGACTTGTTTTTTTTTTAACATTGCCCACTAGTAAGTAAAACTAACTGTAATTCCAAGGTAGTTTATAGTCCTAGAGAATATTTGTATCCATGCCATTGGACAGTGGGTCATTCTCAGCTAAATGCATTATAATATACTTTCTTGATTTTAGGGATTATTTCAGTATTGATCTTTATTGTGATAGTACTCTACATTAAAAAAAATGGTTCTGCTACTATTTTCAGTCTGGAAATCAATGAAGGTGTGGTTAATGAGTTGTCTCACTTATTTTTCATGGTGATTTACACATTTCTTAGATTTTTTCCATCTGTTAAAACCTGATGGAGGAAAAGCATAGGTTTTTTTCTTAGCAATGCTTAGAGACATAGCAAAACATGGACCATTTGATGGACCATAAATCAGCCTTTCTCTCCACCTACGTTCAGCTTTACCCATTTTTCAAAATGAGAGGTACTTTAATAAATAGCAGCTCTTGCCACTATACATGCACAGTGATGTTAAAAAATCACCCTCATTCTGGTCATCTAGATTTGCATTTGTTTTTAAAAGTCAAACTGCAGTTAACTGTATCACTTCTGTATATTTGCATTTGAATTCTGTTTTTCAGAAAGGTTTTGTCAATATCCTGTCAGTACAATCAGGGCAGTGTTAATTTAATTCTTTTTACTTTTATCTTTCCTTCTAGTTATGGTTTTAATACATACTTTATTGTTTCCCAAAGACACCCAGTGTGAAGCAAGCACTAAAAAAAAGACAAAAGGAAAAGGTAAATACAGATTTGTGTAAGTGAAGCAGGAAAAAAGGTTAATATAAATTAGGTAAATGAGTAAGATTCAGAAGGAGGCAAATCTGGAGAAATACCTAGCACCAGATTTGGAACCTGATTAACAGAAGTCAGTCTTTGATGTGTGATGTGAAAATGGACAACATATTCAGGACAGTAAGACCCATCCAAGATCAAGTGATCAGGATGAGAAAGTATTCGAGGAAGTGTAGGAAGGAGTAGCAAAGTAAAAACAATAGGGGGAATGCGAGGACTAGAAACAGGGCAGTTTTATGAGTGGTTAGATGACCTGATCTTCAAACTACAGAGTAAGATCCCATCACCATACTAGACAGATAGGCTTCACAGCAGATTTTGAAGGGTAATTTTAGTATATCCCACTGTCTGCTTAACCTGGAGAATATCTAAATTACACTTAGACCTTTAAAGTTCCTAGGTACCTTGTATTTCTGCTTTTCTCATGTGCAGAACTGGCAATGTCAGAAAGTTATGTCTCAATGCTTTTCATGAGTGGGTGCTAGTAGGATTCAGTCAGGCCAACAACCCATGTTCCAGAAAACAGGAGCAGTATACTGCTGCTCAAATTCTGTTGTGTAAAAGCTTTTTTAGAAAAGGACAGATCTGTTCTGAAAACAAAACAATGTTTGCCAAGCTGGAGTGGGACTGGAGAAGTGAAGTTTGAGGCACAAACCTCTGCTTCGCATTTCCTATAGCAAGCTTAGGTAACTCACTTTTGAGCTTCCTGGCTTTTATTTTCTTCATTCCTGCTAAGCCTTTCCTGAACTCTGAATTCCAGTAGCTGAGAAAGCATTTTGGCTAGTAGTACAAACCTCAGACTCATTTGTGAAGCCCGTCCAGCAGTGGGAATGACGTGCACCTCACAGAGTCCAGGCCCTCTCAACCATGCAAAGCAGAACTGTTATTCAACAGTAATGCAGTTATCATACTATACCATTATTACTTGTTTTGTTGTTGTACAAAAATGATGCAGTTTTCATGCTGTATCATTATTACTTGTTTTGTTGTTTTTGAAGAAATTTATTGATTTAAGAATTTATATGTAATTATCTTTGTCTTTCATTTGATTTCCTTTTGTAATTTGCTTTTCCTCACCTGCTCTGACTCTATCCCAGACACTCTATTGATCTAATAGTGACAAATGAAGGTATGGAGGCAGTACTGACTGTTTACAATGCACATGCAATTATGACAGTAAACTTCAGGGCTCTTCTTGAAGCTCTCCCTCACACATGCATTTGTACTCCTCATATATGTACACAAAACAACTAACTTAATTGAAGCTGATAATTGTAGTATCATAAAACCAGAATGAAAGAGAAATGCATCAGCTGTTCACCTAATAGGTACTGAAAGCTGAATTCACTACTAAATCATATTATCAATTCTTCCCTGAACAGACATATGCGTATGTACCTGCTCACATGTGTGCATAGATCCTGAAGGCTATCTAGGTATTACTTACCAGTCTAGGTTAAATACAGGAAGATACTGAATGCACTTCAAGGTTTATGCCCTGTAGGTAGGAAATATCTTAAATTAAGAACCTGGCAGAATCTTTGAAAAAGCCACTAGAAAGATGACTAGATTAGCTCACAGACTTTTTTCTTTTTTTTTTTCCTCTTGCAGAGAATCTGTTTACAGTTTGAAAATATTAATTTGAAGAAAAGCAAGAATTCTGCTTAGAGACTACTTGCATTGGGATTACTTACTGAGTTTGTTTCACTGTAGTAGTGGTTATTGGAACACAGCAGCTGAACCAATTGCTGTATTTGGCAGCAGTGTGAGTTTCTTCTAATTACATGCTGATGTAGGTCTTGGTGAGAAGGAGGAGAATCTACACAAGCTGCTTTTCTCTCTTGCACTGAATGGGGACCATAAGAGAAAAAAGTTTCCTTTCAGTTTAGTCTGTGTCCCAGACTGTTTTCCTGCAATTCCAAATGGCTTACACTATTTCTTTCTCATCTTTGTTTCTGCATAGTCCCTGGAGGAGAAGCAAGGAAGGTAAAGGAAGCCAAGCATCCAGAAATATATTTTAGCTGGAGTCATATTTTAGAAACATGCAGCTTTACATGGAGGGGATATATTCTATCTCTACAAACTGCTGTAAATGTTGACATGTTGCAGCTCCCAAGTTATATTGCTTCTTGATCCCTGATGCATTAAGTGGTACATAGCTGAGACTACAGTAATTCTATTTCTGACATGGTGCCTTTTGCTTTCATAAGTTTTCTGCTTCGCTACTCTTGTCTCAGATGAGGATTTGTCTGAAATTGTTATAAATTGCGATGCTCATTATTATTTTTGTGTGCTATTACTATAATTTATGTACAAAACTGACATCTTTCCATAGACTTCAAGCTTGTCTCACAGGAAAGCACTTTCACGCCTCATCCAGTAATTTGTAAAAATGTATTCTTCACGGTTCTAAAGGATTGTTAGATAGGCTGAAAAATATTTGAATGTGCGTTTGTTAAAGAGGTGTACAGTTATTCAGTGAATGCTTTTGAGCTTCAAGTTCATTTCAAACACTTGCCCTTTTCAGTACACAAATTATAGAAATAATTTGGTATTTTTTCTACTGTCTGATTGGGTGATATATGTCACTAAGCAACAGAAAACACTGGGTACTCAAAATTTTACAACAAAGTATTTGTACATTTTTCGTTGGTTAAATACTAGTAAAATCATACATTACTGTTTCTGTGTTTTGTCTGCCCAGTCAAAGAGCCTCTATTTAAAAGTGGAACAGAAACACTTGATGCTTCTAACATCTTGGTGGCACTAGTGTTCACAACCTGGTTCTTGGTAGCTTTCAGGTGCACTGTAAATCGGCTCTAGATACCTAATTTCTGTTCGCAGGCAAGCACAGAACTGTCTAAATTTTGAAAACTTCAAAGACTACTTTGTACCTTAGGTTTTTATTTATTATGTGTTTCTCCCACTGTCTTTCCTGAAAGATTTTATTTAGAAAAGTACGTTTTGATACTTCTTACTCTTCATGAAATGAAGGCAGTACTCGATATCATTACCATTACAATATCTGAAATGCTCAATAGTTAAACAATTTTTCTGACAATGTTTCTGCTTTCAAACCAGAGCAATGTGACAATGCAGATGTTTTATCCATTGGGCTATTGGGCAGCATTCTGTACCTGCTTCATTTTTGTGAGGGGCTAAAAGGAAGAATTGTTCTGATTTTTGTTTAATTTCAGAAGGCAGTTTGCAGCTGCAAATGCAGGTTGAGACACCGGCCACTGAAGTGTTGGTGTTACGCCTATATTTATGTTCAGCCCTTCCTACTCATTAGCTTAATTTTTTTTTCTTCTGCTTAACATAGAACGTATTTTGAGTGTCTAGCTCTCTAGTGAATTGTTGATCACCTGAAACAGATGGGGGAACACCTAAGTCCCACTTGTGAGGAAAGCTGTTCATCTATGGGAAGTTGACAAACATCCTAACTCTGTGTGATTACAAGGAGAGTGGAGGGCATTTAGCACCTCTTGGATAACCAGCACTTTACTGTACATAGTCTAAATATAAATTATGAATTCAAAATGTTATCATTAACATACCACCTGAAGTTCAGGCATCAGGTTGAATATCTTGCAGAAAAAAAGGTGTTAGAAAAACACCAAATGTTTTATTAAATCTGTTAATATATTTGGAAAAAATAGGCTTTCTTTTGTCCTGTGTATCTAAAAATTTGTCTGATTCTCCCAAGTGAATCAGTGTGCCTACAAGAAAGATATTTCAGGTTCTCATGCCCAGCCAGCGAGAAGGCTGGAGGGGCACAAGGAGTTGGGAGGGGAAACAGCCAGGGCAGCTGACCCAAACTGGCCAAGGGGGTATTCCATACCATGGGATGTCATGCCCATTATATAACCCGGGGGAAGTTGGCTGGGGGGGGGGTTGTGATGGATTTGTGTGGTGCATTATTTTTTTTTAGTGGGGGAGGGGCTGCAGCAGTGGCTCCTGTGAGAAGCTTCCCCAGCTCCAAGTCAGACCTGCCTCTCGCCAAGGCAAACCCAATCACTGAGGGTGGTAGTGCCTGTGGGAGAACAGATTTGAGAGGGAAACCTGCAGTGAGCAGGGGGATTGGAATGTGAGAGGATCCCCTCTGCAGACAGTGAGGTCAGTGAGGAAGGAGGGGAGGAGGAGGAGGGGGGGAGGAGGGGATACCCCTGCAGCCCGTGGGGAGACGTCAGGCTGTCCTCCCCCAGCCCGTGGAGGGGAGTGGGGGAGCAGATGCCCACCTGCAGCCCGGGGAGGAGCTCACGCCAGAGCAGGGGGATGCCCCCCAAGATGGCCGTGACTCCATGGGAAAGCCCACGCTGGAGCAGTCTATGACTGAAGATTGGCCCGTGGAAAGGACCCATGCTGGAGCAGTTCATGAGGGACTGTCTCCCATGGGAGGGACCCCACGCTGGAGCAGAGGAGGAGTGAGGAGTCCTCCCCCTGAGGAGGAAGGAGCGGCAGAGACAAGGTGTGAGGAACTGACCCCAACCCCCAT
>JANZLQ010000079.1:27551149-27571260 GCA_026212715.1 Elanus axillaris
CCTTCTTGGCCACCTGGGCACACTGCTGGCTCACATTCAGCTGGCTGTCAACCAGCACCCCCAGGTCTTTCTCTGCCGGGCAGCTTTCCAGCCACTCTTCAAGCCTGTAGTGCTGCATGGGGTTGTTGTGACCCAAGTGCAGGACCCGGCACTTGGCCTTGTTGAACTTCATACCATTGGCCTTGGCCCATCGATCCAGCCTGCCCAGATCTCTCTGCAGAGCCTTCCTACCCTGAAGTAGATAGACCCTGCTTCCCAACTTGGTGTCACCTGCAAACTTGCTGAGGGTGCACTCAATCCCCTCGTCCAGATCGTTGTTAGTTATTAACAGAACCAGCCTCAGCACTGAGCCCTGGGGAACACCACTTGTGACTGGATTTAACTCCATTCACCACAACCTTCTGGGCTCATCCAGCCAGCCAGTTTTTCACCCAGCGTAGTGTACATTTGTCCAAGCCATGAGACGCCAGCTTCTCAAGGATTATTCCATGAGAGACAGTGTCAAAGGCTTTGCTGAAGTTGAGGTTGATAACTTCCACAGCCTTTCCCTCATCCACAAGGTGGGTCACCTGGTCGTAGAAGGAGATCAGGTTGGTCAAGCAGGACCTGCCCTTCGTAACTCACGCTGACTGGGCCCAATCCCCTGTTTGTCCTGGAATTGCCATATGAGTGCTCTCAAGATGAAGTGTTCCATAATCTGAAGCTGATGGCCCACCACTGTGATACAGAATTAGAGATTGCATTGTATACAACTCACAAAATGATCTTGAGTCTGTTTCCCACATGAAACAGAGGAAAAATATAATAGTTCTGTTTATTTCTAGGTGAAACTCTTACTTCGCCTGCTACATATCCTTTCCAAACAGGTCAAAAACCCAAGACTGATAATTGGATTCCCTTCTCAAATTGGTCGGAACCTAATCCCATTACTGACCTCAATAGTATCACTCTTGGTTTCCTTAGGAAAAAGAAGGAAATGTTTCAGTGCTTGCTGTTTGATTTCAAAGATCACTTATCAGCCAATGACCCTGGAATTGGAGTGACCTTCTCCAGACACTTGATCCAAGACAGTGCATTCTAAATCCTTTTCCATTTCTCTTTTCCTCTTAGCAAGCACATACCTTCTTGTCATTGAAAAGGAATGACCCCACTGTCTTGATTTTGTTCTGCTGCTGTTCTCTCCTCTTAGGGCCTAAGTGGGATTCTATTGTAAAAGGAGGACAGGACTGCTGGCAAAGACTTTTTAGTAAGATACTTTACTTGAATGCTTACAAGACTCTATTTCCTCAGTCTGTGCAACTTCTGAAACAGCTATTGGAGGTATCTAGCATACCGTGTGTTGGTGTCCAAGGCCATTGCCTGCAGGTCCACTATTTGGACCACAGATGCAAGCAGGACAGTGGTGGTATGTTGGCATTTGGCTATGAGGTGGCCCTGGCATGAAAAGAGCAGACCTGCTGCCAGCATAGGCCTTGCAAGCCATGGGTTACCTAAGGCAGGCAGGCTTGCCCAGGCAGGCTGCATAGCTGCTGAAGCTGGATACATGACTGGAAAGCTGGGAATTCCCAGCCCTGTTGCACCCTGGATGCCAGCTGGGCTGCTGGGCTGCTGGGCTGCTGGGCTGTGGTAAAAGGCAGAGCAGGAGGAACACCAACAGGGAATTTAACTTCTCCCCGCTGATTGCTACTGCAGGGTCTGAAAATGTTGGATCAGCTGTGTCTGAAAATGAAAAGACACTTCTAACTCAGGTGGTCATGTTAGCATATTACTTGGCAAGTGGGAACTTCCTGGGTGCAGATGTCTATGTGTTCTCCCTTGGAGCCGCCACAAACAGATCATTTTCCTCCTCAGCATCAGTTCCCTATGAAGGCTGGGCATCAGGGATTCTTCTCAGGCAGTGTGCATTCAAATCCAGGTCCAGTGAAAAGGCTGCCAATGTTCTAGTTTTCAACCCAAAAATTCTTTTGCATTTTATTAGCACATGGGGAGAATCTCTCCAAGAATTTGGGTTATAGTAGAAGAGCGATTAAACAGTGCAAAGGAAAAGAGTTAGTTGCCACCACTTCAAGACTGAAAAACACAAAGATATGACAACTAAAAATTTTAATTGCAATAGACAAATGTGGATATGAAAATAAAAGGACTAATGTGGTTTTCTCAACCTGAACTTTAAGCTGAATAAAATTTTATGATACATTTCTGTTAGGAAGTAACCAGCCTTGTGATTTCACTGCTTGGGAGCACTTTCAGTGTGGGATTTTCAAAAGCATACAAACTAATTTAAAAATCCAAACACCACTAATTTTTAGCACTTTCAGTGTGGAACGAATTTGTAGGTAATCTTATGATGCTGACACGTATCTTCTCAATGTTCAGCAAATGCCACAAGAAAATGGCACATATGTAGCAAGATACATAGCAAAGGCCAAAATAAATCATGATGTGACCTTTCTAGTTTGTGGGCTGAAAGTAATTGGAAATAACTAATACCTATTTTGTCAGCATTGCTACTACTCAAAAAAAAGTACCTAAAAAACTCCTGAACAAGATTTGAGAAACAAATGACAGTCAGAACACTTACTTCCTTGCTCATTTCCCATATTGCAAAGGCTTATTCACTGGAACAGAAATCTATCCCACTAAAATATTCTGAGAGTTAGTTTGCATATGGAGAATCCAACATACCTCCTTGGCTGCTGCTTCTTCTAGTGAGTCATTGAGTGAGCCAGATCTTAGAAAATCCCGGTGAATCTGTGGAGATGATGGTGACAAGTGAAACTTTTAATGTACTCAATTTCAAAAATTCTCAGGGGTTCTTTCCTGCTGAGCACTTCCTTCTTGAACAGTTCATAAATCACAATGCGCTTTCCACACTCGTCCCAGCAAATTGACTGAAACTGGTCACTTTCAACAATGTCCCAGAGCTTCTCCAGAGAGCTGAGGTATGAAAAGCCATTACTTTTGCCAGAGCTCTCTTCAGAAGAATTGAGATATCCTGGTTTTGTTGAGGGTGGATTATTTGATGTTTGGAAGGCCTTTTCTTCTGCTTAGGCAGTGTCACATACATTGTTTTCATTTTCTTGATGGTATAAGTATATGAAGTCAATGTAGATGCTTATCAAAAAACAGGCTTCTGTGTTCTGTATTTCTGTATAGAAAAATTAAGACACAGGAGCTTTGGAAGATTAAAATGTCATCTTTCCCAACTGGTGAAATGCATCTTTGGTATTTTTTTTTTGTCATGTTAATGACAAACAAAAAATGATGGGAAATAATTCAGGACTGGTTTAGGTAGGTGCTCTAAAGTATTCAGACACCTAAGTGTATTCATCAATAATGAAATCCAATAAAATATTCCCAAAGTTCCTGGATGTGTTACTCTCATTTCCTTCAAAAGAAGTTAGAATGTAGGTGTTCTGGAAAATTTACCAGTCAAAAATCTTCATCACAAAGTGATATGAAAGAAAGAAAGTCCACAATTAGCAGAATTGGTTCAATTTTACATTTTTCAATGATGATTGAAACGTAAAACAGCATGTAGGGTCTGACCAATGACAACAATGTATTACATAAGCTTTTTTATTTAGAAGGTGCTTCAGGCATTGATTTTTTTTTTACATTTTTATTTTCTCAATCTTTACTTAAGATGAATGTCATGCTGAACCAAAATAATTTTTCTGTAATTATTTAGTAACTAGATAAAGTAAAAAGAAAGTTGACATGCTGTCTGACCCTTTTAAAAAAATATAATTAATATGTTTCTCGCAAAAACCAAATTCCAAGTGATTAAAGCATAACACATAAAATTGCTCTCTGAAAATCCACAGTTGTTATCTACATCATTTTTCTGGGCATCCTATAAGCTGTCTGAATGTGTCCCTGTGCACACAAGAAAATAGGTAAGTCATCTGTACCTTAAAAAAAAAAAAGAATATCCTACAAATATGTCTGTATGTTGTTCACTCAAGTGCATCATGAGAGTATTTTTAAACCCTCAACATCTCCTCGTTTGCAGGATAAAGGCTGTAGCACTGCCAATACAGTGTTTGTTTTCAAGAACTTTGTTTAGTGTGATCTCTTTCTACTGGCAGTACTGCAATAATATTCCCCTCTTCTGCAAGTTAAAATCATATGTAACATTTTGTAAATTAATCCCTCCAGTTCTGTGTCAGTACACATTCTACTGTCAGGTCAATCTGGTCTTTCTTTATTTGCATACATGAAGAGTTTGAGGCATACAAGTAAAGTTTATGTAGGCGCCTTGTGGGATTTGGCAAAAAGCTTAGGCATCAAAATCTCATAAAAACCTGGAGAATGAGGCATTTAATTGGTGCAGGGACCTTCAAAATTTCACACAGCAACTGTTCAGTCTTTGAAATTCTGACCCTTTCATTTTGTTGGAATAAATACGCAGGGCTTGATTCAGTTACTCATTCTTGATATGAGAAATACAGTGCTGGGGGACAGGCAATCCCACTGAGGTAAGACATTAAAATTGTAATGCTGTATGGATGATAACTCTCTCCTTATACCTTCAGAAACCCTTGTAAAATATTATTCTGCGTGTTCCATGTTATGCTGTCTGTAGCAAATCAACAGGGAGAGAAAATAATTTGTGAAAAAGCTCTTCATAAACCATTCTTACTACATACTGGAGATTAATTTTGATAACACAAAGCAGCAGTGAAAATGTGCTGGAACAGACTTCAATATACCAAAGGTAGATATTTTGCTTTTTTATTCCCGAACTGCACCTGAAAGAAGGCTGTGCTGCTGGGTGAAAATAAATTGTATGGCATATTTTCCAACAGTAAGAACCTGATCTGTCAACATCATGCATATCAAGAGATATTTATTCTATAAAGCTTTATTTAGGCCCCACTACCAAGAAAAGTTTTACACTGAGAAGTGGAGGAAACAAATTATTTCACAGTTGCATGCTGTAAGGTCAGCTTTCCTGCAGAGCTTTGGAAAGCCTTATTTCTGTCTAAAAAAACTCTAATTAAAAGTGTCACTACCACCAGGAACTATCCACAAACAAACATGAATTTCCTATGAATTTTCATTTATGCTTGTTTTAGGCTGCAGATTTTTTTCTGACTAACAAGATTGATTAACAAGAGATGAAGCAAGGTGTGGGAGTCTTTAATGAAACATGTTACATGCGGTCTGGTTATTGGTCTACTTTGCTACGCTATTTTTTTAGTGAAGTGCTATCTGATATTTAAAAAAAAAAACAGGAAGAAATTCTTACAAGTTATGTCTTCAAGAACCTCAGTGTATCGAATAAAATGAATAATCATACTTAAGGAATGTTGATACTTTCTAGAATAAGGGTGAGTTATAGCTGAATTTGAAATGAGTAGCCTACAAAAATACATGCACACACGAACACTTGATGTCCAAGCAGATGCAGAGCTACCCAGGTGTGCTTGGCACAAGCAGACATAGCAGGGGTCTAGTATAGTGCAGCAGGAGGTGCTAGTCCATCACAATCCCAGTAAGAAAGGCTCTCAAACTCTGTAACATATAATTTAAAATGCTATTTGTTGGAGCTGACGCTGTAAGGATAGAACAGTATAGGTAACCCATGTCCCCTAGATGCTGGATAGCCAGGATGGTGTAGCCTCACATCGGCCTCTCATCAGCACTGGGCAGACCCTGTTCATAGAAGACATTCTCCCATTTTTGTTGTTTGAGCTATTATGGGATTTTCTTAGAAGGAAACAACTCTATTCATTATTTCTACTGTCAGACAGGAAGATTGTTCACATCGGAACTTCTTGCTCCACTGTTTGATCAAGGCAAGCAATACAGGAGGCATAATCACTGGTACCCAGTGGGAGCTGTCTGCAGGCTCCTCTGATACAGTGAGGTGACTGAGTTTATACTGGTGCCAAGTGCTTTGTGCAGCCCAATACAGGCCTGAAGGCCGCCATATACGTGCAGTACAGCACAGCACAGGCCTGGGCTCATTCAGATTAACTGTAGAGGCTTTGGTTGCTTTAATGACTGCATTATTGAGATGTACTAACAATACTAAATTGACATAAAATATAAAAGCTAGGGAAGGCAAATAAACACAGTCCATCTGGAAAGGTTAGGTCCGACAGGGGAGATGAGCTTCTGTGGCCTTTTGGTGGTTGCAGACAGCTCTGGCTTTCAGCATTTTTTAATACACTATCTACATCTAACACAGCACTCATTATAACAGTTTCTCCCTAATGCGTCTTGCTAGTCCTTGATAGGTCCAGCTGTCAGAGGGCACAGCTTGTAGCATATGATAGCCCCCATCAGTGTTATGTGTGAGTTACCTCTGGCCACACAATGTAATTCTTCATAGTATAGATCGCTATGGTTAGAGATGATAGTTCCTGTCTCCAGTGAATGTCCATTTTCTATCGCTGCATCTTTCTGCAGGGATTACAGGAGAGATCAGTGAAATCCACCTCTAATTCCAGGACACAGGTCTTAAACACTGCATCAGCAGAATCTGTTTTTACATATATATATATACACCTATCTCAGATATATACATATATAACTTTTTTCCCCCATCAAAATCTTGTCAATGAAAAAGATCTGGAGAGAAGGCAGCTTCAAAAGTTGGCATGAAATGAGGAAACTACCACACAGACAAGTTTAAGCCTTAAAGGAGTTACAAATTAAATCTGGGCTAATAATTCATAAACAATAGTTTATCTAATCAATATAGGCTCATTTTGCAAATCACCCATGAAACATTTTCTGATTATATCAAATGTAATTTATTGCTTGATTTGCTTAATTTATTTTCAGAATAATTTATGAAATAATTAATGGTTGATGGAGTATAGAAATAATTCACTGGAGGTATTTAATATTAAAAATTCAAGTGGCTTTGGTTACTTTTAATTGGAAACAAGACTGGAGCTGTTTCAATTCTTTATCTCAATGGGTAACTCCTAGAATCCATTACTCATGTAAACACTTGCATTTTTAAATAGTTTCCTTCATATAATTCTGAATATTTTCCTGAAATTCACTCTTCTACACAAAACACAAGCTCTTAAAAAATCAATACACATATTATTTAAATAAAATATTTAAATAATATGGTATGGCACCATAGTATGGTGCCAACTATAACAGAATAGCAATTTGTTTGGGAGTGCAGACAATGTTCTCAGTGATTAATATGTTACTAGTGGCATACTGCTAGTAGTATCAATGGTTCATTTGCAAAAATGCTTATTAACATGCTTAAAGGAGTAAGTGCAAAATAGGTTTAAAAAAACAAAAATGCCACCACCTCTTGCTTTAAAACTGTGCTAAATCAAGTACAAGAATACAGGCATAAATGCCTTTTTTTTTCTGTAAAAAAATAAAGCATATATTTTATTGTTCTCCTTCTATGATTACAAAGAAAACTGAATAATGTAGAACATCAGTGTTTTGGCACTGAAAAACTTCAGAACTGACTTCTTCTCACAGGCACTACACAGCCATTTGACCACAACATTGCTTCTCAGGCTTAACCACAGTTGTATATAATCCCACACCAGTCTCCCTAAATTCATGGTTAATTGCCTGCTGCGCTGCCATATCATCAGACAAATTCCAAAGCTGAAACAGTTCAGAATTTAATAGAATTCAAATGGCATTACTGTTATTTTGATCTTTCAGAATATTTATGACAAGGTCACCGACTGTGCACACTATCTTAAGTCTACTTTTCAACACACATTTTTCAAAATTAAAACCATCTGGTCCTCAACTGACAGCCACATTAGAATCTCATCTGCACATGTCACAATAATGTCACCATCCTAGAGATTTACTCAATTATTTTCATCTTCACTTCTGATCATTTAGATCCATAACTTCATTAATAATTCTTTGATATTTTTAACCTAGCTCTTGGTGGTAGAATGGAGAAGCTCTAGTGTGTAACCTTCAAGTGTCATAGGAATTCTCCAAAAGAGGGAGATGCTAAATCTGGCCTGCTCTGGATGAATTATTTTCTTTTTTCTCCCTTTAAAAAAAAAAGGGGGGTGGTGGTGTGTGTCTGTCTTGATGTTTCATATGAGCAGAGTTTCATGACTTTCCAGACAAATAACAATTGCACTTGCATAGATAGGCAGTTCATACAGTCCACTGCCCATAAATCTGATCCATCTGCCATGTTTACTAAGCCTGCATACCTCGACTCTACACTGCATGCAAGCATATTTCTATCTGGAAAAATCATGGATAAACATATGGTAATCCTACTAATAAAAATTTGAGTTTCACCTTGAACCTTCTTTTTGTCTTTGTATGGGAGGAAATTTCACCTCTTACATCTACTGATACAACAAATAATTCCCTGTTATAAATATAGAAAAGCCTGAACATACAGCAATTTTACATTTTCTTTAATTGGTGAGTGAGTTTCAGTTTATATGAGAAGGTATGCATTCAGAATTTCAGCTGATACCGTAACAATTTTTTGTCACACTTGTGTAATCTAGGCTACTGACATTCCTCTGCAGTCAGTTTGTACAAATGAATAGAAAGGATTACATACATAGTCTTTTCATTGCCCCAACACTGCATACAAAGCAGTCAAGCCATTATTTTCACTACTTTATTGTATATACTGATTCTAATTGCTCCACTGTATCACAACCTTGTAATCCTAAACCTGACAACTGAAAAAGTGAAAATGATTGTATGTAGTCTCTTTTTTAATCACACAGCTATTATAATTTAATAGAGATATAAAGCATTTAAAAGTTTTAACATTGCTTAAGGATGATACATATTTTGAGTGGCTCCGGTTCAATAGCATTCTAAAAAATATTTTTATTGTTATTCTTTGCATTTAGCTGATTAGCAATACACACAATGTCTGTTATGTAAGAATTCTGAGTTATGAATACATCTGAAATGTTGTTGCTGAAGGATTTTCTAGTGGACTGGACCAGGACGTATTCAGAAAGTAGACTTGAACAAGAAAGGAAGCAATATTCATATATGCACACAATGGTAATAATTAATACTTTGCAAGCAAAAACTCGAACACAAGGGATTGTGTGAGAGAAAATTTTCTTCGGAACAGTAAGTTGGCCTTCATTTACTGCTCAGCACAGTGTTTTTTCCTTACAGATTTCCTTCATATTCAATGTGACTGATATAAAATCGTTACTGGCCTCCTATTCAGAGGGTTTTTGTTATATTTTTTTAGTCCTTTAATGGTTCTAGGGCTTGATTAAGGCAAACTGCTAGAAGCTTCTCATTGAAGAATCAAATATTTAACTATTTTCATGAACTCATGTTCTTTCATGAACAGGTTATATATGTAGTACTTTTGTACTTCACATATATTCATTTATCTTCACCAAACTTCTGTGAGAGGAATGTATTGTATTATGCTTATTTTCTGATAGCAATCTGAGACACAAGGTGAAAAGTGCTAAGTCATTCAGAATACTGTGTCAGAAATATAGGACCTGATTTTACAGAACACTTAGCATTTTGTAGATCTTAAAAATCCAAAGAAAAGTTCAAAATAGTTACTGCTCAACAGTTTTTCAAATCAGAGTCCAAGTCTCATGTCAAACACTCAGAAAATGAGGAATATATAACTACAGACCACCTTAGAAAAATGTGGTGTAAATGACTTGCCTATCTTCACATAGCTTGTGCAGCAGGAAAATGTAGAATATGATCCTCCAAGGTATTATACATTTTATTGAGATTTGTGAATAATAGATTATTTTTCAGAGCTCAAGAAGAAAAATTTGAAAAATAGCTGTACAGTTTAAACCAAAATGAAGTTCTTTCAGCTTTTTGTGGAAAAGAACTGGTTTCAAGTAATAAAAGCACCTTGTATTTTAACATTCTTTAAAAAAACAAGATTGGTAGTATCTTATAAAGTAAATATGTTAAAAAATGTCATTTGAAAATACCACAGTGAAATAATTGGATTTCTCTCACCTTCCGAAACACTCATATTTTTGTAGGTTTATTCACAATTAAAACTTAACATTCCCTAAAGGTAAGATCACCCATTCTATCGAAGTCTCCTCTTTCACTATACACCTTTCAAGTTTTTCAATAAATGAAGAAAATGAGTGATTCATCACCTGAGCATCCAGTCTATGCAATGACTGAGACAAGGTCCCATGGAAAATAAATTCTTTAGTTCAAGGTTGTTTAATTCTTGTGTATTTAAGTTGCAAGGCAACATCCATTTTTCATTTCTTAATTTTGGATACTTGATCTAATGTGTACTTATGTATGCATACTCCTGTGCATGGTGGTTTAGGAAGTAAACTGTTTTCCATGTTGTACAGTATGTGATAGAAAATGAAAGAGCAATGAAATGTAAATATCTTCACCTCTTTTCAAGACTGTTGGGGGGGGGGACAGTTCAAGACTGCTTGTTGGCTTTCTCACTGCTAGCTTTCTGTTCATTCGTTCTCACCACCATTAACATCTTATCTCACCATCTTTGCTTGGCCAGTTCAGTTCTTCACTTGCCAGTCTTACATCTCCTTCTCTGCTTCATGTGTATTTTACTCATAGTCCCAGTCACCATCAGCCTTATAAAGCAAATCCACTTTAGTGATTCTTCTTAACCAACTGTTCTCCAGGAACCTTAAGTTGTCAGTTCCCCTTTACCTTTCTCCTATACTCTGTGATCTTTTAAACTTCTTGTTCAACTGGTAAATATCCTGAGATTTAACAGCCAAAGCCTAAAGGGCATCTGAGGGATTCTGTCTTCACAGTATTTCAAATTCTTATAAATTGGTCAAATTTATGAAAATTTTCACAAATATGGCAAAGCATGGCTGACACAAAGGCCACTCATGGCAAATTTTAAGACTTATAAATGAAGGTACTATATTATTTCAAAGTAGAACTTTTCATAGTTTTTTAAATAAGGCAAACTTCTTGCCTTTGATTTAATTTTCAGAAATAGATGCATTAATAAGATTTAGTCTATAGTTCCAAGATGCTACTGAGTACACTCATTGTACAGATATGATTTGGTTTTAGTTTGGGCACATGATGATATTTTTGTTCCATCAGGGCATGAAATAGTGGAATTTATGTTCACTTTACACTGTTTATACTGCTCTAAATCAGTTCCAGGTAGACAAGTGACACTTGATTTAACATATGATGACAGTACAGAATTAGCGTTTTCAAGGTGTTATATAAGAAAAAATGTGAATCTGTAGTGAGTTTGTTGTCCCATAACTGACACAAATTCATAGTGGGTTTTGTCTGATTCTCAGAGCTTAACACTGGATTTACCCTCCTGTTACATTGTGGTTACACACATACTCAGCATGAAAAATCTCACCTCCAATGAATAAGGTTTGGCAAAGTTTCAAGCAAGTGAAAACAGGGTCTTATAATATGATATGTCAGTTACCTGTATGATTTGCAATGCTAAGGTTTCAACATGTAATAAAGAATGTATTAAAAGCTGAGAATGTTCAAAATAAAATTAAGATTCTAAAGTACATTCATCTAGTGGAAATCTAAATTCATCTAATGAAAATTTCAAATTCTCAGAATGCCCCACTAATAATTAAAACTCAAGGAAGTAGAGCAGAAATTATATAAAATATAATAGAAGGAGGTATCTTAATCAGGTATCCAGATTCACTGGATATAAATCTCAGAGTTATAACAATGATTTGCATCTGTGTGAAAAGAAAGAACTTTTTAATGATAAAATATTTTAAAGAGTATTAAAAACCTGCCCAAACAAAAATGATTGCATTAAAATAAAAGTCTGAAAATGTTTATAAAGTGCAGAACCTAGTATTTAGTGAAGTAGTAGTATAAAAATATGCATACTCATAGCTGCTTCTAAGATGGCAGCATAAAGTATATATGTAGTGAAAGTCTGCACATATAAAAAATGATGGTTAGTTGAGTAAGAGTTGCTTACTAGCAGGTTTTATGGAGAAATAGTAAGGTATTTTCTAATCAATTTCTTTTTTTTCCACTTTCCTGTATTGTCTCACTTAGAGCAAGGAAGTAGCTTAGATGGAAGAGTTTGGCACCTGAATTGTATTTGCCATGCTCCTAGGTAACAACACAAGAGCAAGGAGCTCATAGCAATTTTCTCTTCCCCTGTTTCCTCTTCTCCCACACCCCAAATATCCTAAAACATAGAGCATTTTTAGAAAACAGTAATAAATAAGAAAAAGTCAATTACTGCATGTGTAGAAGAGAGAGGAAGCACAGAGAAAACTTGACAATAAGATTTCCCAACAGTAAGAAAAAAAATTACTCAAGGCAAAATTCTATTTTACTTCAGTAGAAGGAGGAAAATGCTCCCTTCATTGGTTGGCATGATCAATATATGTTGAGCTAGAAATAAAGGAATGATAAAAACCCCAAAATTTGTGATGAAGGTCAGAGCATGTCTTCCAGCTGTGGTCTAGACAGCCAATACAACTCCTACAGAAATCAAGAGAAATTCTTGGATTCTGATGAATGAGTTGTCTGATGCTATGAAGCTATCAGGTAATGTTATTGGGAAATCCTAGAAGCTGATGTATTTTAAAAATTGACTGGACAAAACACTGGAGAATATCAAGTAAGTAGTAAAGCTCCATGGTAAGGAGCTTATAATTCTGAAAACAGCACTAAAGCTGAGTACACTAAATCCATGGAAAAACAGAATCACTTCTGAATCTACAACACTATGCTTTTGATAATTTGTTTATGGTTTGACATTGTAATCCATAATTTAGTTTAATTCTCAGTCTGTGTGGAAAATTAGAACTATTAATGAGAAATAATATCTATTTTATACATTTCTATTAAAACAGGGAAGGGGGGGCAGGGAATGGCAAGATATCATTAATTATAAGTAGATTTTACAACGTATTTGTATAAGTACCTAAAATGAGAAATGGATAATAACATTAAAACTAGTAGTGACAAATGCATATTTGGTGGATTTCTGTCAACAGTTGCCTGTGCAGACTTGAAGTGTAGCAGAAACATTTATTATAGTTGTGCTCTGCCAGGACCATTGCAACAAAAGGATTGTTCAATTTTTCATCATGCAATTCTCAATTTTCAGGGCTACCTACTGCAGGTACGAAGACCTTCTTTGAGCTCAAACGTGAAATATGCAGTTTTGATTTGGGAAGACATTTGAATACATTCAAACTCCTTCCTAGACAGAGGTAGAATTACAGATGACTAGACAGAGTAGTCATGTGCTTGAATGTTGTCAGACTTTGAGAGTATGTGGATTTTACTCACATTCTCAAAAGGAAGGAAAAGCAGGGCCTTTTTGGTCTCTAGCCAACATACAGCTCTCCATATCAATTTTCTGTGATCCTAAGAAGCTCCCTTTCTGTCCAAATACATCTTTTCATTTCCTTTCCTTCTTTAAGTCCCCATCAGTCCTTGTCACCCTAGTTTGGCCTCTTCTCTGCATTTGCTATTTTACTGTGGGCCTCCTCCTTACTCCCACATAAAGTAATAAAGACTAATAAAGTTCATGTGTTGAGGAGTTCTGTCAAAGGGGTATTGGGTCAAATGTGCTCTGGATTGGGAAAGTCCTGTGCTACAGGATATGAAAGGCTGAACACAAAATTATTGCTGAACAGACGGTGAAAGGCTAGGGGGAATTGCTTCACTGGGGCAAGGAGCCATGAGCTAGTCAAGTTCCCCGTGACATGGTGTCCCTGGAAGAGGTGTGGATGAGTTGCAGGTATAAAAGCATTGCATTGCACTATGAAGTATGGAAATAGTAACCTGAGGAACGTGGAGTGATGTTCTGGAAGTGAACCTATGCTGTCTAGCGGGGACCCATGGGTTTTGGAAGCCTGAAATGTATGACAGAGATGTGACATTATGTTATGTGGCATATCAGTGTTGACATTAGGAAGTCCTTTTTCAAATGGCATACTGGCACTGTAAGGTTGATAATGCCTCCAAGTGAGGCACAAATTTGTGTCGTGAGGCTGATAGGAGAAGAATAATAATGCAGAATCAGAGGGAGCTCTCTAGGGTACAAGATACTGGCAGAACCTATAAAAGATATACATAAATATGCAGAATGTGAGGAGCATTTTGCAAGTTCTGTTTGAGTCTTTGTAAGAAACAAGTCCCTATTAAAATGTAACAGTGATACAAAATTTCTATATAAAATGAAAGTTGCTCGGAGTTTCAGTATGCCACTTATGCAGACAAGCATGAGAAGTGCTCTGTGGAGCAAAAATGTTTTGTGAGCAAAGAGATGTAAAATGTTAAAGCATCAGCAATTTTCTAACATGTACAGCAAAACTGATATAAATGCTTCCAAAGTCCGAAAAACTTTATCTCCTACCTACTTCCTCCCCTTCATTTTACATAGGTACATTTTTCTGCTGCTGAAATATTTGTCGAAACAAGGACACTAAATAGTTAAAGTAGCTTGAGTATAAATTTTGCCTTTTAAAGTTTCTTTCAGTTAGATAAGATTTTCTTGTGAGATTTCCCATCGCATTTTGCAGGTAGATTTATTGCCTGAACTGTGCTTATCAGATCATTGTTTCCTTTAAATTTCTCTCCCTTCTTTCCTGATCCAAATGCTTTCACACTCATTCCACATGGCAGTAACTGCATTGGTCCCTGTCTCACTCCACTGTGCATTTAAGCAGTAGCTAAGGATGTGTCATATCTGGGACATCTCAAGGATACTTCATTCCACACACAACTCACCTCCTTTCCCTGGCACATCTCTAAACTAGGAATTACAAGGATTTATAGTAGACAAAATGCTGCATTGGATTTATAGGATGTAAGACAGTACCCAGCAAGGACAAGCTACCTTTGCCACTTCAGAAAGGGGTTCTCAACCCTCCTTCCTGGTCAGCCAGTCATCCCTCTTCTCCCTGCTAAACAAGCATCAAGAATCAGAGAATTTTTATGGCTAATTATACAAATGTAAACATTTCTTGAGGTACACCATGTAACAGACAAAAAGTAGACAATAGAAAATACCCATGGCTTTTTTTTAACGTGTGACTGAGTCCTTTATCATACTACTTGTTTTGTTTCTTTAATGTTTAAATTTTATTTCTTATCTTTTGTTTTCAAAAGTTCTGCAATGTTCTGCTTAGAAACACAAATGTTGCTAAGCTGATTTTTGTCATAACTAAGTAACCTGTGTGAGTGTAAGGTGCTACAACAGTTCTTTTTAAGTAATGGAAAATGAAAACAAATGATCTGCAAAACTGTAATCTTTGTCTTTAATTTAATTTAATCCTGACAGATCTCTGCAGTCATAATTTTGATAGTTTGCCTAGTTTGTCAAGAAAACTATGTGGCGCTGTCCTTTCAATCTTCTTTCTCAACCATTATTTCATGTTTAATTTTCCATTTTTATGAAGTCATTAATTTATGTAAAATAGAGATTGATAGAAGATAATTCTTCTGCTGCTGAACAGAGCTGGATTGCTTGAAACTTAAAGGAAACTTCACACCTATCTTCTACAACTGTATGGACTATGACAACTCAAAATAACCATGTTCCTCCCACTCCCTTACACATGCTAATTTAAGTTTCACACCCTCTATGGATTGTGCAGTAACTAGGTGCAGACTTTTTTACTCTTAGCATTTCTTATCTAGGCCATTGATGCTTCTTATATTTTATAAAAATAATATTTCTTATTGTTTACAAAACTTCCTTGGGATGCTAGAAGATATTTCCTTGTGGCTTTTCCTCCCTTACTTTTTCCCTCTTTCTCTTTTATCTTTTTTTCTTTGGGATCCTGTTCACCAAGACATTAAATAGTATCAATGGTGTAAAATATAATTTACTGTAAGAATTAAGAAAGTCCACAAATTCAGGTGGAATTTACAATATCCAACAGCTGTCTATAATTGCTTGGCTTCATATTTTTAAATAGTAATCCTTTGTAGCTTGTTTTTTATGTTTTAATTTGCAATGCATATATTCCAATCATAATGAATAAACTTAAGTTCCAATCAATGATTTAATAGCAATAGGATTTTTAGATTTCCTGGTAAATTCCACCTCCCATCCACATTGCTTGAAAAGTGAATGAGAATAATTAGTGATGAGAATGAGAGCTAACTTGCAAATTTAGACTGAATAACAGAAAAACATGGGAGAGAGTGACTAGACGTGGAATTAGAGGATTAATATTAATATTAATTTCAGCCAATATCAGTGTTCTTGACATAAATTCATCAACTTTCTCTTTTTGTTGAGTAGTCTGTTGGCGTAGAATTCTCCTATTGAATTTCACACAAGAAGCTTGCAATGTTGTGTTCAAACTTTGGAATATAATGTATTTCTGTACCTCTATTTTAAGCATCTGTATCATTATCTGAAGTTTAGAAGCCTGAAAACCTAGAATTCCCTTTAAAGGACTAGAAAGACTTCAATGTTATAATTTTTCTAATTAGGTCAGGAATACAGATGGTGCAATTTTGTCTTTTCTTGATAGAAAATGTTGACATTTGTAAGTGGATGAGTCTATGAAGTTAAATATAGGCAGAAGTTATTGGCCATTCAGTGACTAAAGTTATCATATTTAATAACTGAAATGAAATTTATTCGACAATTTAACTTTATATGTAATGACTGAAAATGTAATCATAGTTTTGGAGGCTAATAATGCTCTCTAATCTTGTAGTCTTCAGTCAGTTACACTCACAGTGTCATGCTTTTTCTAGTAATAAAAATTACTAAAGAAAACATTAGTGTTTTAGAATGACTACACTAAGAAATGTAAAAAAAAAAAAAGGATAAGGAACCAAAGATCATTGTTAGAGGTAAAAGCAGATATTCTACAGGGAAACCAATGACTTTATTTTCAGATTGCTACCCTTGATTCCTCCAAGTTTGTCCAGCTAAAACTTCTAGCTGGAGCCCTCCTTGCAGACCAAGATCTTCACACACAGTAGAATGCAATGTTTAGAAGTTCACTGAAAATACAGAGAAATGCAAAGGCCGTAACATATGTTTAATTTATAATAAAAACTGACAACAGTTTTAACACAGCATGACTACCAGAAGAGATATAATAAAGTTCTTACTTATTTTAATGAAACCTCTATGTTCATTTTATTTCTTTCTAGGAGTCAGGCATGGATGGGGATGAGAACACAAATCTGACATTCACCTTATAATTTATAGACAGATAAAGGTGACCTTCTCTCCCCATCCTATTATAAGGAGCCTTTTCCCAAGGGGAAAAAAGACAGGTGGCAGGTAAATGATAGCAATCTCTAATAATGAAATTCAAGAGAATTTAATTTCAAAGAACACAGAAGGACAGTCAGCAGCATTGAATCTAGGTATATCTTACATATAAAAAAAAGGCTTCTTGGATTCTTGGATATCTTCTTGTTAGTGCCTTGAAAAATTCAAAGATGTTGAAAGCATTTTTGCTACTGTAGAATCATAGAATCATTTAGGTTGGAAAGGACCTTTAAGCTCGCTGAGTCCACTGTTAACCTAACACTACCAAGTCCACCACCAAACCACGCCCCTAAGTACCACATCTACAGTCTTTTACATACCTCCAGGGATGGTGTCTCAGCCACTTCCCTGGGAAGCCTGTTCCAGTGCTTGACACCCTTTCAGTGAAGAAATTTTTCCTAATATCCAATCTAAACGTCCCCTGGTGCAACTTGAGAGCATTTGCTTGTCCTATGACTTGTAACATGGGAAAAGAGACATACACCCCACCTCATTACAACCTCCTTTCACTTAACTGTAGAGAGTGATAAGGTCTCCCCTCAACCTCCTTTTCTCCAGACTAAACAACCCCAGTCCCTCATCCACTCTTCACAGCACTTGTTCTCTAGACTGTTCACAAGCTTCATTGCTCTTCAGACATGCTCCCACACCTCAATGTCTTTCTTGTAGTGAGGGGCCCAAAACTGAACACAGTATTTGACGTGTGGACTCACCAGTGCCAGCTAGAGGGGGACGATCACTTCTCTAGTCCTGTTGGCAAATAATAAGACCTGGTGTTTGAAAGATGTGGTTTGTCCTGAGAAGGCCATGCAAGATCACTAAGACTGTGAGATAGCATGTTGTATTAGTAATAAAGCCTAGCTTTTTCAAAGCTTTCATGTAGATGTCAGAAGCCTTTGCAAAGTAGATCACCAACACTGTCCCTAAAGGCCAAATGGAAAAATGGAAGTACAAGGCTAGAAATAATGTTCTGGGGTCATATCAATACTCAGAAAATGTGAAGGAACAAACTATGTCCTTCCCTGTTTCCTAAAGTAATTTAAAAAGTAAAGTACAGTGGTATACCATCAGTACAGCTCGAGTGATGCAGTTAAAAAAAAATAAATGACAATTTCTTTTGTCTCCATTACATAGGTATCACACAGAACTGGTATTTTGCTAGGATTTAGACAAAAATTGTTTTCAGCTCAGATCTAGAATCCATTATTTCAGAGTTCTAAGCTATGGTAGCCCCAAAAGGCAACCTGAAGAGACTTCTTAGAATGTCTGTTTTCTAGTCAATAGTAGTGGCTTCTGACACATAGGGAAACATCTAGCATACATTAGACATAGCCGCATCTAATCAAGTCCAGCAAATATTTTTAAAGGTTTTGTTTGTTTGTTTTTATTGTCACTATAACTTATTTTTCTATTCATTGAGGTCTGGCAGTATTACTTCATTACTGTTGACAAATTTGCAACTGAAAATAACTAACAGAATTAAAATCTGTCTTAAGAAAAAATATAGTTCTATTCTATTCCATTCTACTCTATTGCTTTCAAAGGAAAATGCCAAAAGTAGCTACCCTCTACACTGATAGAAGAGGCTGCAGTGATGCTGCTGGTTTTAGTTCCCAGGTAAGTATTTACCTTTCTAATGGTTCAGCCTCCAGCTGGGTTAAACACACATCGCTCAGTGCTGGAACTAGACAACTGCTATGCTAGTTCAACTAAATTTGAGATCATTTCAGTGGAACAAACTTTCAAACTTCCCTAGCAGATAAATTCAATTCTTGCAATCAGAGTTCTGCAAGTGCTTCCTCCACTTGGCTATTTCATAAAACAGAACCAAGCCAAACAGGTTCAAATGCTGCAAATCTATGTAACTTAGAGGTTTAGAAGGTGAATGTGCAGACAATAATGTACACTATGCCTATCTCAATTGAAAGAGGTTCTATACATCTTACATAGATTGCCTTAGTTTTTGCCATCATGCTGGAAGACATTTGCATCCCAAAGTTTGTACCCAGAAATGCAGAACAGGAAGCAGTCTCAGCTTTCCTTATAACGTCATTGTCAGAAGGTTTTGAATCTGACCAGAAGTGCCCATCTAGAAGTAGATTGTTCCATTTTCTAAACCCTCATAATTGCTTGTCTTTTAACTGAGACTATGTGCTGGTTTTAGTGGTGATGCCCCATGCCTTTTTTTCATACAAGTTGATTTTTCCACTGCTGGGAAAGGGATTTTGTGATTCAGCCCAATCACAACGGGAATGCAGAAAACAAATAAATTGCCATGGGAATATTTGACTGTCATAATACTGGTAATGTGTTTAGATTTGTAGATCAAAGACAAAGCAGAAGATAATGCTTAATTTTTTCCTTCATTTCCTATATATAAACATAGGATTTGTTATAGACATTAATAAGCAGTGGATGGCAACAAAAAAAACTGATTGTTTTTCTCTACCACTGTATAAACATAACCCTAAAAAAGGTTCAGTGTTAATAATAAAAACATACAGAGCTGGAAACAAGTACATCTGTTTCTGTAAGTGTGTTCAATTTGTGTTTTGTGGTTGCAGTCCGCTGAAACCTAGTTTCAATATGTGAATTTTTTTTCCTGTGAGCTTGAGTTTAAAAGAAGTAACAGTCTCAGAAACACCTTTTTTTTTTAATCTGGAGAAAAATCCAATATTACCTACTTGGATAAAGAAAGCAAACACCCCCACCCCCAATGTCTCAGAATCCACACTGAAAAAAATAGGTGGTATATGCATCCAGACAGATATGCACATGTGGATATATTGCATCTACTATTTAACTGGAGTATATCTAAATTTCAGGAGGGGTTCTGTTTTTTTTCTTCTTCTTCTTCTTTCACAAACCTCACCCCAGTGCCCCCCCC
>JANZLQ010000079.1:27573627-27584318 GCA_026212715.1 Elanus axillaris
AGGAAAGGAAAGGAAAGGAAAGGAAAGGAAAGGAAAGGAAAGGAAAGGAAAGGAAAGGAAAGGAAAGGAAAGAAAAGGAAAGGAAAGAAAAGGAAAAAGATAGAAATCTGAGTAACTGATACAAACATTGTAGTAATCAGAGTACAACAGAACAGTTTTAGACAAAAGTTAGAGGGATAGAAATCACTTGATTTTAGATTGTGATTTGAACCAAAGTTACTGTCTCCCCTGCAATATCATTCCTCTGACAAGACAAAGTTACTTATTCCCTCTAACAATCTGTTATGCCTTGTGGAGAGAATCTTGTTGTTTTTCTACAGTTTGCTGAACAAAGTAGCAGAATGAGGGTCAACAAGAAGTAGTGATGTCACTCAGTGGGGAACATAGGGAGTGATGTTCCTGTCCCTATCTTGACCCATGAGCTTTTTGTTGTATTTTTCTATCCATTCCTTGTTGATGGAGCAAGAGTGATAGAGCAGCTTCATGGGCACCTGGCAGTCAGCCAAAGTCAATCCACCACAAATTATTTACTTTATTTAAGCTTTAAAGTAAAACAAGACAGTTGAAGAAAGGTTTCTGCTTCTTATTTCATTTGTAGAATTCTTACTGAAGACTAGCTGAATTCCACTACACTAGTGTAAGTACAAAATATGAAACAGTGTCTAAAACAGTCTAAAAGGAGGATTTTGTTCTGAGTGATCACATACTGCTACTGCATACAAATTCACTTGTGGAGCATGTGACTGATTAATTTGGCAAAACATAAGTGCTCTATGTCATTTTAGAGGTTTTAGACATCCACACAGGTATGGCAGATATGACAAAGGACTAACATGCCTCAGCCCTTCATAGAGGTCAGGCAGGATAGTTAGACTAGCACTAAGAATAACATATATGTTTAAGCATCAGAATCACTCTAAAGATGTAGACCACACTAAACAAGTTGTCTGTCATACAAGACACAATTTGGTGAAAGCTAGTAACTGTGCAGCTTGTTGACAGTTTCTCTAAACTCATAATGCTTTTGCCTTGTTTGGACCCAGCATGTGAAACAGGATTTTGTCATTCTCTGCTATGTATACTTTTTACAAGCTTATATCCTGCCACTATCATATTCACAGCACCTTTATTAATTTAAATCTGCTTATGAGCTGCCTGTATACTTTAATACATTACAGAAGAATTCTTCATGCAGCCTTTTTAGTCTGAAAATACATGCCCCAGTTTTCACGATGTTTCCTGCTTTGCACCAAACCCTGCTGGGACATGGAAAACCAGTATAAGCTCCAGTGCCTACTTCTCTCTGGTACTTTTATTTAGTCACATATCAAGGACTTCAGAATGGTCTGTGGATTAGAGCACATCCTGTCTCACAGTGTGCTGCTCAAACACTGAGAATGAGTAGGTGGAGAGGTAATTTTCATTAAAAGAATACACAAGCAATTTCTATTTAATTCAGAGACTTCTAATGAAAATATATAAAAAAAGTAAACCCTTTATATGAGTTATTCTTTCTCAACAGTAAAGTACCTTGAAGGGTTCAGATGAGACAAGGAGCCACAAAAACAGTCAACACTTGCACAGGAGAAAGTAGATTTGGAGGAAAAGATCTGTTCCTCTCTAGGGTCCAGAGCAATCCAAGGTTTCAATAAAAGCAATTCAGAAAAATTTTACAGAAATAAAGTTATTTCTACTATGAACTAATACCTGCAGTAATTTTGGCAGCAGACCTACTGAGCATAGTCATAGTATTGCTTCTCATGTATTCATGGGTCATAAGCACAGGTGGTTTAAACAAAATGAAGCTGAAGCTGTTTTGAGCTGTTTCTGTTCTCCTGGAACAGAACTAACTCAGCCTAGCCTCTTTTGCTAAACTTGTATCGCATCAGAATCAACCAATGTCAATTACAGCTGTATCTGAACTGGAATACAAGTCAGAAATTTGACTGGTTCAGCTTCATGGCTGTTATCATTAGATACTGCATTTTCTAGCCAAGGTAAACTTGCAATGGCTGACAGAATCCTGTAAAATATGATCTGGCTTGAGATTTCTCTCATTTAGGAAGCTATGCATGTTATTAATCAAACACTAGTATAATTTACAACACTGACAGTCTGTTTACCTCATTTAAAGTAGTGTGGATGTCAAGTACAGCAGAATTTGGCCTAATGTGATTTAAGGTACCACATTTCTGATGAATGAGAAAAGGTTATCTGTAATCCAGCATGCAAAATAAAGTTGAAACTATTGGAAGGTAGGCAAGATAAGAGCAAATGTCAGAAGAGAAAAAGAGCATACCCAAAGTTTACAAAACATATAAAGAATTCCTGAACTGTTTTCTAAATATTGTATACAAACACACACCTTCAAATTTAAACTCTAGGTTTTCTCATTTTAAAATAATGTGGTAGCGTAAGAAAAGGGAGTGAAACATTATGGAAAGGAAATATTACACATAAATATTATTTCTTTTAAAGAACAGTGTAAGTAACAAGACTAAAAAATATTGCCAAATTTAATCAGCCTGCTAATAACCTTTGGTATAAACACAACCATACAAATTCTAAACTCCTTTTATGCACTGCAGGCGTAACTATTCTTGCAAATGTGTGTGGCCATATATCAAGCTCTTTCAAATGCATTTCACAGCAATTCCACTTTACTGGGGGGGGAAAGAAGCCACTTTCTCTGTCAAACACACATATTTCACCCATTATGCTGTAGCTGTTGGTGTTTTATACACTTTTAGGCAACAAAGGGATGGTTATGATCACCCAGCTTTCCTCCATTAACTGCATACATGCCAAAGATCTCACCCACTGACTTCTGTATCAAGTCCGTAAACTCTGGCTGAGGTAGAACTTCTCTTTCAGGATGACAGCAAGTCATACAGAAAGCCTCAATTTCTGGGTTTGATAGCATGTAGATAAAGAATGGAGTTCCTATCTATTGTGGTTTTATACCTGCAACCTCTGTCTTGTGTACTCATAAATCATTAAAAAGTTCCATTCATAATTGTTCCAAAAAAAGTTCCAATTAAGTAGAAGTCTTTGTCTTCTGTTTATCAGGTTACAAGATCAATTTATCTGAGTTATTACCTTGTTACACCTTATTATTGACCACAGCGTGTCACTTTTGCTCAGTCTAAGTTACTTGCTATGCATATTTCAGAAGTGTATTGCTGAGGACTGAACATGCTCATCTCATTCATAATTTTAATTAGGAATTCTGACATTTCCCAGGTAAATTATGCAACAAAGAGTAAAAGCTAATCACAGCTAAGCGTACGCAAACATAAAACCCCTTCCTGATGCAGGTTATTAGTAAAAACAGAACCAGGAAAAAGTTTCTATTGATCTTACAACAAAAGTAGCAGCATTATAATGTTACTCAGCATTTTGAGGACATTTCACATCCTAAGCTCTACAGCATAAAGAAGGGATGTTTTGCAGGTTACACTGTGCAGGCTGAAGCTGGTTCTGAGCCAAATCACACAATTAGAAATAAGCAATTTTTGATACTTATATTCCATATCGAATTAGCTTTAGAGGTAAACAACCAGTACAGCTTGCCCAAGACATCAGGCTAAATGGTGAGATGTGAGCCATAGACCAAGTAGTGCAAATCATCAGGATCTGTGCCTCTCTCTCTGCCAGGAAAACATTAAACCGATGCTACTTTTGACTGCACTAGACTTTCTGTCAGAGCATACTACTTTGCTTTGAGCCCCATTAGCTTCACCATGGTGATTTCAATATGAAAATAAGTGAGTAAAGATATCACCACCTAATGCTGTGCACTGGATGCATAAATTGTGTGGATCCAAGAGAGAAAAATCTGTACATTCAAACAACAATTCTACTTGATTTGTAGGTGTAAATATAGCTATTCTCAACCAGTTTTTTTACAGGTAAATTTTCAATTGTTACCTCAGAAATTATATTTCTGAGAAAACACAGTTAAAAGAATTATATTAATGATATGTGTACCAACCACAAGTCCTAAGCAAAAATCACTACAAATAACTCAGTGTACTTCTTTGTAAGGACATGTTTATGAACTGAAGAAAGCTTCTTCCATTTTCATTGTATTCTTTGAATTCAAAAGCGAAGAATTCCACAAGCAAAGCAAATGACCTGCCAAAAATCTATTTCAAAATTGAGTGCTACAGTGTGTTCTTTCTATATAACCTACCTTGAAAGCCAAAGTAGTCTTATGCTAGTATTGAATATTACATAGTCCTTTTAGATACAATGTATAAGATACTCTTTTTTAAGCTACTGAATCTTATAATTAATCATACTAATCATAGACTGTTTGCTGCAACTATAGTATTTTTGTTGCTTCAGCAGTCTTCTGCCTGCATGTGTGCACTGATAAAAAACCACACCGTGGTCTATTGTCACAGAGCATTTTCTCCATGATTTCATTACTCTGAGGTAAATATCAAAGCATTCATATCCAGAACAATGACAATTTGATACCAAGAAACTACTGAATACCATTACTTTTTTTAAAAAAAGCATTTTGTTAAAATTATTTCTTTTATATATTCTGGTCTAAAAATAATTTATTTCCAGGTAGTAATCATGGAATATGCAGCTGCACTACTATCATCTGTGGTGTTCTGGATTAGCCTTTGTGATTTCAAACAAATATCTCTCTCAAAAGTCTTTGCTGGTGAACTGGGTCTCTGAATGAATACCTCTAAAACTTTCTATTATGTTTTTTTTTAAAGTTTCTTTTAATGACAATATTACTATATAGACCTAAAAACCTTAAAGAAAAAAAAAAGCTTTTGTAATTTGCTTACTTGGAGATGCTTACTTGTTAAAATAATCATAAATTTTTATTGGAATTATTGGATCTTACTTTACTTTAGTCTGACTAGCAGTTAACACAAGGTGCTGTCAGTAACAAAAGATCTTTACTTTTTACTCCACGACAGATTTCAATCAGGATAGAGAGATTATTCTATGTAAAAATGGAGAAAAATGCTTTTTCAGTGGCTAGCCATGCTCATATATAAAGAAAGTTTCATATACTGCCTCACAACTCATTAGTGAAATCATGACCCATGAACTGTATGATGGTTCAGATGGGCTTTACTGCACCAAACTGCATCTCTCAATAGCAGGATGTTCTTATGTGTATTCTAAGTGATGATATAATTTTTTATGAAGAGAGATTTTTCCACTGATACTCTTACCTGGCTATTGTGCAAGCTATGCAATTCAGCCCCCATTATTTCAGTGTAAATGTCTGAAAGGCATTAAAGAGATGATGTACTGAATCTAACATTTACAACATGTTCTGACCATGATCATTCTTCACTCATTTTTAGTAATTATTGGATGACCGGCATGGTGTCTTGGCACCTGGATGACACCAAATTCTCCTTTGACATCACACACTCCCCAAGAGAATGTGGGATATTCCACTGTAAGTGTCTTTTCATTCTTGCACTAACAAGTGTAAGAAAAAATATAGCAATGTCCATTCTTACAAATGCTCTGTTGCTTCTATCATGGCTGTTCATTCATGTGACTGACCTCAGCTGTTTGCATTGCTTCAGTAAAATGAACAGGTTTTCTAAGTGTTCAGGTATTAGCAGAAGAGTTCACTCATGCTTTACACCCAAAATAAATAATATGATAATGTACAGTTGCTACCCATAAGCTGCTAGCATGTGGGATTTAAATACTATGGGTACTTTCTGGTCAAAAGACAAAACCCAATGCAAATATGGCAAAATACATTGTAATCAGTCATTTTTCACATGATGTAGAAGCTCATATGGTAGTCATGGATATATAGTACAGTAAAACTATTTTCTTGTACTTACTGGGTCATAAAACACAGTTAAAAATCAGTTTCTGAGGGAAAAAAAAGAAATTCTTCCATTACACACTAAAGACAGTAACAGCTAAAGCTTTATACCATTTCATCACTGACTGGGTTGAATGTACTATATAAATGCTACTTTGATAGATAAATAAAACAAAAACTGTTTTCCATCTGACTTTATTATATAAAGTTTAACAGTAAACATGAGGTTTAGAAGTAATGGAATATTTGCATAATGTTAGAAACAAGTTCCTGAACTGTATTTTTTCATGGATTGAAAATACTAAGCATAATTTTAAGGTTTTTTTTTTAAAGAATCAAATTCTACATTTATTAAAATCTAGTGCAAAATTAGCATTTTTAAAAATGTCCTTATGCTAGCTTTCTACTAACATAGTTTATCAGTCTATATTAGGACCAAAGAGACTGTATCATCATCTTATGAAATAACATAAACAACAGGTTAGACTTTCTCATAGTGGAGTCCAACCTGCAGTTTCTGCTGTCCAACACATTTATCAACTATTTAAACATACTGACTACTGACTAATAATTTCATGCTTTCTTGCCTACTTCATATTATAACCACCACATACTTTTAACAAAGTGATGTGTATGGAACATGGCATGGAACATGAGTACTGTTTGAGGACTTGATCATGGTCATTCTTCCTGCCAGAATTTCTGTCATTCTGTGAGTAAAAGTGCTGATAGTGAGCATAGGAGCAAAATGAACACCTCTAGTTTTTTTTCTACTGATATTTTCCCCCTGGGAGAAAGCGAAATTATTCAGTAGGATTTTTCTTAGCTTCAGTCGTGTTTTGTATTCATATTCCACAGATTATAATCTTAATTACTTAGTCATGGAAGATACAGATAAATTACTAGTAACTGTTAGACTATTTTTATAAAGTAAGTCTAAAGCATACAAATTAAAATGGTCACACAGAGCTAAAATATAAAAGGTTTACCTTATATCATGAATTAGTGGAAATGAAATGCAGCAGTGTGGACAGGCAGAACAAGTCTATGAAGCAGATAGATGAAATCTGGATACATAATAGATTATTTATTCATTCACAGACCAAACACAATTTACATAATTATTGCCCCTCTAAAAAATGTATTGAAAAAAGAAATATTACTTAACAGGATGACTAAATCTCACAAAAGGAATATAACTGTGGACAGAGAAATGCAATGGCTACTGTAATTCTAATAACTTAGCCCCCCCACACCAAAAAAAAAAAAGAATGGGAGTGAAAAACCACTTAAAATCTTTGGCACAAATAGGACAGTAAAGATTGTGAGCATCATTAGTGGACTATCAGTAGAACTAGAATCACCTGCACACAAATAATCATCCTTCCATATTGCCCCAAATGGCTTCATGTAAAGCAGATGGAATACTGTCTACCTGAGTTTACAAAACCAGCGAAAACCAGCTGCAAGGTATATGAATTATTCCGTTCAATACTGTAGACCTTGCATGTCCAAGGATTTATTTATGGTGTTTTAAAAATGCCACAGTACTGTCAGTTATACTCTTCAGCGTACAGTTTTACAGCAGTCAGGTAATCAGCATATTGTTTACAGCCCCACTAGTTTAGCTAGACCTTTCAATATTTCCTTACAAGAAGTATTTTATTACTTTAAATGCTTCCTATTCTGTGGAGCCAAGAAGCAGAATGTTGGGACCTGGACCTTCATTCACATTTGCAGACTCTGAGTGGAGAACAGAGCACATAGAGGCCATTTGGACTGCCTGGAAAAATTATGATAAGCAAGGCCTGGCAAGGTGTTTGGGAGAAATTGGCAGTAAGTTGTTTTTTTCACAGTCAGATGTGATACAAACTGATTTTGAGCTAAGAATGACCTAAGATTCAGTGTCAGAAGAGTATGGAGAGATTATATGGAGAATGTGGTGAAAAAGTGTTTCAATGTTAAGTATGTTTCAATACTTCAACTGATTTTTCTTTAAGTGGAAAGAAGAAATAAGTTTATTACAATTTATTATGTTTTTTGAATATCATTGTCATGTTACATTCAAGGCTTAGTCCTAGATTTTAGGTCACTTCTTAATATCCTTGGCTGCACAATGTAACTAAATCAAATGTCCCAGAAACCTCAAAAAAACCTGAGATTTGCATCCTGAGTTTATTGATGATTCCAAACTTTTGCAATATGCTAAATACAGTGGCATTCTGAAGCCCATTTATGATTAAAATGCAACATAGATTCACTACTGAAATTACATATATAAATGTAACTCAGTACTGAATTACATATATTGTAATTTGTGCAAACAGGTAAGTAATAATAACATACATTAAATTAATTAATAATATAGAAATGCACTTTATTAATAGTGATGATATGCTGCATATCTAAAATTTACTGATGTATACTGTTGCCTTAGTTAAAATGGTCTGCTAGATTGCACCTTGCATAGATTTTTTCAAGTTGCATTCCAATACACTAATAAAAATCTGAATAGCCAGAAATTACTTGTAAAGCTGTGTATTACAAACAAAACCTTTGTAATACCCATCAAAATGGCAACAAAGCTCCAGCAAACAAAAAAACTAGTTTTCTTTTATCTTCATACTGTGGCTGTTCTGTAGCTGTGTAACTTGAAGATTTTTTCCATTTCTAGGAAGACAGTCTCACTGAGATCTTGTCACTCATTTGCAAGTACATGCTCTGCTGCATTTTTGCTAGAAACAGAACCTTTATCAGAAAACACTTTGAGAATCATTCAGTTGTTGCTAAGGAGAGACAGATTAAAATCAAGACAGGAAAGGCTTTTGAAAATAAGATAATTCTGTATCTCTTCCCTGACACTTGCCTTTAATTCTAAAAGTTCTTCTCTTAATGAAGATATGCAGACCCTCTTCTGGATTTTGTAGTATAAAATCCCACTAAAGAACTTTGAGGGCATAATGACCTGGGCAGACCAGATCTTCCTAACCCTAAACTTTATTTCTTAGCCCACAATATAGTGCAGGATGGATACAAATTATGTTTAGAAGTGTAAAATGAAGAACATATAATTTAGCACCAGTACACTCTCTTACCCTACACCATGACAAATATTTTTCTCATTCTCTTTGTCATATTACTAGCTTCATAAATTCATCCTGAAAGATAGTATCTAGCTGAAGAAAAAAACCCATAGTAAATACCTCAAATTTTACAATTTACACTTTTACAACATCCAGCTTCGGTGGGATGAAAACATTTTCTTTTGTGATGATCTAAAGAAATAAGATATGCTGATCTTTTTGCAGAGCTCAAACACATAAGGATTAACTCATATAAAAAGTAGTTCTTATTTGAAGGCTGTGAATGTATATATATTGAGTATGTGTTGTTCTATTTGCCAAACAAAACTCCTGATTTCAACTTTTGCTGTTGTGATTCTTAGTATTTGTTAGAATTGGATTATATGTGAAAAAAATCTGTTCTCTCAGGTAAATTTCTTCTAGGTTTATGACTAGCTTAGTGTATTTCTCAGAAGACATATCTTGACAGTAAAATATGCTGAAGGGCCATTCCTTACTATAATTTAATACAGAATTTTAGCACTGACAGGACCACCATAAGGTGTCACCATACAGAGACATCAGAAAAAAATAAGAGCAAGTGCAAATTTATGGATAAAAATAAAATAACTCTATATAACAAAGATCTGAAATAACTTATCTTGCCTTGCCTTTACAATTTAGTACATAAAATCATACCTAACACATATCAGAAAAGCTCCCAGACATCATCTTCCTTATCTCAGTACCTTATTGAACCTCATTGTGTTGTGCCTTACAGCACATTTCAGTTCAGGAAGAATGCCACACCAGGGAAATATATTTAATACTTTTTTTTTTTTTTTTCTGATGAGAAAGTATGGATCACATTTTCTGCACATATCTGAGTGTTAATGTTTTCCCCTACTTATACTAAGACTGAATATAGCTCTTTATGTATGTTAAACACTTAACCAAGTGCCTCCATATACCAAAGTTCTACACATATATTGAAGGCAAACCTTCAATACCTGCCTATTCTATAGTTTTATTCGGAAGTATAATTTCATACTGTTTATGTTGTTACTTCAACTTCTCTTTTAGTCCACATGCAATGTAAGATTTGGACTTTGCAATTATAAAAAAAATACTTACCAAGCTGCCAGAAAGTCTACAATATATTTTCTTATGTTTAACAAGGATGGATTACATATAAAGCCAATTCAGCTTGTCATTTAATCAGTGATCAATACCATAATGCTCATTTTTCTTTGAATAACATTCTGAAGCTAATTAATAATTTAAAAAAATATATTCTTCCTAAAAAGATTTTTTTTGTTGCAGATTATTTAAGTTTAGTCTTTTATTATACTTTATTATGAATTGTTTGAAGTAGACATTTCTTTTCATTCCTTTCTTTCAAGTTATTGCATTATGTATGTTCTTGTTAATATTTTTTTTAATTAAAAGGTTATTTAAAAAGCCATTTGAAGGCTAGTATTTTAGTTTCAAATGTTCCAACTAATTTTCCAAATTAAAACTGGAAGGTAAGACCATGTTATTTTGTTTTACTAAAACTGTTGAAACTTGGGAGGGTAATGAAATTAAGGAACAAAAGTTCTTAATCATCGTCTATTACTTTCTTTCCCATATCCATGAGTGAAGTGATGTCCTTGATACCCAGTTAAATCTTTGTGTATTTCGTAGTAGCTATATACAACAGGCCTCAGCTTCAGATGTAGAAGTGTGATGGGTTGACCCTGGCTGGACGCCAGATGCCCACCAAAGCCGCTCTATCACTCCCCCTCCTCAGTTGGACA
>JANZLQ010000079.1:27584418-27594729 GCA_026212715.1 Elanus axillaris
CTACCAATGCAGAACACAGCACTATGAGGGCTGCTATGGGGAGAATTAATTCCATCTCAGCCAGACCCAATACAAGAAGTTACCAACTTTATGTAGGCTAATTTCTGCATAGTATGTTAATGTTGTCATTATACAGAATCCGAGCATTATTACATTTATTATTTCTCATCAGAAATTAATCATATGATGTTTTCTGTAACTGAATTTAAATAAATTTCTATATATGGTTTCATTACGTAGGTTTAATTGTCTTTATTAGCCAAGTTGCTTTGCAACATTTAACAGTGAAGAAAAGATTGAACCTTAAATTATTCATAATGAAAACTTAATTAAGTTATTAATTGAATATTTATATTAAAATTTAATAATGCAATGTAAATATTTAATTACCTTCTGCAACTATGAATATCTGGATTGAAATATTTTAAGTTAAATTAAGGGGTAAGGGTTAGGATAACTTAGTGTAACTAAATAGAACAGTAAGTGGCATATGTAGTTGAAATATCTACTTAATTAACTGGAAACAAGTGTAAGTGACTGAAAACCCAATCAATGGGATATAAAAGAAGAACTTGCAGCACTCTGAGAATCCTTAGAAAAAATTCAAATTGTGAAGTGTTGATTTACAACTTTTTTAAGGTCTGGTTGCTCGTAAGTTTCACAGAAAAAACAAACACAAGATTGAAATAAATACTGTGTTAAAAATTTACAAAATATCTGCTGTGTAATAAAGATGAAAAGTCAGGGGAAAAGAACCCTTGACAACAGAAGATTCATGAGGGTGAATAAGAATAAGAAGAGAAAATAAATGTATAAAGTACAATAAACATTAGGAAGAATGAGTTCTAATTGTGGAACATACAGATGAGAACCAGTACAGAGCAATGAATATACATGGTAGTTCATGCAGGGCTCCTTCTGGTCTTCTAGGAGGATTTACTTCATTATTTCAGGGCAGCCAGCTGTATTTGTCACTATTGCTACATTCTCAGGGTTGGGAGAGATTCCCCAGTTTTGCTCCAAAGTACAGCAACTACTTGATGGATCTGTGTAAATGCATCTTTGCTTTCTTCATGGTGGTCTTATTCCTTGATGAGGGCTCCAACACTCAGATTCCAGTTCCTTGCTTTATCTGCAGCTGTTTTGCAGACGAGATACTCAGAACATTCTGCACAATCTGTATAGAAATTTTCCCTATGAACATCACAAATAATTTGGGGTCCATTTTCCCCCAGCTATGCCTGCATATTCTGCAGGCGTCACAGTTCCCTCCATGCCAGCTTTGGTAAGTAACTCCTGGGTCTGGGGTTTGTAGGACCTACCAGGAGGAGCCTTGCCTTGAGTCCTGTCAGCAGAGCAAGGGAGAATGTAGGACAGGTGCAGCAGTGTTGACAATGAGAGCAGTGGTGGTTACGAGGGGCTGAGGGCAAGGTGCCAGCTCTGGAGTAGCTTAGGAGGTCCGGTGGGTATTAGGGCCTGGGAAGAGACGTCACAGTCAGGAGGGGGCAACAGCAAGCATTACCTCTGACTGTGGAAGCACACAACTCCTTCCACAACTATTTTTAACCAAATGTGGGATAAAAGGGGCATGTTGGAGGAGCAGAGCCAAGTCTGCCACATGTTTTTTGGCAGGAGGCACATACATGTACCTCTAGGAGGGGAACAAGGGTGGGGTGACGACTGGGGAGGGTATTTCTCATGGGAAAGACTTTCTGGGAGGAAAGGTGAGAAGTAGGAAATTAGGAAGTGTTCACCTGAAAAATGGAAGCTAGGGAATGGAATGAACAGGATGTCAGTAAAGTGAAAACCAGCCACCTTTAGCATCCTGTCCTTTCCCAGTTGTATCATCTCTATGCTTTCTGTGGCATTCCTACCAATCTCTCTTTTCATTTTTTAATTTCTGTATTAAGTGTGACAGGCCAATCTAAATGTTAAGACATTACATTTGTAATGTACACACCGTGTCCTGTCCCCCCCCCCCATGTTAGATTCTAAGGCAGCTTTGTTTATCAGTAATACATTTAGTTTTAAGGTTACTGTTAAAATGACCTTTGAGTTATGCTGTTGTTACTAGCATGAGGCAAAATCATCATATTTTTAAACTGTTTAACTTGATTTCCATCAACTTTATTAAATATGCAGGGTTTTCTTTTCATATTAATTATAAAACTGAACTATGTTACACTAATCTTCTCAGTAAATCCCAAATTACTAACATTTACAACATTAATTTCAGGTTTTTTGCGATGATAAGTCATTGATTGTGGCAGATTTGTCCATAACTGTTTTGTGAGTTATCCCAGTTTGTAAGGTGCTGTAGGTTAGATAATTGGTTAAGTCTGGTCACCAGACAGTGAAACTAAGGATTGAAAACATTCACAGGTTTTCTAATAGAAGGTAGCAGAACTAGAGGAAGCAGGAAATAATTTGGAAGGGAAGAACTGGAAAAATTGCCTTGCAAACTTGTAACTGTTAAAATCTTTTTTTTTATAGGGAAAGATTTAATGGGGTAATAAGATCCATGCCTTTCTAAAAATACATTTTTAAAGTCAGGATATTATTGTTGCTGTGGTAGAGTATGTTCCAAGGCCCTATCTACTGTTGATTTTTGTTTGACTTTCAGATCTGGACATTGCTAGCAATATTCTTGATTTTTTAACTATGGATGTGTAGGATGGCTACACAAAAAAAGAAAAAAAGAGGGAAAACTGAATATTAAAAGAAGAAAGAAAAAGGAAGGATAACTTAGAAAGGATCAGCTAATCTAATCATATTTCTAATATATACTTTATTTTCCTTTAAAAAAGAACAAGCCAAAGAATTTGGGACATCATCACCATCAGTCTGAGAATAAAAGCCTTACAAGAAGATCCTTCTGAGCCATTTGCATATGATGAGAGGATTCATAAGAAGACACAGACAACAGGCTACAAAAAACAGTTCTAGGAGTTGTACATCAGGTGCAGCTACACAATCATTGTGATCCTTAAATGTGTCATGAGTAATAAAATTATCTAGCATGTTAAATACATGCACCATAACTCCATTAATATGCACATTGCATTATAGAATAGACTTATTAATAACCTGCAATAGAATGGCAAAATAATCTGATATCAAAAACCAGAAGGGTAAGATTTAAATAATGCAGAAGCTCTTCTACATGTTTGTGGTTATCCTGCTAAAATGGTTCAGGAGAGAGATCACATCTTTTTTTTATGTCATCCACATGCAGTGAAGTTATGTAGTTACTGCTCAGAAAGATTCAATGCATCCAGCTATGGCTTACATATTTTAGTTCTTTGAAATAGACTCTCATGAAGCTTTATACAAGCACATTATGACATAATAATTCTCAGTTTTTGGATTGCCCTATCTATCTCAATCATATTGTATTAAAACCATATAAAATCATATTTTTTTTATGAACCAAATTTCCGTAGTCAAAGCTGAAGTACTCATGACATTCATGAAATTAGGAATAGTGCCACCTACTTCTGTTAGTGCAGCAAGTGCCTTTTTGTAATGTTGTCACTTCTTTGTATCTTGTTAATACAAATCTGTACTGTCCTTTTATGCATTTCAGCAATTTCACATCCTTTTCTGTAACAGGACACATTCTTTTAATGTTTGACATTTAGTTTGCAGTATAAATGTACAGCCCTAGAATGACAAGGTTGATACAAAACATATGATTACACAGCTCAAGCATTTTAAAAGTCTATATTATACAGCTTGTTGGGTACATCTATTTTTTTAAATAAAATTGACAAAATTCATGTTTGATAAGTAACACGTGAGAGATGTGGAAATTTCCCTTCTAATCTATCAGTCACTGACAGACCAGATTTCCTGTGCTTCATTTAATCTTCCATCTGCAGTTGTGAAATGAGTCATATTGGTTAAATAGGAGCGTTAGAATAGTTAGAAAATTGGGCTTCGCTCTTTGGTCATGGCAGACCTTGTATGTTATCAGAGATCTAGCCTGGCTTCTCAGAGATACAGATAAAAATATCTAGCCCTCTCTCATGCAAATTGAAATTATTAGGAATGCTGACCAGGAATGGCAAGGATCATCTCCTTGAATATGAGAATTTTGGTTCAAATCATTGCCCTGAAAAAGGCATTTAGATTTCTGTTTCCAGTTTCCAGGCAATTATTTAAGTCATTGACCAGTGGCAATGGAGACACAGAACATTAAGAATCTCCTGGCTAGTGTTATTCCATAGTGCAAAATCCTGCCACAGTGGGAAATAGTTAGGTTTAACTAGAATTAGTGCTGCTTTTAAAAGAGCAGCACTCTTTCCCACAATAACTAAAACTTTATTTTTTGAATGAGTTAACTGTCATAGGTGTATTTTTTTTAGTCTTTCCACCTTAAATCTGCAACTTATTTTCAAACTATTTGTGTTGAAAAAGCACTTTGATGTTGTCACCTTTGACTACAAAGAACAATTTTGAGTTGCACTACTTATCTCTGAAGTATATTCAAACACAGCTCTTCCATAAAGTATCAATCTAAGAACCACATTTATATTTTCTGTCCCTTTTTAGAGATTTCATCCACAGATGAAAGATTGAATAATATCTAGTGAAACTTTCTTTCCTTTAGTGAGGAAAGTCTAACATATGACTTGGGAAGACCCAATTATGTTTTAGAAGTATGCATGGACTGAGCAACATACCTCAGCAGAAGAGAAACTTGTTCCGTGTCACTGAAAAGTAAAGTCTGTATGATTAAAATCTTGTCCTAGTCTTCAAGATTCTCTGTAGTGAAGAAACAAAGAAATTTATACACACCCGGAACCATATGGAAGTTGAGCCATTTATTTGTGGTGGAGAAGACTCAGCAACAAATGTCTTCCCATCATTCAGTGACCACTGAGTATTTTAGGATTGTCTCCATCTCCCCTGATATATCTGTCTCATGATGCTTAAATGATTAATCAAACTGGCAAAGGTAGGGCTGAACTGAAAGGATAAATCTTTAGTCATTTAAATTCCACTTTATTATTTTATAGTCCTAACCAGAATGTCAGCAAAGTGCGCACAGAAAGCTGCTGCTTTACCTCACATTCTGTAAAAGACACATCTATAAAGCCCAAGTTTTTCTTCACTGTGTTCGTTGCTGTTTCACACTCTCACACTGCTTTGCCTATTTCATACACCATTTACTCTCTCAAGTCTTCATGTCTTATCTCCAGAAGACCTTTCCAAAGAATGTTTAGAAAGTTATAAATGAAAGTACTTTCATATGCTGCTGCATTTCATTATAGAAAAAAAAAATCCTACATTTTAGAGTGCTCTATGAAGAAAGAAGATTGAGGTCCTTTTGTCTAAATTCAGAGGACTTCACTCACATTCTATGCCCATTTTAAGAAACATTAAAAATCTGTTTCTTTACTGAAAATTAAACTTTCATAGCTTGGTTTCTGATGATTTAAAATATCTATTTTGAGGCTTAAAGAAATAAAGCTGTTTGATCATATCTGTAGTAGCACTTCAGAAATTATTGCCTAAGAGCCTTCTTGGAACCTGCTAGATTGTGGGAATATTTTATCAGTTCAGATTTTAAAGGCATTGAGAAAAAAAATCATGCAACTGTTTGCCCACATGTGTGTGTCACTGCATATCTTGTAACAATGATTGCAATGGACATAACCACATTCAATTACATTACATGTAATAATTACAGCATACAATTATGAGAAACATTTTTCACGTGTAAATGAGCACACATATTTGCATTGCCATTGTACATTTGCATTTACCTCTTACAACCTTATTTTTGTATCAGAAATATTAATTTGGGAGAGCAATTGAATTCTGGAGACTCAAGCTCTGCTATCACATCAATGAGCTGAAAATACTCAGGCTGCTCCTCAGTATATTACTAAAAGCAAAACTGAGTCCCATTATAGAAGGACATTTGTGATATGTAGTTAGGAATGAACTACACCTCCATATATTTTTGTGAAATCCGTTGGGTTTGTATGAAACACACTGACTTCTAGAAAACTCTTTTAAAGAGCAACATCATTCCATAATCTTGCTAGGTTACTTCACTATAATATAATGCAGGTTTTAAAATGATTTATAGACAAAGTCTCTATACCCGACAATACCTGAAAGATATGGATGGTGCAAGTTTTTAACTTATTTGAAATAATCCTATGACCAGGAAAATCCCCTTGGACCTCTACTTTTCCCAGCTTTTGTGAAATGCATTTTTCTCCTTAAGTAAGTGTGATGTGCAATTATCCTTCATCATAACACCTGAATTCACCTTGCCCCAAAGGCAAATTGTATGCAGCCAGAAAGACTCTTACTAAGCTTTCCAAAGTAGATCAAGTCTAAAACCAGAAAAATAGAAAAATAAAGCTACATAACAGATACTAATTACGGTGTTCATACACAAGGCAGGTGTGTAAAGATGTTTAGAACCTCCATGAACAGAAGCTGCATAGGGAGAAGAATGAGCCTTTGGTTTCCTACAGACCTAAGGTTTGAGTGTTCTTGCTTGTGTGGACTTCCTGCTGTTATAAAAAAAAAAATTGTCTTAAAGTCACTTTCTTTCCTTAAGGTACTCGCAGATCTACTCTTTGCTGCTTGGCACTGTGTTTTCACAGAAGCTGCTGGCACTTGCCATCATAAAAGCTGTAGTGATCACTAAATCTCTATTAGAATTTATTTAAACCTTCTGTTTGATAGCAGCTTCACAGATAGGGGGTAAAAACAGGGAACATATTTCCATGAGCGTTATTTCTGAAAATGTATATATCTCTACATCATTTCCTATATTTCTTTTTCTGTCTGGTTTTAATCTAAAAATCTAAAGTCATGTTTAGAACATGTGGCCTCTCCCTAGTCTTTTTTTAATCTCAAATGTCTATGGAGAGCATACAATACTCTGTGTCAATAAACCGTTAGCTGGGATGTCAGGGACCTTCACGCCATTTGTGGCAAGTGCTATCTTTTGGTGGCTTGTTCAGCGAATTCCCAGATTTGAGGTTTGGGGTTCTACAATAAGACAGGACTGGAATGAAGCCAATGAGTAACTCCAGCTTTGCAGGTATGTGTAACTAATTTGTATTTTGCAATCTCTGCCAGTACAAGTCTGAACTACAAGGCCATACACAAACTCTTGTAAGCTCTCTGTTATGAAGGCACTGGCTCAGGAAGCTGGAATAGAAATGAAGCTCAAAACAGCAACAGTGGAACAAGGTCCATCAGGGCTCAGAATAATGCCTTTGAGAAGAAAAAAAGAATAAAAAGGGACTGCCTGAGGCTGTCAAATGCAAACTCTATGTGATACCTTGTCCAAGAGTTCCCAAAGTATTTATGTCACCCCAATCCCCTGCATATCATAAGGTGCAAAATATTTTCTAATGTCTCTAAAAAAATTTAAATATTTTGCATAAGATGAAGAAACCAAGAGGAATTAGTAACTGCAGCAGGATTCTAGGTTCCTAACACTTGGGAATAGTTTTTTAAGTGATTCCAACAGGTTAAATGTCTTTCTTAATTTCTTTCTCATGTATAGCAAGAATGCTTTACAAGAAATGAATTGGTGGAGGTTATTCAGAATGTGTAGGAACATTACTCAGGAACTGACTGTAAAAGAAAATCTGATCTAATAAAGAAAATCTGAATGACAATGGTTTTAGTGCAGAAGTTATGATTTGTGCTTATAACATTTATCCTACAATCCCACATAATTAAAAAATATGTTTTTAAAAAATCAAGGATTAAGTGCACAGCATATACTCTTAATCCTGATATCTTCAACAACACCATGGTGATAATGTCAAAAAGAAGAGATGCTATCAGCTATAGATGTCATTAGAGCTGTAAATTTAGGAACTAGGGTAGAATTAAAGCTATGGTCCAAAACACATAACATTTTGCTGTCATTTCTCTCACTGAAAGCTACCTCTACAGTCAAATACACTACAAACTCTTAAAACTTCTGAGATCCAAAATGATATAATAATCAGCTATTTTCTGACTAGGATTTATGGGTCAACCAGCCTCCACCAAAATATCATGTATTAGGGAGTTCATCCTACTGTTTGGTGTGTGGAACAGTCTGTTCCAAAAGGATGTCAGAAGTCAAATGTGATCTAAGCAACTAATTAAAAAGTTGTAAGCAAGAGAGAAAGTAATAAAGTAGTTGTAACAACTGGGCTTATTTGTATCTTCATTTTAAGAATATCGGTGAAAACATGATTTAGTGTAGTAGTCAGAATCTTAATTTAAGGAAAATCTGAAGCAAGAATTAGAGTGATCCAACAACTTCAAAGAAGGAAAAAGAACATACAGTTATCTAGAAAGCTAAAGAGCCATTTGACAATGCAAAAGATAATGATTTATAACTCCAGACATTTTAATCTGTCTAAAAGATGTAGAGTGAATGTGGTACCAGCAGCATCACAGCAGGCTGCTGCTTTTGAACTTCATGCTTGAACTGTCATATCCTATATAATGAAAAAGAATTAGGATTGGAGGACATACGAACATTTGTATGTTCATCAGCCAAAACCATTCTGTCAACTTCAAATATATCAGGTAGATATTGTAAAACTTTTTGAAATTGACCTTTGGGGTTTTTTGTTTGTGTGTTTGTTTGATGTTTTGATCTAAACATCTTCAAAGATGAAGAACAATGTTATTACCATTTGTGGATGATCCAACAGAACTATTGAGGTTTCCTGTAGAAAATAGGAGAGATTTTGAAGGAATAGAGAGATACCAGAGCTTTACATATGGTCAACAGCAAGGAGCATTATCTAGGTAGTAAGTACTTTTGGACAACAGCCTTGGTGAGAAACCACTGCTCATTCATCCTTTGAATCATCCCAGCAGCTATCTGGGATGGAACCTATAAGCCTAATTTGTCCCTGATACCTGATTCATTACTTCTTTGGAGACATGAATATGCTGGAGTTAGATTCCAGCTATGCAACTGGAACCCTGGGAACAGAGAGTGCTCCAAGGTTAATCTAACAGCAGGGTGACAGTCAACCTTTCTATCTGTGCATTCTGTTCCTATTCCTGTTGATCTCCAAGTAGGGATAAGTCCTTAAAAAAAGCTCTTTCCATTTATTCAGAAAATATCTTAGCGTGTACTTTTATCTCAGCCTGTCTTGATACTTTATCTTGTGAATTTCAGAAAATCTATGAACCTGAAATGAAAGTTTCAGGGGCGGTGTACAGCAACAGAAATACTCGTTCTGATATAAGCAGTCTTAAAAGGGAAAGAAAGGGTTAGACTGTTTATTTCCAAGAGCAGATGAATAAAGGATGACTTGATTAAAGGGATTACAAATTCAGGGGGGCTGTCATGATGTTAAATTTTGAATACTGGCAGAATGGGAGACAAACTGTAGAAATGACAGGCTTAAAAAACAAGTAAACTCCTGAAAGGCACATGGGATTTCTTCCTTCAACTAGCTTTTTACCTCATTTCTACAATTTAGAAATGCAACTGAAAGAATCATTTAAGTAAAATTGCTCTCAGCTGAATTAAGTAACAGAAACATCTTTGGGAATAGTTGCTGGCAGAAATAATTGTTAAACTAGATATTCTGAATGTGTCATAGGTAAATTTTTCAGAGGCACTTAAATGCTGAGTCAACAGATCCTTCACAGAACTGAATCTTGAACTGAATACAGTTCTAAACACTGGTGGAGGCAGACTATGGCTACACAGAACTGCTGTGATTTGCATTGTTACCATCCATAAAACATTGCCAAGCATAAAGGGCAAAGATCGTTCTTATTACTCCTACCTTGGTACATGCAAAACCAGACACAAGCTATCAGCTGATATGATCACAGTGTAGTAATCTGCATTGAAGTGTAGCGGCCTAGAAAGTAACTAGTAGAGATAAAGAAGTCTAGATCCACAGGTAGAATTTTAGGTCTGCAGGTGGCACACCTCTCTATGCAGCTGACGAAGGTGCCTAGATTACAAAGCAGAGCAAGGAATGAAGGACAGAGAAAGTGTGATGGGAGTTTATCAGTTAGCTGCAGTTATAGTCAACTCTGTCAGTGTAATGATGCTATTTTAACTGCTAAAAACATGCTGTATGAACAAGTGTCCTGGTTTCAGCTAGGATAGAGGTAATTGTCTTTTTAGTAGCTGATAGGGTGCTGTGTTTTGAGTTCAGTGTGAGAAGAATGTTGCTAACACACTGATGTTTTCAGTTGTTGCTAAGTAATGGTTAGTCTAAAGTCAAGGATTTTTCAGCTTCTGATGCCCAGCCAGCGAGAAGGCTGGAGGGGCACAAGAAGCTGGGAGGGAACACA
>JANZLQ010000079.1:27595649-27630343 GCA_026212715.1 Elanus axillaris
CCCCCAATAACTCACCCACCCTCCCATAAAACCTAAGGCCCTAAGGTAACAGTATTGGTGGTCAGCATAAAGTATAGACACAAAATTTATTTAGATAATTCCAATTGAAATTCAAAGACTTCTTATGCACTCTCATGAAAGGGCAAAAGTGGGGGTAAACACATTTACTTAACATGGACTAAAAAGGCACGTGTGCAGTAATGTATCTCTGCTCATTTGACTCATGAAAGATCACAAAACCTGCATCAAAAATAGTAAGTTCACAGTGTGTATGACACATTGTCTAGGAATAGGCTGCTGAGGCCACTAGAAGATAGAACCAGTAATATGTCTGTCAGTTATGTTTCACAAACACTGTTTGCATAATTAGACTTAAACACCATAACTGGGAATATATCGTTCTAGCTTATAAACTTATAAACTAGCTTATAAACTCCCATCAACAACTTTGTTCTCTGATGGGAACAACAAGTACTGCCACTCTGAGCAGTGACACAGAGTGTATTTCACCTCAAGCTTAAAAATGGTACAGAACTGAGGTTTATTTCAATGTATCTAAACAAATTATGAACTATATTTCTTTGATTAATCTATTTTACCCATAGAATAGGGTATAATGCACTTCAATTTATTGCTTTATGGGTGTGACTTTAGTTGCAGAATCTGCTGTGTTTAAAGAGCAGTGAATAATGGTAATAAACATTAAAGAAATCTGTAATATTTGTGAACATCCTAAATTCAAAGAAGTGGTTCAATGTATTCAGCACCTTTTGCAAGAATCTATTCATTGACCAAGACTGTAATTTTGAGACTAGCAGCTCAATAAATTGTGAGCAAAGAAAGTTATCTGGAAACAAAAGCAGCAAAACATTATGAATTTTTAAAATAATGCCAGCAAAGCAGTCTGGAAATACATTATTGCAACTGAAGGGGAAAAAAAAAATTTAAAAAATCTGTATATATTGCCTTCATTTATGAAATCAGTCTCAAGCAGCCATTAGGAAGAGCATGCATATTTAAAAAGGAAAGAAATTAAGCCTTTTTTATTCAGTAATGAACATTATTTTAAATACTTACCTGTCTTTTCAGTTGCTTTTCTGAATTACACCTGACCATTGATTTGTCATTGAAATTTATCAACTGTCAAGAGATTGGATGTGAAAATAAGTTTGGCTCAGTAGGGATTCAAATGAAATAAGGAAATTAGATTAGTTGGCTTCTGTTCTTGAAGCTCATTATTCTTTGGAGAAGAAATGGTGTGAAGGCAAGAAACTTGCCAGAAAGGTAAAGGATCCCTGGAGAGAATTACATTGTACATTTTTATAGGAGGGAGATGTCACTGCAGAGGTGGAAAGAAATATACTTAGCTTAACTAAAAAAAAAAGAACTCAATTCCATGAATCAAGGAATTCAGCTGCAACAATATAGACTGTGAGTTTCTTTTTTGAATCTTTTTTGCATTTCTGAAAACACTTCAAGGCAAAAAAAAACCCCTGTAACGAATTGTTTGGTCTTAAAAACTTAAACTTATTTAAATCCTCTCTCATATCCAAGGTGCTCATCATAATTAACTGTAACTAATAAGAAAGGAGTAAAACCATTTTAAATTACTCATCTTTACTGAATTATTTCTCCTTATTTGAATGTATGTGTACACCTGTGAATTTGGTCATCTACTAGCATACATATGACTCCACTGTGACATTTAGATGCACAGAATAATTCAGGTCAGAAAAACCCTGTCATCTGGTCACATTTTCAGCGCTTACTGATAACCTTAAAGTTATAGCAGGTTGCTCAGGGCCTTGTTGAATTTTGTATCATCTCTCATCATACTTTCACTGTGCAACTCTGGAAAAACACCCTAGCTTTATTTTCTTTATAATCCACCAACAGGTAGATGAAGACAGTGGTAAGATCTCTTTCTAAAACTGTCTTCTCCAGGTTAGAAGAGCCCTTCTCCCTCAACCTCTCCTCACAGCCCCAGTGTTGCGCTCATGATCATCTGGGAGCACTCTTCAGAAATTGCTACAGTTTATCAAGGTCTCTCTTCCTTTGGGAAGTCCCAGAGTGAATGCAATATTCAAGATGCAGAATCCGAGTAGTTAGTATGGGGAGTAATCAGATCTCTTGATCCTCTGGCTATGCACTTGTTTTTGGAATTTAGGAAGCAGGTGCCTTTTTAGACGCGTGTCTGTGCTGCCAAACTCACGTCCACCTTTTTGTCCATCAGGACCCCGGTTCTCTTCTGCAGATTTGTTGTACAGGGTTATTCCATTTCAGGCACAATATTTTGCATTTGTCATTATAGACCTCAATGTGGCTCCTGCCAGCCAGTTCCTCCAGCCTGTGTAAGTTCCCTTGAATGACAGCCTTGTCCTGTGCACATAGATTGCTTCCCTCTGTTTGCTGTTACCCATAGACACAATGACAGTACCTTCAATTCCACCACCTACCCCATCACTTCTAAAGATGGTAAGACAACGTTAGACCTCAGATCAAGTACTGAGAAATGCCAGTTGTAACCAGCCACTAGATAGGTCTAGTCACTTCACTAGGCAGGCTTTGAACAGCAACTGTCTGAGCCTAGCCATGCAGACAGTTTTCATCTGTCTTGTAGTCCACTCATTCAGTTTGCATCCTCACGGTTTGGCTACCACAGTTGTTTATTACCACACCACAGGCCCTGCCAGACTACTTTCCCTCTTCCACTGAGCTAGTCATGCCTTCATAAAAGGAAAAGATGACACTGTCTACTTCCTCATCTTGATCAGGCCTTTTGCAGGAGATGCCCACAGCGACATCCTCTTCCCTTCTGATCCTGCTTTCTTGCCTGCTCACCTTCGCTACCTGCTCTGCATCCACACATTGCAGTACTTTTAAGACATGCAAGCTATTCTGCCAGCTCTCTGTAATCCCATAGGTGCTGTAAATCTGTGCCTGAACATGGACTTAAATTCCTTCTGTTATGAAATCTGCATGCATTTCTGTATACAGACATGTCATCTTTCATTATTGTCTTTGATATTCAAGGTGTGAAATCAGTTTAATTGCAAGGTACTTAGACTATTATTCTTTCAAATAGCTTTGCATGATATAAATTAATTTGCTTCTAATAAAAATTAATGTTTAACAAAATTATTGGTAATTAATTAATTACTGAGATTAAAGATAATCTAAGAACAAGATAAAGGACTTTTAGAAGTCAATGCTTTTCCTAAAACCATTACACGCAAATGAATAGACAAGGTCTGAATTTATTCTGGACATTACACTCGTGGTCCAAGTTACATGCCATAGGACCATTGGGACATTGTATTTTATTTAAAAAAAAAGAGAGAGAGAGAAAGAAAGAAATAATTTTCAACAGCAAAGAAATATAGAACACTGTTTCTATAGTTAATGTCAGCAAATGAGCTTTTGTCGCCAGTACCACATAAAAGCTGTATTTTTGATCTACTATTTATCACTTTGGCTTCTGTCTCACTGCATGTTCAGCTTTTCAGGTGAATACCTTTCCCAGCTGGAGACTAGCTGTCAGACATTAGCTGCCATTAAACCCTGCAGGTAATATGAGCAGGATCAATCACAACTGACATAAAAAATGCCTTAGTATATATTACAAAATGTTGATATTTTCTGATTTTTCTTTTGGAAAGAATGCTTAGGATAATATTTTACATCAGCAACGTGGAATCAAATGACCTCTTTTTCTGAAATGTCAGTTCCTATATTGGAGGAAGCATTAATTACATTTTCACACTATGAAAATAATTGTCAAGGTAGTTCTTGTTGGTAGATAAATTGATATTAAAGGTGAGAAAAAATTTGTCTTCACACTAAGGACTGTGTTATTACTACCTCAAAGCTCATATTCATAAAAGCATAGAAACCAGACATTGTCTATGCTTCAAATCATTCAAGACATTAGCCTTTTTCTAAGCTGTCCCTGATAAAATTGCATTTGGTTTATCTAACTTTTAATAATCAATCTTGCAACCTTCTTAGGCAATTTACTTAGCATTTAATTATTGTAAGAAAATTCTTCCCAAAGCCTGATCTGAACTTTACTACAATTTAGGCTTGTTACTTCTTATCCTGTCAACAGTGGACATTGATAATTGCAGTTGTTACTTCTTCCCATGCTGGCTTTTTCATGTCTGACAACTTACCTCTGTTATCAACTCCCTCTGTAGTTTTCTTTCCTGAATACTAAGCAATTCACAGTATTTTTCTTATAGGACTTGATTTCTAGACCCTAGTTTCAAGCTGAAAGAGCAAAAACTAACTGTGAAAATATGTTTCTCTTCTCTACTCAGGTTATCCACCAGGATAATTTTTAATAATATTTCTTTGAACTGATATCTTACCCAGATTATCTTTTCTAAATAAAAATCAACTTTTCATCATTTGACATTGTCTGGGCATGACAGAAATTCCACTTCTTTTTCACGGGCCTCCGACAGATATGTAAGATTCATAGGACAAATCCTAGCACAACTCTACTAGCATTAATAAGGCCCATATAATTTGAAATTGAAATTAATGATTCTTTAGTCTGAACCAACTAAAAAAAAGTGTCAGCTTTCTGTGACATGAATGTCTACCTGTATGACTATAAAACATCAATTTTACTATTAAAGATTAGACCTTTTGATTTCAGAGGTTTAAGTTTTCTTTCTAACTATGAAGTACTTCACTGCATGAAAAAAAACCAACCCAACCCTCAAGAATTAAAAGCTGTATGAGTATTTTTTTAATATCTGTTGTGGTTTAACCTGGTAGAACACCTAAGCCACACACAGCTGCTTGCTCAATCCCCCTCAGTGGCACAGGGTAGAGAACTGGAAGGGGAAAAGTGGGACAACTCATGGGTTGAGATAAAGACAGTTTAATAGGTAAAGCTGCACATGCAAGCAAAACAAAGTAAGGAATTAATTCCCCACTTCCCATTGGCAGGCCGGTGTTCAGCCATCTCCAGGAAAGCCAGGCTCCATCACACCTAACGGTGACTTGGGAAGACAAACACCATAACTCTGAATGTCCCCCCCTTCCTCCTTCTTCCCACAGCTTTATATGCTGAGCATGACACCCTATGGTCTGGAATATCCCTTGGGTCAGTTGGGGTCAGCTGTCCCAGTTGTGCCGCCCCCTCCCAACTCCTTGTGCCCCCCCAGCCTGCTCGCTGGTGGGACAGCATGAGAAGCAGAAAGGGCCCTGTGTAAGATAAGAACTACTTAGCAATAACTGAAACATCCTGGTATCATCAACACTGTTTTCATCACTAATCCAAAACATGGCATCATATCATACAAGCCACTATGAAGAAAAATTAACTCTATCCCAGCCAAAACCAGCACATTATCCAAAACCTGAGTGAAAGAAGACAGGAAGATTCAGGATATATACAGCATTAAGATTTTATTTGTTTCAATCAGGTTTTATCTTTTTAACTCAACTGGTGAAGTTATGCTGCTCTGTTTGTCTGTCACACACAAAAAAACCCTTAGTCAAGATTTCTTTTTTTTAATACTGTGAATGTTCTAGCTGTCGCTGTCTGTCTGGATCTTGCTTTTATCTCTTCAGCACTTAGCACAATAGGCAGTAGCACAGAACAGACAATTCCTATTTAGTAAGATCAAGAACAAAACATCAGTCATGGGCACTACTGACTTTCTGATGTAAGCATGTATGGTAGCTGAAGGGGAATCATTGTAGTTAGGGGCTTGGCTACGTCATCTTTTTTTCCAGGAAAACTATTATTTTTATAGCATCTTAACCTTTCAACTTCTCTTTGAGAATATGTGATGCATTATGTGAAAGAAAGGAGGATTTGTCTGTGTTTTTCATTATCAAAATTGTACATGAAGTTCCAAATACATTTATTTTAAAGGAGATGTTCCAAATAATTTTAATGGCAGTGTTCAAACACCTGCTGTGTTGACTGTGTAATCACTGTGTGACTACAGTGCTGGTCTTCCCCTAATGAGTGCGCATGCAGGGTAATGATTTAGTGACAGAAGCTGACCATAGTACAATACTTGGTACAATTCTCTGCTGTATTAACATCTTCCTTAACATGTTCTCCTGCTGACTGTGACATCTTCACTGCAAAGGGGCCACATGCGCCATAGCTTTCAGTCCTGCTTTAGTTTCCTTAGTGTTTTGGAGACCTTACTTGATCCATGCTAAATCCAGACTACATCTCTCCACAGTATTTTTTCTCCATCACTCTCCTCCAGTTTTTCTTTTCAAGTTTTTTGTTTGTTTTGGGGTGGTGTCGTGGTTTAACCCCAGTCAGCAACTAAGCACCACGCAGCTGCTCACTCACTCCCCCCACACCCAGTAGGATGGGGAGAAAATCGGGAAGAGTAAAAATCATAGGCTGAGATAAGAACAGTTTAACAGAACAGAAAAGAAGAAACTAATAATGATAATGATAACACTAATAAAATGACAACCGTAATAATAAAAGGATTGGAGTACACAAGTGATACACAGTGCAGTTTTTCACCACCCACCAATCAATGCCCAGTTAGTCCCTGAGCCCCGACCCCCTGCCCCCACTGTCCCCAGTTTATTTACTAGATGTGACGTCCCATGGTATGGAATACCTCGTTGGCCACTTTGGGTCAGCTGCCCTGTCTGTCCCCTCCCAGCTTCTTGTGCCCCTCCACCTTTCTCTCTGTTGGGGCATGAGAAGCTGAAAAATCCTTGACTTTAGACTAACCAATACTTAGCAGCAACTGAACACACTCAGAGTGTTATCAACATTCTTCTCATACTGAACTCAAAACATAACACTGTACCATCTACTAAGAAGACAATAAACTCTATCCCAGCTGAAACCAGGACAGCTGTTTTTTTTTTTTTAGTTGATTCATTGGGGGTTTTTAACTTTGCTGTAGCAACAGCAAAAAATTTAGTAAAAATTAAACATATTTCCAAGCTATAAAAATGAGCTCCTCTAAGCCTTCCTGCTGTTGAAGGTTGACTGTCCTGTTCTGCTAATCCTTCAAAAGAGCTTCTCCCAAGGACATCTTCTTCATTTTACTTCAGGTGTGTTTCTGTCGCTCCAAACTTCCTTGTTCAGATACTAGAAGAATTAGTTCCCCTAAATGTACCCAATCTGTTATCCCAAGTTGATTCCCCCTAAAAAGATGATCACTCAAGAATAACAACTGACTTTGTCCCTACTCTGACAGATATGTGATAGTACTGCCAGCATGTAGCAAATGCCACATAAATTGAGGCACTGAGATTTCAAAACATGTGAAGCCCAGTTGAAGTAAATTTAGCTAAGGAAAAGCACATATTAATGCCTGCATAAAAAAACCCAAACCTAATAACTGACAAAGCATTTTGTAGAACACTTTAATTGTTTAGAAGTGCCTAGCTTCTACAGGTGGGAACTGAACTTAAATGAATTGCTGGTGAAGAACTTAATGGTTTGGACAACCCTGTTCAGACAGCATAATATATGATTTATCTTGAGTTTTATTTAGAATGGTTACCATATATTTAATAAAATACTTCAGATTTTTATTGTTATACTTGACTGTTTCTCTTCTAACTTAAGTGTATCAAGTATTCTTAACTTACACCACTAAGAGCTGAAGAGGAGAAGTGAATGTCATGTAGTCACCCATCTGTTACATCAAAAATAGCAGCTTCCTTTAAAAAGAAGAGTTGCACTCCAAAATTTAATTATTGCCTGGAGACAGCCACTTCCACATATTATAACACCCTGGAAATCTTTCACTCCTATCTTCAGGCTCTGACCTCTCTGTATGCTGGGTCTTTGGCATACAGGTACTGTATCACAAAGGTTTGGGGCTACAAGATGTCTGTAAATGCTCTCAACATCAGTTTCTCTTCAGCCCTTTGATGCCAAAGGCATGGAAACTTGTGCAAGGGTATGTACAGCTGTCTGGAGCCTGATACTTCTGCTACATCTTCTGACACATCCAAGTGCTGTCTTCTCAGACCTGTCTTTCTCCAAAAGGGTAAGTCTCTAGCTCTACATACGGCAATATTGTCTCTGGAATTCTTTTACATGTCACTTAGTCCTTAAACATCCACAACGTTCTTTAAATAAGAAGTCAAAAAAGATAGCAGTTCACTTTTTCAGTAATGTGATCTTTTTGAATTTACAAAGCTTAAAGTAGAAGTCTACACTAGAGTCTCATTTCCCCTGTTCCTTGTCAATGCTTTAACACAACTTCTTGCTTTCAGCCAAATTCGATTGAGTGGGGGTGTAGAGGGGAGAAGAAAAAAAAAAAAGAGAAAGCAACCAAACAAACACCCCTCACCCCCTGCCAAAACCAGATTTCCCTTTGTCCTTTCTTTATCTTTGATTAAGAAAGGGTACAGTCCTATTCTGTTAGAAAACCTCTACTGCAGATACAATGTGGGTGAAAGGAGAAACAAAGACATATGGTCTCTAACACTAGGCCATTTTCTTCTCCATGGAAGACATTAGAAACAATAGATACTTGATTATTCAACAGACTGACAAAAAGCCATATTAAGATAGGTGGGAAGGTTGCAAGATTTAGAAGAAAATGCAGCTGATGAAAACTGAGGCTTCCAATAATAGGTGATAAGTCAATTTCTCCTTCTGACCATATGCACATTTACTTAAACTAGAGTTTTCTGAGAAAATCTTGCTAGCCATGATCCCTGAAATCCCATTAACCTGATGGTCAGCAAGGATGGAGATTCTAAGCTATACTTTGCCTGACCTGGAACCACAACCTTCTGAATCAAGTAAGTGCTTGACTAGTCATGGGTTTGGGTAGTCTCTTGGCAAAAAAAAAAAAATTCACACTGGCCTACAAAAAACTTTCCTGACAAAGCCTTCATCAAGACTAGTCTACTACAGCAAAAATGTTCAATTTTTACAAACCTGCATTTGCTGAAGTAAAGTAAAAGATAAGTGTCCATTGAAACAATTCCTAGAATAATTTACACATCTCAGATTAAGCAGACAGTTTTTGTAACCTTTGATGTTAGTTTCCCTAAGGGGCAAACAAAGAACTGACTTTATTCGGGGAATAAGCCTACTCAGTAAAAACATATAACTTTTACAGTCACTTTTTAATTTAAGTGATTGTTAAGTTATGAATTTTCAGTGGAATTCCATTAAAACATCCCTCAGGCTAATATAGAGCAACTGAAATACTGGTATTAATATTTGACCTATGATTCTAAAGTTAAATTTAATTACTAAAATTCCTGCTTCTACCAGCTTCAAGCATTTAAGTAGGATCTTGATGAAATTTTAATTTGCAATGTATTTTAAGGACTAATGTTTAGACTAATTAAATTTTATTAGTGCCAGGATGTGGAAGCAGCTCGGAACACCTGGCATTTGAATCAAGAGTGAACATTAGAAGTTGTGCTGCATGTTTGCCAAGCCTTTGAAGAGCTAGTTTTACAAGGTCAGGTCAGAGGACTGCCTGGTGTGTGCCAGGGAAGTTGTGGCTGAAGACAGTAACGAGTATGTGTGTTGGAGTGTGTTAACCTTTAAGTGTTCTGAGGACTGCCAAATACTGCAGCATAGGCAGATATGTATTCCTGTTTTAGGAACATATAATGTTGTACATGCTGTAAAAGACAATAAGGAGGTCTTTTTGCCATTGCTTTGGAAGCATCTTGTTGTCATCCCAAGTGCCTTTTTCATCACCACACCAGGATATAAAATTAATTTAAAACGAAGATGAGGGTTTTTTTTCTAGTATGTCTAATTATTAAATGTAAATGTTATTTAAGTTATTTGAATTGCCTAAGCTGGACATAAGCTGCCCACACTTGACTTGAAATATCACTGCTTCTCATGTTGTTATTTCTTGCATAAGATATGAAAAGATAATGCCATAAGCATTCAGCTACTTTGATTGGTAATCTCAGTGTATAGTCTACCATGATTTTGAAAGTACGAAGACAAATAATTATGCTTTAGAGTTCACGTGCAAATAATGAATATCATTCCTTTCAGGCATATTTTCAGAATGTATTCAATAAATTATTCTAGCTTCTCCCCTTGACTTCCTCATGAATCTTAATTATTGCACATGGAGGGGAACTGGAGAGTGAGACAGCAATGAACTGGCAGGCTAATCCTTCCAGTGAGTTGAAAAAAAGAGGAAGACAAGATGAACACTTCTTCTAAAATATTTTGGTAATAGGAAAGCATTCTAAGTGACAAAAGCAGTTATTCAGAAGTGGACTGCAGAAGGAATGTCACTGAATCTGACTTCTGAAATAAACTTCACTTCTTGGAAGAATTCAGGAAAATTTTTCTCTTCATTCCTTTCTATACTAACAGGGAGATTGTGGATGTTAAATAGTTTAGTGACAGGGTTTTGAAAGCCCTGTATTTGCCCTCTATTTGGGAGTATTTGCCCACTCCTTATTAAAACCCTTCACTACTTTTTAAGCTATTAACATTCTTTATTATATTTAAAGTGGTATAAATGTTGAGCTACATGACAACAATGAAAGTATGGTTTCTCAAGAAAGCTCTGCTAAACCCTTTGTTTTGTCTTTCACTGGTCATAACATTCTTCATATTGTAGCACTAAGCACCGAGGCTTAGTCTTCTAAAGAGTCTCCTTGTAGTTTTCTAACACTACAGAGTTCCCACATTGGATTTATGTCCTATCTGATTGACTCAATGTACAGTCAGCAGAGCACCATCTTTCCTAATCATATAACCCCTCTATTTAAACCTCTCATTTGAAAAACTGAGATCTTAATGTATAGATTAATTTTTGTTTATCTCACATTTCATATAAGCACTATCATTATTGCTTAAGACTTGTTTTCTGTGGTCCGGCATTCATCACTGTTTACCAGAATCAGACACAAAATACCACCATAGTTTGCTATTTGATTAATGAGGGATGAAACATTTATTGGGTATTATGAATGCCAGGGTTGCACCTATTAGTAACGTTTGTTCTCCAGCCTGTATCTAGTAAATAAAAATCTCTTTATAATGATATATTATATATATTGACATATATATTGATATAATGATATATACCCAATCCTCTGTAGAACTGATCATTCTAATAACTAAGTTGACATCTCTATCCATAGTCAGTTCTTATCTCAGGAGTCTAGAGTAGTATCTTAGTATCATGTGAGCAGAACCTCATTTACACTTCTAAGAAAGTGCATTTAAACCATGCCTTGATCTTTACTTAAAATCTGTATTTTGCAATACTGCTTTGCCAACTTTAAAGTCTTTTTATTTTCTGACCAATATCTACCTGTGTTAAACCACAGCTGCCATTTCTTCGCATCCCCATTACCTCCATGATATTTGGTTACATCTTTCATCAATAGTTCAAGCTCCATTGTTTTCATGTGTTCACCCCTTGCTTACTAAAGGATTCTTTTCAAACATTTTCAGCTTCAGTTCAGAAATTTATTACTTTCAGGCAGCTGGTAGACTACATCTGCTCAAAAGAGACCTTTTTTTTTTATGCAAGTCTTCCCAGTTAGTCAAGCATCCTTTAATCTTTCACACAAATATCTTTCTATTCCAATTTGCTGTGGTCATGGTACATTCCTCTTACTGACATTTTAGGTTTCCAGGAGCAGCAGCTGGACTCTCCCTGTGGTCTTTCTCACTTCCTATACTCAAATCCACAGATATTTGTCGACAGCTAAGTCCATTTACTTCTGCAAGGCACTTCAAAACTTAGTTTTCTTGCTTAGCTTTTGCTTCATCATTTTTTAATTTCAGTCCACAGCTAATGGACTAATGAAATCATAGTAATGTTGACGTGCAGCTGTATGCAGCTTACATAACTTATTTTGAAGTATAGTTGTTTTGGTGACCAATGCTATCTTAAAGAGTTCCAGCCAATATATAGCAATATCAGCAACAGTAATAGTCATATGTTCCAGTATGAAACTGAAATCAAACAAAAAGTATACTGTTAGTTCACCTATAAATTAGAAACTGCTGATCTAAAGCTTACAAATTGATCTTTTTTGAAATGCAGCATCATTTTGAACTACTAGGGAAATTTTTTTTCCTCCTCCCCTCATATAAGAAGTAAATTAAATTATGAGAATTTTTTGTAAGAAATGTAATTTCACATATTTCAAGATGCTGTAAACTATTTCTTCATTGAGTTTCCAGGAAATGTAAAACAAATTTCTTAAAACTTACTTCATCAGCATGTCAACAAACAGATGAATGCCAATAAAACAATGTGCATTAAAAAATGTGAAGGCTGACAAGGTAATTCACTTTTCTTAAATCTAGTAATCAACTGCATATTTCACTGTATAAACAGTGACCTGTTGTCATATTTCAGTGAATTCTTATTTTAAAAAGTATGATAAAAAGCCCTGCAACATATTCTGGGTTCTTTTCTATTGTAAAAGCAATGAGGGATCATGGTGTGTAAAATTTGGATGACAGAAAGCTAACTGTTCCTAACTATTCTATAGTGTTAGATATTTTTCTTGCATTATCTTCCTGGTTGTGCCAGGCTGAGAAAGTCAGAGACAGAGTTATGAAAACGTGGTTTGACATACATGTCTCCCCTCAACTGCTCCAGGTACAGTGACAGGAGGGGGAGAAGGAACCCACCCAAACAGAACCATGAGAAAATGTTGGCAGCTTAAATAATTAGCATAGTAGGTTTCCCCAGCCCTCTTTCAGTGCTGCTACTGCTTATCAGCATCACTTCCTGATTACTGCTGAGTGAGCTCCTAGTCCAGTGGCCCCCATATGTACTCCTCTCCGTTTTCTGCTCTTGCCTGATCACAAAGTGCACTCATTATTACTGAGATTGCAGAAGCTCAGGTCAGTTAAGTACATGCAAAGTAGCTGGTTATCACAGATCCAGGAGAGGGTTTGCCTTCTTATTTGGTTGTCTTCAAATGGCAAGTTTATCATCATTAAGGAATGTGGTGTCCCAGCACTTCCTTTCTGGAGTATTTCAGATTTCTTCTCTTGATGGAAGGGATTCAGCGGAGTGGGGGAAATCTAAGTTCAAGGACAACTTATTCCTTATCTCTATGCTGGCTGCAGTTCTTTCATGTCACCAACACTCGTACAGTTTATGTAAGACTGATGAAGGTGCCTTGAAAGAGCAGTGACTAATCTCCAAAGTAACATCACTGCAAACAGTGTTTCACACACACAAACCTTGAGATATGTCAGGACTAGGGATACCAGTTGTATATTTTTCAGCCTTAGGCACGGTGAAACGTCAGAAGATCGAGAATCTAGCTAGAGGTGCAGCATAAATGGGATGGGATTTTATTTTTGTGAAGAATCAGAAATAGCTTTAGGAGAGGTAGGGTCTATACAGATAAAAAGTGTCCTCACAGAAGGAACAGCTGGCATTGGTAAGGAGTTTAAAACATGGAGGGACTGTCGCTAGAAGGGAAGAGGTACAAGTAAACAGACAAAATAAAAATGTGATTGAGAATAAACAAAGAACTGTTATGAAAATAGATACCGTGAAGGAACAAGTAAAGTGTTACCAGTCAAATCTGGAGAGCAGCCTAAACCTCAGATTTTTCATTAATGGACCTATGTGAGAAGAACAGGTATATTTTATATTTAGTGTCAATAGGTATTTTCAAAACATATATCTGAAAGAACATGCTTTATTTCTTAAAAATTTGAAAGTTTCACCTTTTCATTCATGTGGCCTTTGTAGCAAGAGGTTGAGTAAAGTGAGAAATAATGACTGAGTAAGAGTAGCCTAAAAAAATTCACGTGCTATTGAATCTTATATCTTTGTTATTAGGTACAACTCTATTTTTTTAACTGTAGAAGTGAATAAGAAGCCTGATAGAATTTTCAACTCATACTTTGAAGTTCAGTTTTCAAACAAAATCCCTGGACACACTACATTCTATTGAAATTATTATTTAAACTCAGTCCCATCTTAAAGCAAAGCAAAACTGCACTACTTCACAGTGTCTTGTTTTCTGCTAGAAAATAGCATACTAGAATTGAATGTAACTATCATAAATCACTGAGAATTAAGTTTGACTCAAAAGGTTTGGAGTACAATATGCATGACAAATAAAATTATGAAGCAAGCACTTTCAGCCAACAGGCTGTAGTTTGATTAACTGCTCTAAGTCAATAGTGTGTTCTTTGCTTTTTTTTGTTAATAGTAACGACTAACTACTGTCAGTTTAAGTGACTCTGCTGATTGTTAACCTGGCTTCAATACTTTCATAAAGACACATGTTGTAGGAAAGCTGATGAGCACTGTTGAGTAATATATCAAAAATGCTTCATTAAAACCTTAATGAAAATTGTATATGCCTGAGACACTCAGACAAATTTAATGTATATTTAATGAAAATACATGTAGGACTGAGGATTTCATGTAGGGTAAACCAATTTAAGGTTTAATCCAGAAGCAGATGGTAAAACGATCTCACAAATCGGCACCATTATTATGGTGCCTTGGAGTAGTTTCTGTGTATCATATTATAATTTTTCATGAAGCAATTTATAGCAGCTTACCTGATAGCATTTAGGAGCTAGTTATCTCTCTGAAAGGAGCATCTCAGTGGAGTTCTTAACTGAAACAAACCTTTTTTTTTCCTGAGAAAATCTTGCGATCAAATGCAAAAACCTGTTATCCCTCTTTTGTTCAAAGACTTTACAGACCTCAGTGGAATTTATTTTCTTCATTATACCTTTCATGTTTAAAGTTCTATTTGTTATCTTGACATGCTTTTCAAAACCTCTCTTTAGTTTAGCACATTATCTTTTTAAGAGTGTTTTAAAGCCCTTATATACACAGGAAACTGAATGAAGGCCTTGTAGTTGATCTGTTGACACAGGACAGAGAAAAAAAAAAAGCATGATCCCATGATTTTGTCATCAACTATATTACTTTTTCATTAGCTATCACCAGACACCTGTATGTGACATCGTTCTTTGGTGTAACAGTTCATAAGTGTTTTTAAAAGTTTTCGTAAAAGCAGCAGTCATGTGATTTCTCAGCTGAGATTAATTTTATGCATCTCTTTCTTAATGTAACAACCACCTCCAGACTACAGTGGACCAGGCAATGGCAGGCTCCCAGAACATGACAGATTGAATTTTCTCTCAGGTTGGCAAGGGGAAGCATCCACAAACTGTAGAAAAGCAAATTACAATTTGAAAATGCATTTGAATTTTCTTGAACGAATTTCAAAAGCATCGGTCCTTTTTAACATTATGCCTTTCATTCTTGCCTTTTGACAATGTGCTATTGAAAGCATCTCTCAGCCTCAGAGTGGGACTTCAGACTCCGCTTCTCACACCTCCTCTTTCAGTTCCAAAATTAGGTCCCTTGAAAATGTGCAACACAGACATGAGACTTGCGGCCAGCAAATCTTTTTTTAGGATTCCAATGAAATGGTGAATTGATGCAGCAGACAGTAAGGCAAGAAGCTGAACTATCTCCAATCCACAAGTCTCATTGATAAAGGCAAGGCTCCAGAGGCATTTTTTCACTGCAAGAGGACAGGTTAACTTAGCCCTGTCTCTTGAGCTGTTTTGCTTCCCCAGATTCCAGCCTGCAAATGACTCTATTCTCTCATCTGTATTTGTGTAGAGTAGGGACTGATGATTTTGTTCCTCAGGCAGAGCTTGTAACCATTTACATATTTGTCTGGCTTGTACTTTATTCTCCCAGGTGAAGAGACCTCTGTGAATAGTTAGACCAGGGGAAAGGTATTAGTCTAGATTGCTATACTGAATCTGCTCTTTTCAGGCTTCTACTATAGGAAATTAAAATGAACTTGCACCTTGGTTATTAATCGTCTCCTCACCCAGATTTGAGTCCAAAAGGTTAAGTGTAAAACCTTGTATCCCATTATCTATTGACCTAAACAATTTTCTCTTCCACTCTTCTATTTCATATACTGCCTGTCAAATTACATTTTTTAACATAATTCAAAAGATTGATTTTTTTTTCTTCAGAACTGACATAGAAAGTGATCAAAAATGCTTTAACTTATTTTAAGAAAGAATTAACTTTTTATCTTACAGACTTCATTATTTTGTCCTTTTTTATTATAAAGCTACTCAGTATGTAGTGGTGAAAGTCTTTTAAAAATAACTTCAAGGACATCATATTTGTTGACAATCAAATAGAAAAAAGTTTTAACCCTTTCTTATTTTATCATCTTTATTGATTGTGCCATTGGTCAGTGTGAAAGGAGTTTTGGATCTCACATAGCTGCCTTCATGGGTGAACTGTTATGTTTTACACTGTCTTACTGCTCTGAGTGACAAAAGGCTTTTTAGAAAGCAGCATACTGGGAACAAAGTATTTTGTTAATAATATTTTAACATTCATACATACATAACATACATAGGGTTTTTTCCCCTTCTGTCCATTGTGTCACGTTATCCATCTTTCTGGGTCTTGAACAAAAAGCTGTAAGGAGGCTTACTCTGGTATGGCTAAGACAATGCAAAATATTTGACATGGTTCTGATTTGAGTCATGTGTTACTGCAGAAATATACTTTTATGTCTCCACCACAAAGAAATGTTCCTTTGTGTTCAGAGAAGTACTTTTTATTGTGTTTGGTTAAAAACAAAACAAAACCCCCAAAACCATCAACAACAACAAAAAAAGAAAATAAAAGGAAAAAAGCATGACAGATCTTTGAATATTTAAATAAACACTAAATTCTCAAATTTTTCTATCACATTAACACACAATATGGTTGTTAAATTGCATACCACAGAGTACATTGTGTAAGTTTTCTTTATCATGACCACAAGGTTACACAGCAAATCTGATAAAAAATCCTTATTCACATTTCAGGGCTATGACAAACAAGCATATTACCTTTGTATGAATAGATGGTTAAACTTAAAGTCTTTTCTCAAAAAACTTTGAATACTACCTTCAGTGCAAATTAATTAATTTTTATTGTATAATTATGTGTGGGTTTGTTGGTTTTGTTTTGTTTGTGGGTTATTTTTTTTCATTTTCAATATTAAAATAATGTTAAATGAAAAATCAGAGGCATTGAAACAAAATAGAAGTTATTATATTCAGGAAGGATCTAAATTACTGCACTTATTGTCATGGAAATGCCACTCACTTCTTCTGACATGTCAGATAAATAACCTAACTTGGAAATTTATTTTCTCTGAGCTTTTTATTGAAAAACTATTCAAGCAAACCTAACTAACTCTAAATTCAGACTGTAATTAGTGTTGTAGAGTTGAAAGTCTGCAAGAACAAGTCTCTAGATAATTGTAAATGTCTAAGAATATTTATAGGTGTCTCTGATCATTAGTATTACTGACAATACATGCTAGATTGTGCCCTGTTAAATCATATGATAGCCTAGACAGACTGGCATATAGATGTTGTAAGCTTCCACTTTTAGTATCCTCCTCTAGGATTTATTTTTATATTAAAAAAAAAAAAAGAAATAAATTGTATACTGCTAGCAATAAAACAAAAATCACTTAAATTTTTCCACTCCCAAACTACTCTGATACTAGGGATTTTAAGATTCAATGGGCACGTACAAAAACAACTAAGATTTTCTCTCTCCAGAAGTTTCATTTAAAATAGTGTTTAACTGCATTTTCAAATGCGATTTTAAAAGTCTTTGTCAAGAGATAATATAATAAAGATTTCCAATCATTTAAGAAACCTGTCTTCTGTTTTACATCCCAGTTGGTTTTTTTCCCTTTTTTCTTTTTTTTTTAGAGAAAATGATGTGTAGAGTTTAGCTTTTACTCTAGAAACATACAGAATATCAGATACTGACTTTTCCATAGTTTCTGAAAGAATAAAGGTAAAAATCTAAAATGTTTAAAAATTATGCTTGTTTAACATCAAAACACACAAACAAATAAAGCAAATAAACCCCCTACGCTCCTTAGGGCTGTTAGATAAGCTTTGGGGCCAAGTTAGACAAGTTAAACAACTTTTTAACAAAACTAAAGCAAACCAAGAAAAGTTTAAGAATCAGTCTCCAGATAAGTCATTATATTCTTAGCTTGTTTTCACTTGTCATGTAAAAGCAGGCATACCCAGAAATTTTATTTCTGTCACACTAAATGAAATATCAACTTAAAATAATATTCCTAGATAATAGGTATGCTTATTAAAGGAATACAAATAAAGTTTTATTTTACAGTCATGTGGTTACCATTATGTTGAATTTGGGATGCACAAAAAAAAAATCTAAGTAGATGCTAGAATTGAAAAACACATATTTCCCAATTCACTTCATGTGGCAAAGACTCCTTACTGTTTGACAGTGCAAAATAGTGTATTAGCTGACATCTTATGACATCATCTCCTATTCATACCTATGAACACAGAATAAAAATTGTTATTCCCACCACCATTGTATTTAAAGCCTTGTCTACACTTGCAAATTAAGATACAGTGTAAGTTTTAAAGAAAAAGGTACTGCTAATTAATTCCCTAGGGCAAAATTCTTTATGTGTATTAATTTAAACAATAGACATTAAGTTTATTCAGAAAATGAAAAGGCTCATTCCAGTATGGTGAGGTATATCATCTTAACAAGTATTATTCACAGAGAATGCTGCCACACTATGAATGCCTTTCACAGCCATTCTGCTCAGGTGTCTCTATAGTACACTTCAGTGTGTGTTATACCTTAAAAACATCCATACTCACAAGTATTCAGGAGTAGTTTTTCTTGAGTGACTGCAGAACATAAGCAACCTTTGAACATAAAACCCTAAAACTTTTGTGGCCTTCGCTTTTTCATCATTAGGTAAAACATAGCCTGGTGCTGGAGATGTCTTAGTACTAAAATTCCCAGTAGTTTGAGGATCAACAAAAGTCATATTACAATGCACAAAGTATTGGTACCTATGTAGACATAGCCATGAAATAAGCACGTCAGATCTCCAGACAACTCCTTTGTCTGACCAAAGGAACTGCAGTTAACCATGAGATTTCTTTACCATCTACCTTCTCTACTTACATCACTTATTGTGGTAGAGACCTCCTACATAAAAGCTGCCTCTACTTGCAGTTCAGCAAAAGCCACCAATTAATTCAGACTTGTACAAAATGTATGTTGACCAGTAATTAAATTACATTTTCTTAGTGATTCATTTAGTCAGAAATTTCCATCTGTTTCAAATGTCACCTTATTTCAGGGGATATTTTTGGCACAATGTATATTCTCATTTTGTCGTGTTTCCTTATTGCAAGATTTTCTTGGTTCTCCAAGTAAAAAGTAATTTTCTTTGAATAGCAAATACTGAAAATAAGTCATTCCTGAAATGCCCTTTCTCTAGTAGTTAATTCTGTATGTTTTTAATTAACCCTATCATTGTATAACTAATTATTGCTGACTGCACTATCCTCTACAGAACTCAGATAACATAAATTGCATAGTTACAGCAGTAATTCATTTCCTCGGTGAAAAGTCTATATTACTTGCAGACCAAATAGTGCAAGATTCAGTGTAAGGAAAACAGAGCTGAAACAACATAAAGATACCTAACAGACTAAAGACTGTCTAAATTGCTAAGTGATATCAGATTATGAAGAAAAATAATTATAAGGTGAAACTGGAGTTCCATTCTCCAAAAGCTCTAATATTTTTGGAATTTTACTGCTAAAGGGAGTATTGTTTATTTCCACTGGACTAGTCCTGCAAGTACAGATATATGAAAGTATAAAACTTTGCAGGATCTGTGCCCTTAAGTCCTTGGAGAAGGTACATTTAGGTTTTGTCTCAGTGTCCTTAACATACTGGTAAGGACTGAAGTTTCTACTTTGGCAACCCACTACTACAACTATTTGAATATAGTTAAAACTAAAGCTGATGCCCAAATGACATGGTCTACAAAAAGTATGTTTTCCCCACTCAAATTGCAGAAAAACCTTTCCTCAATTGAAAAATACAGTTGCTTTCAAAACATCTTATCCAAACCATAGTACAATTCCAGTTGCTTCTCAGCAGTTCCCTGGTATGTCACACAAACTAAATATATGTGTTGTATCACTATACAGCCTCCTCAGCCCCCTTTCCTTTTCCCTCCAATGTGTGCTGCCTCAAGGAAAGTAAGTTCCAGGTTTGTGCATTCCTTGTGCCGATGCAGTGTGTGACAGCCAGGCTTAGGGATAAAACTTTTTTCAGTAACTTGCTCTGTGAAGAGGACACTTCATTAGCAGCTAAAAGCTGAAGATCAGTAACTTGCATTGGCTAAATACTTGAGCATGGATGGGCTCAGATGGTTAGTTTCAGCCATATGGTAGCGTCACAAATACAGACTAATGACCCAGTCTTACATGGAATTGTCTGACCATATTTAGTATGTCTGGGTGCAGGGAGTTACGATGACTTTATAATTTCCAAGAGGAATTGTAGCATCTCAAAATTATGAGTTATTTAGAGTATTTCAAACACTGCAAAGGGACAGTGAATTTCTGGTTTTCTGTTGCCTCCATGTATGCCTAAACACAGGAGAAAATGGAACATAGAGGTTCTAAAAACATTTCCTAGGAAAAGGAACCACTTGTCCTGTTGCATTTGCATAAAACTTCTTCTTTAAGAATTCACAGTCTTACAGCAAACACTTTGAACACTCATTCACAGCATTATGCATTACAGAAATGGATATAGGCTGAAGCTGATGAAGCAAGGCACCTTTAATCAGCCTGAGCTTTCACTGTAACATCTTTATTATACTAGGATTAAAAACCCACTATACCCCATGCTGAAAACATAACTGTAATCCAAATTCAATTTTGATACATACATTCCTTTAATACAATATGCACTCCCACTTCCAAGACTTCCTGTTTGTTGATTTCTATGATAACCTTTAATTAAAAAAGAATGACCATTTTGAGTAAATTAGTATTTACCATTTAGACTTATTCCATATTTCCCCAAGGTACTACTTACCAATAACAGCAAACAGTGATCACAAATCATTTGTCTGGGCCCTATAAATGTTCCACATAGTATGACATGAGGAGTAATACTCAGAAGGAACATCTCATCAGGCACGATTCATGCTAAAAGAGCCTTCTTTACTATTTCGGTCTTCTTACTATTTCTCCATTCCTATTCCTTCCAGCTGCAATTGATCTAGTGAAGGTAGTTACTGCCTCCAGATGCCCCTTGCTGTTTCACTCTGTTGGACCAGTGAAAAGATTCCTCTAATCTGCTGGTTTGTTCCCATTGGAATGATTCTAATAAACTTTCAAATACTACCTCAGTAAGTTTGTTGTTGTTTGTGTCATGAGATACATGGACATTTGTTTCTGAGTAGGAGCTCAGCATTAGGATTAGGAACAAGATTGTGATATGAAAATATATAGACCCTTGAGTATAGTAGGAGCTGTTGTAGAGGATCTATGGTGGATGCTTGAGATTTTCATTGTATAGAGGCCTCACCCTTTATGCCAAAACACAACTGTGCAACAACATGAGAATTGTCCTCCCTTTATATTTCTTCTGTTTCCTTTCTCACCCAACTTGTTCTTTTTTTCCAGTTACCACCCATACTAGCAGTACAAGGGAAAAACACCACAAAAGGAATGCTGAAGGAAAGGAGGGGAGGGAAAGTTGAAGTGATATAATTTTAGCTTTAATTTTTTAAATTAAAAAAGTTGAAGAAAATTGGTTAAAATAAAAATGTTATATGAAAAATATTCCAAAATTCTCCTTAAGTTTATTTTTTTTACAGCCAGCTATACTTTGCATGTAAGTGTTAGTAGAATTTGCTCTTTCCATTGAAAGCCCTTGAAAGCGAAAAACATGTTCACCCCCTTTCCTGGAGAATGTCTCCCAAAATTTTCTTCCCATATGTTTTAGGTAAAAGAATTTGGACATTAATGTCTCTTCATTGCAATCCCGAAGAAGCCGGTATCAAGACCAAGGTCTGTTGTATTTAGTCTTACCTAGAGGTAGATACCTTTCACATCTTTCTGCAAACCATCTACTCCTCAAGATAATTTACAAACTTAATGTTGAACAATGCCTGGCTAGACTAGAAATGTACTTGTGTACCAGACTGGCATTCTGAAACACTTCTCAGAGAATATAATCTTGACAAAAAATTGTGAAGGCATAAGTTGAAAGTTGTCTTTATCCACACACAATGGCACTGCAGAGTACAAAATATAGTTTGTTAATAATGCAAGGACATAACTGAAAAGTAAATAGTATACACTTTATGTACAAGTTTCCTGTAAAAATATTCTCCTCACAATGGAATGTTTGTCTCTCTGTTCAGTCAGTAGGCAAGTGACAGTATATTAGAGTTTATTAGGACAGGTACTAAGAGGTAAACTGTTGCTTTTACTTTATACTCATTTATGTACTCTTTATTAGCAAATCTAAAGTACATAGGAAAAGTAATATGATGTCTCAGCTACAGTTTGGATGTAGGATTTTTATTACTTCTAATATTACTATATTATTATTTTAATAATAATAATTACCAGAAGAAATTTAAATTGCTAGCTTTTTAACTAAAAAGCTTAATATTTTGATGAAAGTATATCTTTCATCTTAGGGCAAGCATTTCTGCCATAAGGATGAAGGAGAATACTTAAAAAGAGCTTAATAAAAACTAGGTCCCAGAAGAGATTTTTTTTTAAAAATAAATGTTCTACACACTGACTAGTCTACATCACTAGTGTTGAAAACAGCTGTAATGAAACAGTTAGATATGGAAGATCTAAAACTTGTAGTACACAGCAGATATGTCACATTTAATTTAAAAACAACTCCACAATTATTTGGAATTCATGTAATGATTCTGTATATTAGGCTTCATTCAGGGTAAGAAATATGAAATGCACAGTTTAGAAGTCAAAGACAAAGCATATCACATGTCATGTTCTCTGGGCATGTCTTTCTTCTGCCTGCAAATTACATCTCAATGGAGGAATTTTCTGTATTTGTCTAGAATTTATATTCATTGTGTGCAGCAGCTCCAGTGAAGTGTCCCTGATGCCCACTTTGCCTATCTGGTCATACGTGCACGCTCATTAATCATTGATGAAACCTGCTGTAAAAAATTAAGTACTGTAGTATATTTCAGAGCCCTTTATGTCATCAAATTGAGTCATTTGAAAAGGGAAATGCCAGCTGATTGCCATTATTCTAATCAGATTCTAGGTTCATCAGGTAGGTATTTTTCCATATATAATAGCTATCAAGTTGCTGCAAAGACCTTCACTGGCAATCAGTGCAAATAATAACAAGCTTTATTTCTTGTTTCATAACATTGGAAATTGCTTTACAGGTGGCTGAAAATAAATCTGAGTTCCTAATATCAAGCAGACAGAGCAGAAGGAATGATTCTTAACTATCAAATCAAATATTAAATGTCTTTTACCTCTTGCCAGTGTAACATTGACACCAGATTGTTATTTATCATTGTATTCATTAAGAGTTAGCACAACTCTTTGCATTATGACAAAGGACAAATTTATATTGTGTTCAAATGTCACATGTTCAGTCCTGACCTGATTGGTGCAGAATAGTTTATTTTTTATTAGTTTTTAAACTTGTGTGACTTCTCTGCCAGGAGTTGACTCATAGCAACAAGGTCATGTCCAATTTAAGGGACTCTCTACAAAAAATACTAGATCAAAGCTCTCCACCTCATTTATCATAAATGGATTTAACATCCCTCACTGGAGAACCTAATTTTCTAGTGCTCAAAATTCTAGTTTACCCTGCTCACTAACATGAATGGAATGGTCAACAAAGTATACTCATATTAAAGGCAGAAGAGAAAACTTAGTAAGATAGATAAATGAGGTTATAATCACTCCTTCCTGATGCATAGCTAAACCGATCTGAATTCTGTTCTTCTAGGCATGCAGCTGTGATTTTAAGTCTCAGTGGGTAACAAGTCTGATTTAGGCTGAGGGCACCAAGAGGTGAGACATGGTTTTGTTAGCTGTTCCCCTGAAGGTCTTAATCCACTAGCCCCTCTAGCTAACATTCTCAGCTCTGCTCTGTTTTTTCCCTTATTTTTCCTCTTGTAAAAGTGTAGGTCATGCTGAGAACATGTGCCCCAGCTCACAGGAAGGCTTTTAAGCATTTCTTCTCTCTTACATACATCACAAGAAAATAAGGTTTTTTTTTCCTTTGGGTTCTGACCTACAAAGTATCTCCTTAAATTATGGTGACCTCTTACCCAAGACACATTTACACAGTTAGTTGATCTGGACTTCCGTATGCTGTTATAACTATGCTTTGCTTTTTGATACTGTTTCACATTTAGAAATAAAGCTCAAACTTAAAAAACAATAGATGAAAACCAGCCATATTTCAGCCATGCCAGTTTTGGTTTTTTTTATCATGTGTCTCAACTTCAGCACAGGTCGCTAGAACTTCTCTCCTTGCTCCTGCTCTCCTGCTTTTCAGAGCATTTCTGAAGAGTATTAATGGGTGAATATTCACACATGAAGCATTTTAAAGGTTCTAGCTGGGAATTTTGCAAAGCAAATTTCAAAGGGCAGAAGATTCATAAAATTAAAATTGAATAAAAGGTATGCAAAGATGGTCAAGTCACTAAAAAAAGTATCAGTTCTCTCTGGCTTGTGCTGCAACTCAAGCACATACAGAAAGCAATCAGTTTCTCTGTTAGTGATTAGCTTCCTCACAGTTACTTCATTGAACTTACCTCTCCTCTGGGATTCTGTAGAAGATGTAAAAAAAGAAAAATCCATTTAAATATATCCTGCCTATGGAAGATAAATTAGCAGATGGAACATGTATGACTGTAGGAAAAGGACTGTGTTCTCACCTATCATAAAATTTACTTTGAAAGAGGTATACTGATTTCCTAGTTCTCATGGAGAGAATCAAACCTGCTTTGAACACAGAGAGAATAACTCTAGTGTCTGCAAATTTTAAAAGTTCACTAGCAAAAGAGAAAATAGATTGTTTTGCTTACTCAACACAAAGGTAGATCACTCTAGGTAAATCATGAATTTCAGCCCAGCCCTAGAGAAATGGTTGTTGCTCAGCAGTTTGCCCGTTACCAGCTGTACTGTGGGATAAATATAGCCAATAAATCCAGAATGCTACTACATAAGGAATTAATACCTAAATGTATCTCCTACTCATCTCTTTGAAATGAAAACAATTATGTTTTCCTATCTTTTATCCCTTTTGCCTTTTATTTTCTCAGACTGTATGTTCCTTGAGGCAGGAGCTGTCTCTTCAGTATGGATGTGTACAATAATGAGCATAATATGGATCAAGTTTCTGTTAAAACCAATAGGTCTTAAAACAAAATAATAATTACTCCGTAATTTATTCTTGGAAATAGTAAGTTGATGGTTTCTTGAGTAACACTGTTATACCATTCATAAGAATGTACTCAACTGCAGCCCCAGGAGAACTCCTGTACTAACATAGACAAAATGAGTAAATTAACATTTTCATTATGTTTTTTTTTACTTTTTTTTTTCACTTTTAGCAAAAATGAATGCTGTAGAAGCATGAGAACTCCTGGGTGTTGTTGATAAGATCAGACTCATTTCTCAGTGTAATTTTTGGTAGTTTAGGCTTAATTAGATAGGGTGCATTGTTCAACATTCTGAAGATATTATTGTTTTTTCTTTTGCTGCATCATCAGAAAAATAGCAGGGAGGTTTCTTTCACTTTGTTTTTAAATCTTTGCTAAAGAAATACTTCTTCTGAGGACCTTCACACACTCAAATCTTAAACTTTATCTCAAAGAAAAGGAAAAAAAGACTAGAATTGATTTTTTTTCCCCCTTTCACATAAAGCCTAAACCCTCATCAGGCTATGCCAGAAGATAATCTTTGTGGGAATCTGATGCTGCATAAGGTCTAAGGCTCATTGCCATTCCAGGTGTTTTTACCATCTTAAATACAAAGATTATCTGTGGAATTAGACAACAGGGCTGTTCAGAAGTGGTTCACTGTGACATCCAATGGATGAGCAGAATGTGAAAAAATTGTCTTTGATGCAACTACTTTGTCTTTAAACGAGTTACAACAAGGAGAAATATGGCTTCAAAATGATTGTGCACATGGATATGCATTTAGAGAGCAGAAAAAAGTTATTTGAATATTGCATACATTATTACTATTGATGTTTTGGTTGTTTTGACTGTTGAAAGATTAAGATTCAGGAAAATTTTGTTTTAAAAAATCAGTTATGAAAATAGAATGAATGTAATTATTTGTATTTTGCTCATATAAACCTTTATTTCTTAAACCTCAACTTGCTACTTAGTAGCATCATAAATTTTACGCTCTTTTAACAGTGGTCCCTCTTATAATGATTGAGACGGTACATCTGAATGCTAACACAGATAATGATGTTTCTCCATTAAATTATCTGTGGTATGTCTTCAGGAATCAAGAAGCTCTGGTTTTAGAGGCACATAGTCCAAAACGGAGTTCAGTGTTGAAGGACACAAAGCCCAACATCCTTACGATGTGGTAAGAAAGTTTTTAGAGACAAAACTACAAAATTAAAGAAAAAGCTAATTTCAAGTGTGAATATTTGCAAAAGAAACAGAAGTGCATTTTTCCAGCTAATAAATAGTAAGGAAATTTCCAAAACATGGTGGCTAAGTATCTACTTTATCATGCAACAACCTGAAGAAGGACAGCTCATTAAAGTAATCTTAGCAAAAACAAATAGAAGAGTATGGTGAAAACCAAGTGAGCTGTCTTTCAATACTGGGAAGCTTTAGTGCCCAGAATGTATTTCTGGAATCTGTGTAGAATCTTCTTATCTGCTTCTGCAGCCTGTAGACTTATTAAAAGACTACACTACTGCTTTTTCATTTTTGCATCAGCTTGTATCAACTTTCATTAACAAGTGTTTCCTTATAAGGTAATTTGGTCCTCTTAGTCCTTTTTTATTTTTTTGACATATAAATCAAACAAAATAACTTTTTTTTGCAGGTTTTTAAAAAGACTGAAATGCAGAACAGTATGCCCAGTTTAAGAACTAGGAAAATGCAACATGTGATTGTTGTGAAACAGCTACACAGGCAGACCTTTGCCAGTCTTTTTTTTATTTCAGTTAGCGAACAATTTCATTTGTGAAATAAATAATTTTCTAAGATTTCTACTTTGTAAGTTGGGATATTCATATATAGCATAGATCTGACCCAGTGCACAAAGGGAACTTGATATTTGACAATATTAAATAATATCTGTCAAGCCGTGAATTATCTACATTTTCTCTTTTGCATGTTAAATACTTCACATCTAGCAGCGACCTATTGCATGGGGCAGTGCTGGAATGTATCTGCTAATACATTAAGTCCTCTGTTGGTAGAACTACAGCAGTACTAATCTAAATATGCCCTAACTGTGAACAGTTTTTAATCTTTAGACTTCTTACATGCCTGAATCTAGTTTCAAAGTATCAGAAACTGTGGCACTTCAACTGAGAAGATCCTAGTTCTTTTCTCCAGCAGAAAATGAAAAACTGAAGAAAAATATAATTATTTTGGTACTAAGGGGAACAGGACAAAGGCATCAGCTGGATACACTACCACTAAAATGATTAGTACACAAAATAACTTCAAAACCTGATTTTAAAATTTCTTTTCCTAAACTTTCATGTTTATTCTTGGGTTTGGAATAATTGCTGGAGGTGTCTTATTGATATGTGTGTCCTACCCTCTTAAGGAAAGATAAACCTCCAGGGTAGAATGAAGTAAATACGCAAGGAATCTGTTCCACAATAATAATTCCCTAAACAACATCACCTGCAACCTTAAATGTTAGCAACACCAGAGGAGCTTGGTATGCTGACTGTGAGAAACACCATGGAGGGTGGAGCAGAGGGGAGACATCGTGACCAGGCTTTGTGATATCACCACAGGGATGGGGAGCTGGAACTACTGAAACAAGAATGGAAGGTCCCTGCATTGAGTCCACTGAAGCAAGGAGGTGAAACAATGGGGCTCTGTCAATGCTATGGCCTTACTTCTGATTTATATCATAAGTGCCCAGTTCTGGAGTAGTGACACGTTAAATCATGGGTGAACTTTACCCATTACATCTCATTATAGTACCAAAACACACCTCCATCCATCGCCTTCAAGGTGTGATCACACATCACTGAGTATGCACTCTGAATTTTCTCTAACATATACCTTTAATAGTAAAGCAAGGAGATTTTACAGCAATCAAACTAAAGGTATGTACGACTCAAGCTCCACCTAAAAATAAGAAAATAAAAGGGCTTGAGAGAGGAGAAATGTTAGGGAAGATACCATCATAGACAAGTCAGGAGGACATCTCTGACTTCTGGGATCTGTCAATGGGCTGAACCTCTTTTCCCTGCCTAGGGTGCCTATTGTGTAAGATTCAAACCCTCAGTTATACCAAGTGCTTTTCTGAGACAATTAGAAATCTCTAGAGTTTTTTCCATAATTTGATGCATTTGCAGTCAACTGTATTATTCATATTGTTGGTACTTACACGTGCTTTACAGACAGTGCATTTACCACTGGCAATCAAAATACCCTGTACTCCTGTCATCCATAATCATGGTAGTTCAATATATAGTGAATGTGACCAGACTTACAGCGTTGAATTGGACATCACTCAAAATCTAAACCTAGCCACCCCCAGCCCCTCTGATATCTGAGGACAAGCTGGAATTCAAGGGTTTATTTTTTTCTGCCAAACTTCTTTACCCTTTAATAATGCAACATTGGCAACCTGTACTGAATAACTGTCATGTTCCATTTCATTCTCATGAAGTGTGGTAATTCACCCTTAAGAGTTACGCTATTCTTTCCTAGTTTCATCGCTTCATCTCATAGATTGCTCCCACAAAAGTTAACACTGACTGTGAGAGTGAACCTGTTGTTTTCCAGCTTCAGAGCATTATCCTCCTATTGCATTTACAAGCAATGTAACTCAAATAGCTTCTTACCAATGCACACATCTCAGTACTCAGTGTACCTCTTCCATGACCTATAGACCACTTCTCTATTGAAATCTCGCAATCTCTTTCTCTTTTGAGACCTAAGAAATATCAGGTCTTCTCCAGCCTGTCTCTGTCTCTGTCTCTCTCTGTTTCTGCCTCTGCCTCTGTCCTCTGTGTCTCTGTGTGTCTTTAAGTTTTTTTCCTTCCTATCACTTAAACTCTCCATTAAGAGTGGATGCCTTCTTCCAACAGGCTGGCAGTATGAATGTCTCAGCCTCTGGGAATGCTCAGGGATTCATTAGGCCACATTTTGCCTTTCCTGTTGCATTACTTATTTTTTCTTTGCTTTTAGATGCCAGCATATTAATGTGTTCCTTTTACTTGGCTATCTGGTGGTCCATTATCGTTCTTGTGCTTTCCACTGTTTTGGGTTTATGTAACAAGGTTTTAGTAGCTGGGGGGGCTGCTTCTCTAAAAAGATACCAGAAGCTTCCCCCGTATCAGACAGGGTCAGTTTCAGCTGGCTCCAAAAGGGACCTGCCACTGCCCAAAGCTGAGCCCATCAACAATGCTGGTGGTGCCTCTGTGATAACATATTTAAGAAAGGGTAAAAATGCTGTGCAAGAGCTGAGAGAAAGGAGTGAGGAAATGTGACATGAACAGCCCTGCAGACATCAAGGTCAATGAAGAAGGAGGGAGAGGAGGTGCTCCAAGGACCAGAGGAGAGATTCCCCTGCAGCTCATGGAGGACCACAGTGGAGCAGATATCCACACTGCCAGTCATGGAGAACCCCATGCCAGAGCAGGTGGATATTCCCTGAAGGAAGCTGCAGCCTGTGGAGAGTCCATGCAGGAGCAGGCTCCTGGCAGGAGCTGCAGCCAATGGAAAGGAACCCACACAGGAGCAGGTTTTCTGACAGGAGCTGTGGCCCGTGGGGGGCCCACGGAAGACTGGAGCAGTCTTTTCCTGAAAGACTGCATGTGCTGGAAGGGACCCATGCTATAGCAGATCATGAAGGACTGCAGGCCATGGGAAGGACCTCATGCTGGAGCAGAAGAGAGTGAGGAGGAAGGAGCAGCAGAGGCAAAATATTATGGACTGACTGCAACCCCTATTCCCCCTCCCCCTGTGCCACTTGGAAGGAAGAGGGAAAAGAGTTGGGAGTGAAGTGAAGCTTGGGAAGAAGGGAGGGGCGGGGGAAAAGGTGGTTTTAGTTTTGGTCTTATTTCTCACTGTCCTTTCTTACAATTAATTGGCAATAAATTAAATTAATTACCCTAAGTTGAATCTGTTTTGCCCATGACAGTAGCTGGTGATTGATCTCCCTGTCCTTATCTCAGCCCACCAGTTTTTCATCATACTTTCTCGCCCCTGTCCTGTTGATGGAGAAGGAGCCGTAGAGAGGCTTGGTGAGCACCTGGTGGCCAGCCAAGGTCAACCCACCACACCCACATGAAATCTATTGCAGTAAATGTTTTCGTGATTGCAGTAAGATACACAAAGTGCTTCTAAACTATGCTTTCAATACATACTCATATATGACAGTTTACTTTCCAAATATTTACACAGTTCACTTCAGGAATCATAGCTTAACTTCAGAGATTTAATTTTGTGCAAAGCTATTTCAAGAACACTGCAGTATGTGTCCTAGATTAAATCACTAAGAAAAAATATCTGAGATCCATGGAATCTATTCAAACATAGTCAATAGACCAGTTGCTTTTAGCTCTTCTGAATACTCAAATTCCAAATAGCCAGCTGCAAATTAGCTGCGTGATCATAGACTCTTGTTTACACTCTATTGAGGAGTGTAAATACAGTATTCAGTAACATCAGCAGTTGCTTAAATTTGTGTGTTAGACTCCTAAATGTTTGACACTTAATATTGCATGTGGAGAAAGCCAGCAAGGGCATAAAAATCCTCTTTTCCTCAACAGAAGTGTGACAGCCAGGAACCAGCGTTCAGTTTATAAAACTGTTTCACTACTATGATTGTAATAAGTATTTACTTTTAAAGATGCCTTTTTCCCCCTAACCACTCTTATACTTAAAAGTATAGATAAGGTTCTACTTCTTTCCTAGTTTAAGTAGTTACTCACTACTTTGACAAGCTAACAAAGTCTAGAGCATTATTTCTAGCATGTAAGCATGAAAATACAATAATTGCCATCATACAGCCAAATGCAAACCCAACTGTCAATAAGAACGTAATCAACTAATTTCTAAAAAAAATATGCTGATAGGAATTAACATTGTGGTCTGTAAAAAAATCCCAAATCTTGATAATGTATGATGAAAATATTTTTTGTCTGAGACATAATAATGGGCAAACAATGCTCTGAAGCTGTTGACCTCTACTAAGACTCTAAAGAAAACAGCTCTCTGTATTAGCCATCATCACAGTCAAAAAGAAGAAATACTAGACCTTTTTCCACAAGTCAGGAAATTATTTAGAAAACTATTTTTTTAATGCCAAACACATCCAGTTCAAAGAATTTTGCTGAATTACAGATTAAGTTTTTCACTGCCAGATAAATACCCAGCAGTAAGCAATAGTGAAGAATCTGTCTTTCTGAAGGCTTGCACATCAACTCTAAGCCTTAGAATACATACTTTTTGTCACAGTGACAAGACTTGTGAATTCTACAGAAATTCAGCACATCCTCTGCTCTTAGGGAATGTGTGTGCAGAATACATTTTTAAGTGTCACTTACTTTAAAGAAAAAACATTAGAAGAGCAAGCCGGACTTCACACCTGCTTGCCTTCCCTGTCTGCAAAGTTCAGCTCACTCTGGTTATAGGCTCCTTATGATATTATAGAAAACTAATGTTTTTTCCTGGAAATCAGAAAATTCAACAGTAAAACAAACACTACTTACACTGGTCTAGCTTGAGTATGCTAGCCAGAAATAAAACAGCATATAAAGCTTTTTTTTTCCCTGTTTTTGTTTGTTTTGTTTTGTTTTGTTTTGTTTTTTCTTTTACCTAACTAGCTTTCTTGAATAAGGCTGTAACCTGGGGTTAGATGCTTGGATTTTGATATAGTCAGTAGAATGGTATAGTCAGTGAGAAAACTGACATTGATTTTAGCTCAAAGCAGAACTACACAATCTACTAAAATTCAGTTCAGCCCAAAGCTGCAAAAAACATACCTGTGTTTCACCCGCAGCCAGGGTGGATGCTCCTCAGCCATTTAGCTCTTCCAGTTTGCTCCAGATGTATAATCTGGTGGGTAGGAAGTCAGCTAAATTATTTTCCTCGTTCTGTTACTGGCTAATCTTGTGATGGGTTCATTAACTATTGTCTACTTTGTTTTCTTCATCTTTATAGCAATATTTTCTACAAAACTTTTTTTGTGTATTAAAAAGTGCCTATATTTTGGCTTACATCAGAAACCTCAAAAGCACCTCCCTCCTTATGATATACTAATACTATTGCAATCGGTCGTATTATTCTGACATATAGGCCCATGAATATAAAAGAGGGTGAAGCTGACAGAATGTGTTGTATTAACTCTACAGTGTCATAGAAACCATTCTTTCTGCAGATCCAAAACATCATGTATTTCCTGTGATGTATTGCCTATTTTTATTGCTGGCAAGAAGATGGGCATTCAAGTAGGACTGCCAGTAAGGATGGGTAGGAATGATGACTCTGTGTGTGGTGTGGAGAAATTTTGCTATTACAGTGAGGATGATTTTATCCATCGCAAATGTTGTATCTGTTTGTTGTATTTGAGATGCCAGTGAATTTGGATTGTTAGATGAAAGCCATTTTTTTACTAAAGAATTAAAAAAAAAAGCCACAACAACCAGAACAAGAAACATACAAAAATAGCCTCACAAATCCATAATTAATTTAAATTATAGCGATGCTTAAGCACCTTGCTGTGGCAGGATTTCACAATTATAAATTATTCTGCAAGTGAAAAACCTAGTTGCATGTTTTTGCCCTAGACAAGGAAAATGAAAGTCTTTTATCACATAGCCCAGGAAGGAGAAAACTTTCCACAGTATTTTGTCTCTATAGCAACAATTCATTAGGAAATTAAAATATTACTGATCCTTAGTTAAATTGCTGATACATCATTTAAATAGTAAATTTTATCATTTTTTCTTCAAACAATTAATGCGAAACAAAAAAGATTGACAAGGTCATTCACAGAATTCTTTAAAATATCAGTTGTATTTGTGTATTGCATTTATTTATTAAAATAATCATCTAAGATTATCTAAGAATAGTCATCTAAGTTTATCTAAGATTTTCTTCTTCTGAAAACCTATGTAAAGTTAAATACATATCTTTGTCTTCCTGAAATGTGAGAAAGAATAACTTATCAAATTATTACTCCCTAGGAGTCACTGGATTCATGGTCATTCCTCAATTAAATGGTCTCTGTCTGCCTTCAAGTTGCCTGAATTTAATAAGAAAAGGGACAGAGTTACACTGCAAACCACCTTGATATTTAAAGCATTCTCCTAAAACTGGAACCTGTGAATAAAAATCACTTCAGTCTAAGGAGGGAATTAAAACCACTAGCCAGTCATGTTTTTCTCTCTCATATGATAAAAAGCAAATTTACTTTCTATGGTAGGGTATTTTAAGGTGAAAACCTTCAGGTGAAAACCTTTAGGGATTTTCAAGGGTGAAAATCTGTTTTTTCTGAATAGCTGCATCTAAATGGCCACACACCTATTAGTGCTCATATCTGACAATTCCTGTCAGATCTGCTTAGGAGTGGGCACCAGCTACTCCCTCTGCCTGTGTCAGAAGTGCAGGGGGGCTATAGTTCCTCTGGGGAGGCATCTCAGTGCCCAGTGGGAGCACCTTGCAAAACTGTATATCAAACCCCAAGGTTCCTAGTGAGCTTCTATATTTATGGGGCTACAGATATTTTGAATTGCATTTTTTGACTTGGGTATCTATAGTTCACTTAAACTACCTTCTGGTTTTCAATCTCTGTGGATCCCAGCCCAAGAAGCAAGGCCAACAAAGATGGTATGAGACACAAAAAAACTTGTAACAGAGACATTTCAGGGATAGGACTTAACCAGGACCCAAGGCAGTTAGTAATTAATTTCATTAATTACTTAAATTTTGGGTGAGTAAAAACAAATAAAAAACAGATTTTTTTTTTTTTAATAAACAGTTCTTAGTAAATAAATTTTATTTTCTAGAATACTCTGGCTGTACTTAGGAACATATTCTAGCCAATGAGGTACTGAGCTAGTAGATGTTACAGCAGGACCCCTCTGAATCATCTACCAAAGGTCTTGGGAGTCTGGGGAGGATCCCAGTGACTGGAAGCTAGCCAGCATTATCCCAGTTAACAAGAAGGGAATGAGGGAAGACCCAAGAAACTACAGACCTGTTAGTCTAACCTCAGTACCTGGAAAAATTATGAAGATTATACTGGGTATGATTGAAAGACATTTAATGAATAATGCAATCATCAGACACAGTCAAACATGGGTTCACAAAGGGAAAGTCCTGTTTAACTAATTTGATATCCTTCTAGGATAAGGTCACCCACCTAGTGGATGAAGGGAAGGTGGTGGATGGTGGATTTCTGGATTTTTGTAAGGCTGTTGATATTGTCCCTCACAGCTTCCTTCTGGACGAGCTGTCCAACTGTGAGATGAACAGGTACATGGTGTGCTGGGTGATGAACTGGCTGAAGGGCAGAATTCAACGGGTTGTAGTGAATGGGGCTACATCTGGCTGGCAGCCAGCCACCAGCAGCGCTCCTCAGGGCTCAGTTCTAGGGCCAG
>JANZLQ010000079.1:27630527-27670125 GCA_026212715.1 Elanus axillaris
GCACTGGATTGTGCACCTGGGATGGAGGAATGCTGGACGCAAGTATAAATTGGGAGAGGAGTGGCTGGAGAGCAGCCCTGCAGAAAGGGATCTGGGGGTGCTGGTTGATGGTAAGCTCAACATGAGTCAGCAGTGTGCCCTGGAAGCCAAGAGGGGCAAACCTCTGCATCCTGGGGTGCATCAAACACAGCATAACCAGCCAGTCAAAAGAGGTGATTAACCTGCTCTATGTGGAGTTGGTGCAGCCCCACCTTGAATACTGTGTGCAGTTCTGGGCCTCACAATTTAAAAAGCATGTTAAGGCCCCTGAATGCATCCAGAGGAGGGCAACCAAGCTGGTGGAAGGGCTGGAAGGCATGTCCTGTGAGGAGCGGCTGAGGACTTGGGGTTTGTCTAGTTTGGAGAAGAGGAGGCTGAGGGGTGACCCCATTGCTCTCCACAGCTTCCAGAGGAGGGGAAGTGGAGAGGGAGGTGCTGAGCTCTTCTCCCTGGGATCCAGTGACAGCCTCAAGGCTGCACCAGGGGAGGTTCAGACTTGGCACTGGGAAGCATTTCTCTACCGAGAGGGTGGTTAAATCCTGGAACAGGCTTCCTAGGGAGGTGGTTGATGCCCCAAGCCTGTCAGCATTCAAGAACCATTTGGGCAAGGTCCTTAATAACATGCTGTAACTTTTGGGTTTTAGATGATTGTTGTCCCTTCCAACTGAAAATATTCTAATATATTCTTGTATGTTCTAATATTCTTATGAGGTTTGTCTCAGAAGCTGTAACTGGGAGGAATTTAACATTTTGCAGTAATAAACAGGAGTGTAAGTTTAACTATGAGTTTCATTTTTCTTATTTTTTTCAAGGAAAGTTGATCATGTGCTGATTCTCATTTGTGTGATTTCACAAGTTATGAAGTTATATCCTCCTGGTTAACCTGGGCAAGGCATAATTTAGAACTTATGGGGCTGTTGGTTCCTTAATTATAAAAAAAATTATATCCCTGACTGATCCTTTCAGCAATTTCATTCTTACCTCTTGATTTTAATGTATCTTCTTGTGTAAGTTACAGCATGATAAGATTTGACAAACATAAATGTTTAAGGCTGTTTTTTTCTTCCACCAGCCCTGTTATTTAAGGATGTTGTATCATTCCTATTTGATGTATATTGATATCTAAAAAGTCATGCCCTTCCTAGATGGTGGACGCAGCGAACTCATGTTAAGTGCTGAGGTGCCCTATGAGAAGACAGAAGTTGACATTTGCAAATGGCATTTCTGTACTCTAACCTCCTTAGAAGTGCTGGCCCACAGAATACTGTAGTGTGAGTCCAGTTCTCACACCTGGAAGGGTTCTGGCTCTTGCATCTAGAACAGTTTAGGCATTTGGCTGTAGACTGCTCTTTCCAAACCCCTGTGAGCCACTGACATCAACAAAACAGCCAGATCTACTGAAATCTGTTTTTCCAGGCTTGCCCATTGTACTTACTCAGTTAGTTCTCATTCCTCTGCCCACATTTAGTAGTTTTCATGTTTTATCAATGTCAGCTGGATTTTTTTATACTTACTTTAACTCAACTATATACATGAACTATTAGAAAATATAAAATATTTATTTATTTATTTAAATACACCAGGTTCATGCTTGAAACTCGTATTAACAGCTAGAGTAAAATAATCCAAAAATCCAATTAAAGGATGACAAAATAAACTTTTATATCTAAATGTTTACTTGTAAAAAAATATTTAAAAAACCTGTAATAAAAAGTAAAATTTTATATTTAAGTGTTCAGATGTAAACAATGAATAAATTGTAAAAGCAGTATTTCTTGCTTCTTACGCTGTGTTTTTCACAGCCTGCTATGACTGAATGGATCTCTTGTTCTTTCAAACCAAGGCTCCTCTGAAGCATGGATGGAAAATCTTTAGATAACTACTGTGCAGTTTAAACTATAACAAGACCTTTAGAAAGTGGTCTGGATAAATATCTCTGCAATACTCAAGTATATGCATAAATTTGCTTAAATGAGTAATTCTAGATCAATCACAGATGTCACCTGTCTAAAATTACTGATAATATAAAAGGTTACAAGATTTAATCTCAGAAAATGGAAGTTTGAAGATTTAATTTTGTTAGTAAATGAAAGCAGCTGTGGAAATATTGTTTATGTACTTGAAAGTATTGTGAATAAAAAAATTATTTTCATCTCTGACTATGAAATTTTGTACTTCTAGCTTCTGGACAAGAGCACAACTGTGAAAGATCTGCACATGATCTTTTGGGATGTGGAAAAGGGGATGAAAGAGTTGTTCACTTTCCTTTTTATTTAGATATTTAAAGTTTACTTATAAATGACATTTCTTCAGGTATTTTATTAGAGATACGTTGCACCATGTCATCCTAATTTGATGGGAAACACAGACTGTATATCCCATATAATTTTTTGTGCTGAATGGAAGGATGGAGGTACCTCTCCCTACTTCATAATTTCCCCCAAAATGTTCATCATGTATGGGGGCTAAAGAACTGCTAAGAAACAATCAAGAGTTAAATGCCTAATTAAAATGCCCTTCCAGCACTATTTAGGCTTTCCACCCCTTGACTCATTCAGTGTCATTTCATCCAGATTCTGTGTAGGTAAACATGATCTAAATTGGTATTATGAAACAAAAATAAACAGAATTATTGGAAAATGAACTCTGCCCATCAAGATCATTCCAGGCTATACAAAAAAGGGAAAACTGACAAAAATCCAATTAATGCTTAATAGGCAACCTTTGGTATCATTTACCAATTCCATCTTACTTGGAATAAAACAGAACCTGTTAATTCATGTCTTCCATTTGTTCTGATTCTTTCTAATGCCTTTTACTGAAGAGGCTGAGGTGTCTTCAAGCAATCACCAATTTCAGTTAATGTTATTACTGAAACATATGTTTAGTAAGAGGTGAAGAGAAGTTGAATGCATTTAATATAATTATTCTAGAACAGTGACATCTTAATCAAAAGTAATAGTAACAATCAAGGTAGATATATCTTGATGATTAACTACAACAAAATACTTTCTTTATAGAATAAAAAGCTGAGTAATCATAGCTACCAAAAAGATTTTTATGTTTCTGTACATAAACTATAAATAAATAAATATATTTAGTTGAAAAATAAGAGTTTTCTCCTTTTTTTTTTCCTCATATGGACTACTATATGCAAGGTTCAAATTAACGTAAACTTCATTCACTGCCCTTCTGAGTGGATTGATGACATGGACTCCTGTGTGCTGAACAGAAGACGCTTTATTCTGCTTACAAGCTTTCTTATATATTCTTAATAGTTATACATGCGCTTCTAGCTTTACTACAATTAGTTTTCATAACATGTTCACGCGCATAAACTAACTATACAGTTGGCTACTAGCTCCCATTCATGCTCCCTATCACAGGTTCTTAGCTCATCCTCTTGTCACGTGCCGCTTCTCCTGCCAACAACCATCTGGTTTCAAGCAGTTCTTATCTCTTCTGTGAAGCTTGTTTCAATGTTCAAGGTCCTTCAAGGGCGTTAGTAATTCTTCCATACTGTCCATCTGAAATAAACTCCTTACCCTTTGGCGTAAAGAACAGCACAACTATGAACACCTGAAAGCATGTGGTCACCTGAGCAAGTACACATGGTTTGGGCTCGGCTTGTGCACCTTGTTTTAATGCCCTGGTCTTTATGGCTATATGTATACTAGCAAATTAAATGATGCTTGGTGCTGGTCCCTATACTGAAATGCAGTTGTCTTTGAGGACTGTCCCATCCTACTCGGTGTGCTCAGGGGAGGTGATGTTTTAGATAGTCCATTACTGCACACAGGAGTCACAACAATGACTCAGGAGGGACAGGGAAAATTTCAACACCCTGTTTTGTTCAGCAGATCTCAGGGTAGAACTCATGACAATGGCTCCTAAATGCTTGAAATATATTTTATTTGACACTGACTTAAAACACAAGTGTGGCTAAATTTGGCATAGCAGATATTTTGAATAAAAAACTTGACACCTAACAGCCATGGCAAAATATTCCTAGCAACAAGGTAAGAGAAAGAGAAGAGTTAAGAGAGATAAGAAAGAGAAAAAAAAGGAGAAGTAAGTATCATCACCCTCAGTGGATTCCTCAGGCAGCAGGCACGCACCTGGTGTTGGTCTCCCCCCACTTTTAAACCCTTGTATGAGAACCCTTTGCGCATGTGTTCTGGGGTTTTCTGAAGAGTTCTTGGGGGGGGTGGGGGGTGGGTGTTGTTGCTGATGCCCCATTATCCCATTTAACTTGTTTACACAAGTGCTGTGGTAAGGGCCTGTGGCAAAGCTCCAAACCTGTTGCAAAACATCCGAAGTGCAAACACTAGAAAACCTCCTAGAAAGACAATCACCAGAAAGCCTCTTCGAGGCACAATCACTAGAAATACTTCTGAAACAGTTCACTACCCCACGTCCACAGGGCATGTCCTGTTTCAGATGCTTGTGGCTACCTGCTTGGTTGTTTGAGACAAAATTGTTGCCTGCCTCTCAGTCTCTCACAAGGGCATTGCTAGGTGTGATTTTGTTCAATGTCATGTGAAGCATTGCCAGGCATGCTTTAGAACTCAGAGAACACTTCAGCTATCCCCATGCATGTAGCCAGCCTACTCTGGAGAATATGGGCTTATTAATAAACATCAATGGACATCCCTTTTTAGTCAGAGCCCGTGTCTGAGTGTAGTCCTAGGCACATGTAATTGACTAGCATGGATGCAGCCTTAGCGTATCTAGTGTAGTTAGTTTGGCAATGCCCTATGTGTTACAGTCATCTCTGTAGCAATGTCAGTGAAATCTGGCCTCTTGTCAAAGACTGCTAAGAAATAGACTGATAGGCAAATGACACTTCTCTGTAAGCAAAGGTGTTATGGTTATTTTGAATGGCTACCTTGATTGCTGCTCACAGGCAGGCACCTATGGAGAAGCGTGAGTTATTCTTAGGCTCTTAAAATGCACAAAACCAATAGCAGTACCTGGAAGGGATTTTCTTTTAAATGAGCCATAATCTCAAGTTTATGTAGATACACCTATTGCAGTGATAAGTCAAAGTTGTCTCTGAAAAAAAAAAGCCGAACTGTGGGTTAGAACTGATAGAGCTTTGTATTTCAAGCAGTGAGATTTAAACGCAGAAGAAATACCAGCACTTTTTATTTTTTCTTAAGGTTTTTGACCAATGCAATTGCGAAGAAAAGGAATGCAATAGCAAAATGAGCAAAGAAGATGATGTGTGGGTTACATATAAATATATCTTGCATGGGTTTTACAGAGATTTAATTACATCAGTGGATCCTGAGATACATAACAGTAAAGACTATAAGTTTTATTTGTATTTTACTTCAAAAGTAGAATTCAGGTGCACAACTGCACATGCCTCCATGAAGAAATCACTGAGAGTGCTTGAGAAACTCCTCATCTTTGCCTCAGATCTTTTTGTGAATTCTCATTCACCACATTGCAAAATAAGTCATTATGCCTTTGCTCTTAGGAAAGAGCAGTGCTTGACTCTCACTAAGGACTGGTTTGAGTAGTTTCTTCTCTCTGAATTTAAGAGGTCACATTTTCACAGAAATACAAAACAAACTCAGAGGGCTGCTTGCCAGACTTGCTTATACACTCTCACTTTCAGGCTGTCTCCCCTGGCATGCCACATTTCTAGCTCCCATTATTTGTCTTCCAAATTCTCAGCTTCTTGCTATTGAAAAATGAGGAAGCTTGCTTGCTGCAAGACTTTCCATTCAAAGGGACTGATTTCTTTCAGCTTCACCAGTGTGCTCAAGTGCATCTTAATATTGGAATCCTCAACATTAGTGAATAATTAATTCGACATCATAAAAAGGTTATCACAATATTTATTCCTTTAAGTGATAAATATTTTACTATGGTTATCTTGGGAAAAAAGTAATTAAATCTGAAGGAAAAATCACTGTCTTTTATAAGAAAATAATTAATGAGAATTCTTAAATGAAAAAAAAAGTTATGCCATTTTTTCTCATATTTTGTCCAAATGTTTTGGTTGTATATGCACTGGTCTAATACAAATTAAAAATCTGCATATAACTAATCTTCAAAATGGCTTCAAACTAAATGGTTTGTTTATTTGCTAGAGAACAGCTAAAGAACAAAAGCCTAAGGAAGCCATACTGCTTCCAGTTCTGGCCCGCTTGTGTAACTAGCTTAGGGCACTATTCCCAAATGGAATTCTATCAACATCTTTCATTATTTTGGTCCATTTAGTTCTGTTATGGTTCCAGTGGCATTTACAATGCAATTCTCAAGTTATCAAAGGCATACCATTTAATTAAAAAAGTACCAAAGCTACTTATCCTAAAAGTACAGAGTATCACTAATGGTCTCAAAAAGCTGTGATTCCTGTTCTTTTCAAGAGACATGATTATGGTTTTCTTTGTTGTAGGAAAATCCTAGTCATGAGTTTACTATAAAAATCACCATAACACTAGGATATTAGAGGTATCAGAGGTAATATGGGATCAGGTTAATTGTCAACAGAAAACTCAGAGAAAATATCAGATCCTGAAAATAGCATATGAAAATGTATTTCTGTAAGTATTTTCCAGAATTGCCCCATAGTAAAAGAGTAAATACAAATGTGAACATTCAGCACTACTGACGGAATTTTCTTCTCTCTGTAAGTGAAATTCAACCATCCCAGAGAGAGAGAAATTAAGCTACAAGGACCATACTCCAGGAAATGCAGATCTCTTTGTAAAACGCAGCACCACCACCACTCCTCCCCCAAACCCCAAAACAAGTCCATGTGTCTTTCCTGATAAATTAGCTGTAAATTCCTCACACAGGTCCCTGAATTCTGTAGGACTTTGTCTTTTTGTGTATCCTCAGGCTGTAAAACATTTTATTCACTTAAAAATCCTCTTTGAGATTCTCTGGACTTGTAAGGGATTAGTAGCTGCTTCTAGGCAAGACAGCACAGAGATTTAATAAAGTACTTTAAATGAATTTTAAGGTGATAGAAGTGTTGTCTGGCGGATACCTACACATAGCATACAAAGTGTTCTTTTTTTTTATTATCCTATTGCCTAAAAGTTTCATGCTTTCATTTCTCTACCAGGCTATGCAAGGTGGGACAAGAGATAAATCTCTGGGATTGTGTTACCAATGTCATCATGAGGAAACTGGATGACTGTCTAGAGTACTTGGAAGGAGGTTACAGGCCTTAGGGAGAGAACAGGAGACAAGCACGTGTATAAACAGTTTATACCAATTCCTCAAGCTGGCTTCAAACTAAATTGTTTGTTTCCCTGTTATAGCACAGCTAAAGAACAAAACTCTGAGGAAGCCACACTGCTTCCAGTTCTGGCCAGCCTATATAACTAGCTCAGGGACATGGTAAAGCAGGGTAATCTGGGGCACTTCAGAATCAAGGAATGGGGCTGCTCTTAGCTGCTGGCTGCAGCCTCAATCTCCATTGTGCTTTCCTGTCCTGTGCCTGAAGACCATCAGTTGAAATTACAGCACTAAGCAATGAACCTGGCATGGGTTGGAGGGACAACTCACCAAATTCTATACAGCTGCCAGAGCAAAGAAGAAGAGCTACTGATCTAACTTGCTCATCTCAAGACTTTGAGATTGTGGAAGTTGCGTGATCCTGTCACTTAAACTGAAGGGTCACTTTTGCTCTTTAGCATAGAGTTTTTCTGCTTTTAATACTAGAAAATTTAAAATAGAAAACAAATTACCTTAATTTTAATTTTTAATGTGGTGTTGCCCTCCTTCATCAAATCAAAATTACTTCATGAATTCTCTATTTGTCAGTAAACATTCACAATGCACTTTGTGTGTCCTGAGGTGGGCATTTTAGCATAATAGGCATGGCCGTGAAGCTGTACATTGATGTTTTATTAATGGCTGTCAATCCAAACAGATCTAAGTTTTACATGAGTGAGCATTAACAAACAGAAAATAATGCACACTGACATGTAAGCACCACCATATAGACTACTTTCACTTCTGAAGAGTTTGGAAACAGCATTGAAAATTTGAATGCTGAACACCACAGTGTTGTACAATACCATATCCACGTTACTCAGGGGTGAGAAGGTTGTTTACACAAGGCATCCAAATTTCTTCATTTTAGTTTGGATCCTCTCACTGATGTGTTTTTTAGCAAAAGTGCTGTAAGATCACTCCTAGACAGGTGCAGTGTAGGAAAAATTGCTTGATGTACAAAGGTAGGTTGGTTCCATGGCTTCTGACCCTTTGGTGCTGTCTGTCCTGCATTACTAGTGTGTAAGTACAAAACCAACAGCTTCGTGAGTATGAAGTGCCTCAGCCATGTAGCTGCCATGCCCGAGTCCAACCCTGAAGGTCATTTGTCAAATGGAAGAAGAGCTGCATCCAGATTACCCATCCCTTTTTTTTACAGACTCTGGACTGTCGACGCAGAAGTCACAGACACTGCACATGATCAATATGATCAAGCAAATGCCACTTTACTGCCCAAATAGCTCGGCTTATATATACATTTTAGTTCCTGCTCATGTGTAAGCCATTTGTTGATTGGTTAGCATGTGCTGTCCACGAGCTTAAAGTAATAATTTGATTGGTTAAGGACTTCCGATCATGTGAATGGTTCCCCCTGCGAATATTCTGTCTTGTATCCTGCTTTCAGTCACATACGTCTAACCTTGTTCTACTTTTTTTTGCCCGCTTCATCAAACTTGTAGCAACAGTTTGTCCTTGAGGCCTGCTTTTTTTGCAGAGGCCTCTGGCTCACAGAATAATCAGTCCCATTGTGTCTGGATTGTTCACTATGTGCCCATTGCTTTCCAAGTATCCCACACTGGACCAATGTCCTCTGAACACTGAGAAGCCAAAGGCTGGAAAACACTTGCAGAAATGCTGAATCTATGATATGGCAGTGGGCTAGAGGAGAGAAAAGCAAAGAGCATTCAGATCCAGAAAAAAAATCAGCTTAAACAGATGCTGTACTCAATTTTTTCTCTAAATTCTGAGAAGTACAAGCAAGGTTTCTCACAGTACACCATAAATCTAGTCCCAGCATAGCTGCAAGAGAAACCTAGGAGAACCCTCATGGAAAAATGACATCACTCAGTGGGAAATGGTTTGCCAGGAAAATAGAGAAGACTATGGACAGTAGCAGTATCCGTCGTGGCATACATATAATACAACAATGTCAAAGACTCAGTCTGTATGTCTGTTCTTCTTCACCATTCAAACCTTGGCTGGATCCATTCCTAATCAAGGCCAACTGCACTGAGAGGCTTGGCTTTGAAATGTGGTCACCACCAACCAGGATAATCAGTTCTGGCAAGGATGAACCAATGAACCAATATCCAAGCACTAAGCCAGGTTAAGGTTGTAGAACTGGACACACAAACTGGAGAGTTTTAGCAAATCCTACCAAGTTTCAGCAACAGCGAATGCTCTTGATATGAAGTAGTTACTGGTTTTGACTTACCTCTGAATTAAATGAATTGACAGGTTGGAGGGTTTTGTCCAATTGTTTCAGTTTCCTTTCTAATTCAGGAAGATGTCCACATTATTTTGCTCTTCATTTGTATTCTGACTAGTTTTGCCCCTGGGGTTTAGCTATGTGACCCTGCCTAATATTTATAGAAAAATTATTATGAAGGTCCATTTTCAGGTGACGTCTGGAGATATACAGTTTCACTGCTGCTGACAGCATTCTTGAAGGAGCCAGCTGGAGCTGAAGGGAAGAGAAAAATGAAAAATAGAACTGTTATAAGCATTGGAAGATACCTGACAGAAAAGCTGATAACTTTGGAGTCTTTAAATTTATATAATCTCTGACAACTGAAATAAAAAGCTTAACAGAAAGGAAAAAGAAGTCTTTTGTGGCTCAGTATCTACAGTGGAGATAAAAGAGATGAATACAGATTTTTTTTAAAAGTGTTCAAAAGTTTGTCTCAGACACACACATTCCACTAACTCAATTAAACAAAGTAGCTCTGTTTCTTTATGGCTGCAAAAGTTTCCCAGACTTCCTACATCTTCTTTTTGCTTCCTCTTTTGTTTGAAGACCATGAACATGTTTTACTGCACAGGATTAGAAACTGCACAAAAAATTAAAAGTTATAAAGATAATTTGTTATATTTTGCTCCTCATATGATGCTTATGTTACTGAATTTAAAAAAAAAAAGCAATCTTGGAAGATTAATAGGCAGTAAAACTAATAAAATAACAACGTGGCTGCTGGAAAATCTACAGGTCAGTGATTTTATTGTGGCTAGTTTCCTCTGAAATCATGATCTTCACTATCATTCTAGTTTCTCCATATGTTAGTGCTCTACAAGACTGATGCGGAATAAGTTTCTGTTTATTTTTTGAAACTGTTTTCATTTCAGGTTAAGATTACATCACAAATTTCCTTAATACTTAATGGTTTTTATAAAAATTCAGTTTAATAAAAATTTTCACTAAGCCCATAATCACATTTGTAGGCTATGGTTATTAAGTGGTGAAATACCGATCAAAGGACTCCAAGGCAATTAAAGTTCCCTGTTTCTTGTCTTGCAAAGACTTCCTCATGTGCAAACAATAGCATAAGAAAATAAATTAAATCTTCCTGAAAAGCCTGATATTTTGTCTTAGACTGTTTATAGTTTTAGTACTTCAGAACTCTTATTTAGTAAACCAACAGCAAAATGACAGTATCAGGTTCAAACAAATGTGTTATCTGAGAAAAATCACCCATAGTCCAGTTTATTCACTTTTTGTTCAAAGAATAAAGAAAATCCCTACTATATTTTTAATTAACAAGATGACAAGAATATAACTGCAAACTTTCTAAATTAGGATCCCATCCATCTTTATCCTCAGGAACTCTTACTGAAGGTAGCACTACTAGGAGTCTTCCATTACAGTGTCCATTCCTGAATAGTGTCCATCCCAGAGGCAGATATTCTCTAAGTCAGCAAGTATGCAGCAAATGTTATTCCCCAGGAACGTGCATATGTTGCAATAAAGAAAACCAGCAGATCTGTTCTTTTTTTTTTCTTTCCTTTTTTTTTCATATAAAGAACAAAAACCGCATTAATCACTTATAATAAAAAACCAGGCAAAATTACTTAGCAAACAAGCTGGGAACATAGTCAGTAAGACTAACAGAATGATGTGAAGTCCACAGTGTATGTAAATCTGCTGCATTAAGCCTAGATTTCATAAATACCCAGTGTTCTTCCTTGAAGTCTAATGCTTACACTGATGTTCTGTGGGAATCAGCTCTACATTACTTTAATTACAGTAATTCATCACTGGGAGAACTCACCAAACCCTGCCAAAAAAAAAAGAATTTATTTCCATTCATTTATTTCAATACTGTAAATTAGCCTTTGCATGGGGTTTTTTTTTTTTTGGTACTAAATTTTCCAGATACTTAAGCATTGCTAACTAATGGTGCTTTGTCCTTTTTCTTAAAAGCATGCAAACAAACAAGATTTAAATCACAAGTTTTAAAACCAGAAGCGCCCTTATCAATAATTTATTCTGCTTCCATAGAAAATACACAGTGAGGAACTCCATCTGATAATTTCTGAAGCAAATCCATAACTTCTGTGTAAGACATAGCTTCCTATTTAGAAGTGATTAAATCTAAATTTAAAGATGTCACTGCATCTCGGGGTGATTCAGGGGATGATTGGTACAGTGATAATTATTTTTTTTAATATGTCCTTGGATAAAATAGATCCAGCTCCTGGACCTGGACTTTTGCTTCCTGGAAAATTTATTTATTCTATGTATAAAACTCAGTAAACCTGGTAGAAGCAGCTACTAATTTGAGCACTCAACCAACATCTGCTAGTACAGCGGTGCCAGGGGAAAAGGATTCCGTATTGGTCACAGCTTCCTAATGATTCACACTTTAAGTTCCTTTACATATCTGAGGGTTTAACGCATGTGCTTGCTCTAGATTAATCTTTGTTTTTCATTTTTTCCATACTTTAAACAGATATTTTTACTATTACAGACTTTCTTGTTTATACATTTAACTCAATTTTTCCCTTATACAGCTTTTGTCCTAGACCTAAGAAAGGATTGATTTATTGGGGAAAGAAAACTTTATGTGTTTGGTGTGGAGAGAGAAATTCTTTCTAGCAGATGCTTGAATATTGGCTAGAAGGTTAGTAATTAATCTGTAAGCAAAGTGGCAAGAGTTAGTTAAGGGTGAGCTAATGAACAAGAACAAAAACCTGGCAATGTTTAATTCATCACTAGCCTGAGAGCATATAGTTCTGTTGCCTTAAAGTAAGTGCTGCACAGATATGTAAAAGTGAATTTAGCTGATAAATTCAAGCATATACTAAAAATACAGTAAATTCAGCTCTGACTTTATAAAGCTAAGAGCAAAACTTCTATTGATTTCATTGTGGCAGGGACCCAATGAGCTTGTTAGCTTTATGTTTTTAACTTCCAAGGTTAGTTTATGGGATTCTTGTCTTGTAGGCAGGCATGCTTCTCTAATGTAATGTTTCTTTGAGTTTTAACAGTCTCCTAATAAATTTAAGGGGCTATATGTAATTACAGATTGGTAGAAATAATATATATTTGTGAAAGAAATGTCTTATACTGAACTGGTGTTTGTTTTGATTTAGATTTACTAATGGAGGAAATGGAGGAAAAAAATTGCAATTGCCCAAGTAAAACCAATCAATATAACAAGGTGGATTAAAAAGAGAAAGAAAGTGCAGAAGAGTAAACATAAAAACTAATCAAATAAGACTTTCATAACTACAATGCTCGAGAAATATTTATGAAAGCTGGAAAGGACATGCAGTATTAGAGAACATAAGCCATGTCAGATCTCCAAGACAAACTTTTGCAGAAGAGCTATTAAAACACTTACTTGATATTATTATACCTGTAAATAAGTCAGCCTATCAGTCAACTTTGTGAGGGTAAGAAAATGAAAGTTAACCTTAAAAAAAGAATAAATTGAGCTACCTTTGAATTCTGAGGCAAAACAAGGCAAATCAAAGCTATAATGGAACACAGGAGAAGAAACCAACAGTGTCATAGAGTTTCTAGAGAAGTACATTAAAATAATGGGAAAATAAGCCAGGACAGGTTTCTTAAAGAACATTTAACTGTTGCAGTGTATCATCAACTCTATGTCATTCTCAACAAACAAATTTCAAACACACTTAAAAAAGATTAAATACTGATGTTAGAACTTGTTTTACCCCAAAAGGTGTGCTGAACCATCCATATCATTATATAATTATATTCTAATCTCTAAACTACCTTTTTAGTTGAATCCTCTTGTTTAATCCTACTTGTTTGATTCACAGTGTACAGGGAGCAGAGAATTTTCTTCCCTGTCTCTTTGCCGTGACCTTTCATGCATTTGAAAACCATTAGCATGTTTAATCCTCAGTCGTCTTTTCTCTTACCAGTGCTATTTTCATAATCTTTCACTGTAGGTAATTTTTTCCAGGCTTCTGATCATTTCTGCTGCTTTCCAGCAGATCACATCCTACTTTAGATGTTCCCATAAAACCTAACTATGCACTCTACCTGTTTCAGTAGAAGCACATCACTAAACATGGAATCAAATATATATTCCTGTGTTTAGTGGTGAATTAATCCTGTGACAAAACTAGGAACTTTTCCATCCCTTTCTCTCCCCCATGCAACAAGTTGTTGCTTCCTCTTGACCATGTTCTGCTTTCAGTATGCAAATCTCTGAAGTTACTATGAAGCTTAAGCTATTGTAAAAAAAATAAAAATCCCAAACAACAGTAGCAGTTATATGTTCTAGCTTATTTCAGCAGGTTCTGGTTTTCCCTCTAATGTATATGTAAGAAGATTAGCAAAAGAGCTTCACTCATCACAGTTATATCATAGCACCTATCACAGCCAGGCAAATGTCTCAGACTTCTGTATCATCAAGCTCATTTTAGGAGATGACTACGCAAAAAAAGAAAAGAAATCCAGTTCCACTTTTCCACAAGGGGTTTCTTTCAACATCAGTAAGGATAAAATTTAAAAATAAAAAGGGTAGGATTCATCTGACCAAATGCACACACCCAAAGTGTTCATATGTGAGCTAGTCAGTCTGGGGTATCTTTAGTAAGCCTTATCAACAAATGATTCATCTTCTTTCTACCCTGAAGTAGAAGATTTAGAGTTAATGTGTAAGTATTTATTGGGATGAGATTAAATATTCCCCAGAAGAGTCTGTGTGTTTTCTTTGATTATAAAGGGAGCTGAAATTTACTTGCTGGAAAGTGCATCTCTATATTTAGTCAGGCAAAGCCTAGCCTAAGCGTACATGCATATACATGTTTCTGAATGTTTTATTTGCTCTTCAGAATTTCAGTTTTCTTTTTTTTTTAGTCTCCAGCTATTATAATTAAAAACAAACAGATGAACAAAAAAATAAAGAGGAGATACATTTGATGGAAGTATGAAGTCTGCTCCCACCTTGTTTTTTTTCTGAAAAGAACAAATTGTAAGTATTTTTCTGAGATATCTTGCAACAATAATATTATTTAACTATAATTCAGAATGTCAGCTTTATTGTCCTCCCTATGGAAAATGATGTAAGAACACTCATATAATTGACAGCTTATTTGAATTTCTTGTTTTGATGACTTTCATGGACAAACCCTGGAAGAGAGCTTTAATTACTAACCTTGATTAAAGATCATCTTCTGTAAATATATGACTTTTTACTCAAATATATCAATGCTTACACATGCTTATGGAACCTTATACTTCAAGCCAACTTTATTTCCATTTCAGCCTACAGCAGAGTAAATACTGAAGGTAGTCATCAAGGACAGGACCTGTCTGTATTTTTTACCAGGCTAGCGTGCTAAGCCAGAACATTCTGATTGAAATTTAATGGCTTTGACATATTTTCTAGCCATCCTTACTCATTTTTTAGGAGCAGGGAGATAATACTCTTCTTACTTAAGAACAACTCTTACCATAGATATGTTAATTTTACCTGCTAGCAGGAGCTCCACAGTGACTGCTGACTAGAAACACTAGCTAAGGGAATGCTTTCAAACAGCACACGTCCTCATCAAGCTGGTGATAACTGTGGTTCTCACTATAACTGGTACCTGTCTCTCTTGATTGTTCATATCATACTCATAAAAAGAGTTATATTTGCCCTTCCTTCATGTCTGCATTTACTGATATGTATATGGGTTATATACCTCCTGATATGAAGGTTATACTTATGCTAGTAAAGTAAATAAAGACAGGAATGATCCCAAACACTGTCACACAATCATCCATGCTCTTGAAGTTGTTACTACCATCCATGGCATAGTTTTATACCTTGCCAACTAACAATCTCCTTGACATTAGAAAATGCCTAGTTCATAATGTAACATGGATTCAGAATCACCCCCAATATAAAAGGGAGAGTAAAAGAGTTTACTAGAATGGCTAAAATTCATGCTGTACCAGATGGCCTTGGCACAGAGAATGGTTGCTTTTTCATTTTATTTACTACCAAAAATGTAACTTGAAATGTCATCTTTTAAAAAGAAGTGGATTTGTGTGTGTTTAGAACAGTTTAGGGATTTTTACAAGAACTAGAGGAGAAACAGCTCAACCAGCTGAAAGAAGAACTGCATGTTCTCCATTTACTATTCCCAGATCAGATTTATAATGCACAGCCAAAAGAAATCAAAAAGAGCCAAACACTAAGGAAAGAAAAACAGAGAAATTTTTATGTGGCAAACATGAATTTGTTTATATAGCACAGTTACATTCTTGTTCCCTCCTGAGCTTCCACTACCAAAAACATTAATGATAATGAAGCTGAAAAGACTCTTCAATAGATCCCTGGGCATAACTATTACGATATGCCAAACAGGGACAGATATGCCATATCTCTGCCAGATGCTGTGGTTGCCAGGGAAAACAAGCCCTAGGTTTTCAGTGACTTTGATGAAAGAAATGCTGAAGAGAAGTTAGCAGCAGGTAGAGAAACTATCCCTAAGGCCAAAATATGTCAGTAACTCTCTGATTCTTTACCAGAAATACACTCCACATTTTTTTTTCAGAAAACAAACAAGCCTGCCCCCAGCCCTCAATTAAGATCAACTGTGATAATGTGTTTATGGATGGCTCAAGTGAAAAATGTTGATCAGGGTCAACAGTTTAGTGGCTATTTCCATACTGACAGTGTGGTCCCCAAATATATAAATTGTGAGTGGAACTGCTGGCTGGTAGTTAGAGTATAGCCCATAATGCAGCACATTAACAGGTATGTTGTGCTTATATCTGCCAAATCAGACATGTCCTTAAACATACTATGAATGCTGATGCAGTGACTGTAGTTAGATTTAAGTATGAAACAGTGTGTTAATGCCTGCCATATAATTGTTGAGGATGAGTGATTTAGATCATTTAAAGGATCACACAAAGTTATTAGCAAAAGTGATTTTAATGTAAATTTGTAAAAGTGCAAATAAATATAGCAAGGTTCTTGCTATTACTTACTACATGGAAGGAACATACAAAGGAAAATCAAGTTCGAATCAATTTAGAATGATTTGCACAGAGACCAGGGATACAAAAGGGTAAGGGAGATCCTCCCATTGAGCCACAAGGTTCAGATTACACCCCCTTGCTTCCTAAACTCCTGATGGAGCTTAGGTGTGGCTAGGTCCAAACTTCCTCTCAGACTTGGTCAACGGTTTATACCTAATGGAATTAATACAAAAGGTAAGGAAAACTTCCCATTGAGTCATGAGGCTCAGAATAGACCTCCTTTCTTTCTAAATTCCTTCTCAGAGAGTGGTCTAGGTGCATCTGGATCCAGACTTGCTCCCAGACTTCGTCAACAGTTTATGTCTAATGGAATTAGCTAAATGTATTTCATAAGTATTGATTCAGTATGCTATCAGTCAATTACTGAGGATCTGTTGTGAATAAGGGGTCTCTCTGTAAGGTAAGGAAACTAAAACCTTGAGAGGTGTCCCTGCTCAAGGCAGGATTTGCCTGGTGTGCAGTCCAGTTGCAATTCAGGGAGAACTCAAGTTGGGCTTATCCAATGATCTGTCATTGGTTAAAGGTCTCTCTGCCCCAAGGAGCAACCTTGAGAAGCATCTCAGCTCAAGGGGATATTGGCACCATGCAGCCACACTGCCTAGCAGGGAGAGCTCCAAGAATGCCCACATAAGCTATCATATTTGTGGGATAAAGTGGTTGGCTTGTAGTGAAATTGAATAGAGTAGGAGGGGTATGCATGAGACTCCTTGTACCCAGAACTTTCTTTGTCCTTGATAAATGAGTCTTGGAAAAAACACCTGCTATTCATGTGTTAATCACATGACCTGTGTTCCAAGCTTGTGTGCATCGATGTTCACTGTGTCACTCTGCTCCTTTGTGGGTCTTCTAGAGGAGTTCTTGGTCTGGCTACAGCTCAGACCTTTACCTGCTTTGGACCCTGTAATAAACTACTGATCATTTGGTTAAGTGCAACCATCACAATAATAAATCAAAGTAAAACCTGAGCTCAGTAAAATAAAATTTGAAAGGTGTTGTGATTTAACCCCAGCCAGAGATTAGGCACCATGCAGCTGCTCACTCACTTCCCCACCTAGATGGGAAAAAAAAGGTAAAACATACAGGTTGAGATAAAGACAGTTTAATAGGACAGAAAAGAAGAAAATAAGAAGGATAATAATAATAAAAGAATTGGAATATACAAAACAAGTGATGCACAATGCAATTGCTCACCACTTGCTGACCAATGCCCAGTTAGTTCCTCAGCAGCAATCCACACCCCCCAGTCACCTCCCCTCAGTTTATATACTGGATGTGACGTCCCATGGTATGGAATACCCCTTTGGCCAGTTTGGGTCAGCTTCCCTGGCTGTGTCCCCTCCCAACTTCTTGTGCCTTTCCAGCCTTCTCACTGGCTGGGCATAAAAAGCTGAAAAATCCTTGACTTGGTCTAAACGCTACTTAGCAATGACTGAAAACATCAGTGTGTTATCAACATTCTTCTAATCCTAAACCCAAAACATAGCACTATACCAGCTACTAGGAAGAAAATTAACTCTATCCCGGCTGAAACCAGGACAAAAGGAAAGGACATGACATAGGCTTACCATCACCTCTCACAGTATTAACACAATAGCATAATTTTGCTACTGGAAATATCAGCTGAATTGCCCTTTCCCCCATTCCTTCCAAGAATATATTGAGGGCTTAATAACAGATGTGGAGAGAATAAAGAGTGGAAGAGTACTCATGGGATCTTTTTTCCAGTTTCTTTTTAGCAAATGTTATTTAATGCATTTTTCACAAAGCTATGAAAAGCATTTTCTTTTTGTACCAAGATCATCAGAGCCTTGTTTGCAATTATGCTATAGAAAAACATGTAAGATCTGGAGGGAATGTGAGTATAGGCAATGAACTGAACAGACATGTCTACAAACAGACTTAAAACCCAGAAAAGTCAATAAAAACATTCACAACTCTGATTAAAAACAAAGCAAGCAGTATCAGTCGATATATTTCAAAGAAAACCTTAACCACGAGCTTGTTGTCATTTCTTCAAAATATGCTACATATTACTTCTATAGAAATGATTTTATACACTCATCACCTACAAGACAGTGACTCCCATCCATAACCAGAACTTCTAAGCTTATTGATAAGAACTCTTAGGGAAGAAAGGCCTTCAGTGTGTTTTATCATTACCATGAAATTTGCTTATTTGACTAGCATATACTCTTGGGTCTGCTTATTTGCTCATACTATACCTACCATTTTAAAATTATGTATTCAGAGTAAATCTGTAGCAAACAGAATACTTGGATTATTGTAAAGACAATGAACAATCACAGCAGAAAATAGATGTGCCTCAAAAAAGACCTGAAATAATATATCTTCTTTTAGATAGAATTCATTGAATTAGGGGAGCTTAGAATAACCTTTACAAAGTGAATATGGGAACTGACACATGGAAATAATTCTCTCATTTGTTGGATGTTTTTAATTCAATTCACAGGGAAAGAAATGCAAGTTTCAGCAGTCTCAGGATAATCTTGATTTCATATAAAGCCATGTCAGCCAGTAATGTGACTCCAGAGACACTGAAAAATGGTTTCTTATATCTGAAGCCCATCCTGACAATTTCTTATGAAAACAAATTTTGCAAAAATAGCTGAAGCTGATTTGAAGTGTCATCTAGAGAATATATTGTGTGTAAGACAACTAAGAAATCTAGTGAATAAAATTTCCTTTTCTTCATATTTTTTAAATGAAGACACCTGAAATGTCTAACGAGCTACATCCCTTCCTTTCTTCTTTTAGTGAGTTCATTTAATGAAACAGGGAAAAAGAAACATTTTCTCTGATGTGAATATGCCCTCCACAGCATCATTGACTTTTGTATATCATTGTTAACTGCCTTCAGCAAGATTCTATGTTTTCATTTTATATTCTAACAGATGAGAACCAGTAAGAAAGAATCCAGATATTCAGGAAATTTGAAGAAGGTTTCCTTTAAGGTTTATCCCAACCCTCCATCGGTCAGAAGTACTTTTCAGCCTGTTGATAGTGTTTCAGATCTGACATGTTGTCGAAGTTGTCAAATTACTTTTTCAGGTTTTGGTTCATTTATATGAAACTGAAGCAGATCACCATCAAATGCAGTGAAAATTCTCTGCATTTCAAAACGCTGCTGGATTCAAGTGTGGTTTTGTACTGAAAAGGGCTTTATGGTATATGGATGTGTGCCAGGGCATATAAGTAGGAACTATTCTATTTGCAGAACTGTGGGTTGTAGAAAATTTTCCTCACCACCAGTAATATATTCTGAGGCATTGCTGTTCTGGAAAACCCTTTAAGTTGGCTGCAAGCCTGCAGAAGGACTCAAGGTCAGCTCAGAAACCTGGGTAATTCACAGAAGTTGGAAGAAGCTGTAGTAGGAAATACTTTCCCTTCAACCTCTGCAAGCCAAAAAGCTTCTGTACCCTTCATCAGTCATTTTAGAGGCCAGTGTTCTTCACTGCATAAACACATACTAGCAAATGGTGATTGAAGAAACGTATTCATGTCATAACAAGGCAGGACAAGGCAGGAAATTGCTGCCTGGTCATTACAGTCCTCAATCACATTGTTTACTTTGTCAGTAATAGTTTCCTCCTACTCCTTATCCACTGTACTTTCCTACCACACTCCTCACATCAGACTGTTCTGTGCCTTACTAGTCTGGCACAGAAGAAGCATTTACTAGTAAGAAATCTTTTCACTTTCAGCTTAAATTTCTTTTTGGCTAGCAATGTATACTTGTTTCTTGTTCAGCTTATGGGAATTTTTTTTTAGTCTTGGATTTTTTTCCCTTGAAAGTGTTTATGAACAGTAAGCATTTGATCTCTTGTTAATTTGCTAACTAAATAAGACAAATCTTTGTAGCTGGTTCTTAGTATAAGGAAATTCTATTAATAATTAATTCTATTAATTATTAATAGCCATGGTTTTCTCCTGTGTAACAAATTCATTTGAAAAAAATCCAATATTAAAGAAAAACACAGTTAAATTTGGAGAAAAAGGATAATATCAAAATTACATTTTGATGCACTTTTCAAAACAGATTTTCTGTTTTAAAGAAAAATTATTTACATATATGTGTTCGTTATTCAATATTATATACAACACTCTTGTGAAATATAATGGAACAACTTCCTTTTTCTTTTTTTCACTGATGGTATATTTATTTCTACATCATTTTCTTAAAAGGAATGCAGTGCAAAATGTACCTATGAGTATTTTTCTTTCTGTAGGCACTACATATGAACATTGAAATTCAAGATTTGCAAATTTTCAGAAAAAGATGTGCAAGATTGGTGAAGTAGAATTGCTTATTTACACATTTTCTGCTGGCCACATCAGAAGTTCTTGTATTGCAGTTCAGGGCTGTAGAAAGTAAATATCTGACAGCTACCTTTGTAAAAAGATCAGAAGATATTAACATAAAATGTAAGACATTGTATTTTGTATAGGAAAGTGGAAGATCCATTCAATGACTTGGCACACTAAATGTCAATTTGTTGTCACTTTATCATGATGATCTGTAAGATTTGGTATGGAATCTGGTAATAACTTAATTTTGCTCTAAGGAAAAATAAAACTCCTTTGAGATTTTGCAGTATATCTCATAGCAGCTCTGTAACTTGCACATCCTTGCATTGATTTAGCATTTCTACCCCCATAATACTCTTTTTTCTAAATACTTGCCTATCTTCCATGTTAAAACAATTTATATTAGCAACTTCTTTTATTGCCTTTGGTAGTTCATTGCACATGTAATATTGTCACAGTTGCAACACTGTATTTAAGGCTCTATCAGGATTTTTATGTTACAGTTCCATTTTCTTGGATTTATACTTTAAAAAAAGATCCTTTGGGGAAGATGCAATCATAGTGCAAATTTTCCGGTGACAAAATAGCTATTCTTTATAAAGAAATCCTATTTTTTCATTTGTTATTTCCAGTACTAGGAAGAATATTTAAAATAAATAACTAATGATGCATAATTCTTACATTGGTTCTGTGAATAATTTCACCTTGGCTTTGTGATTCTTGTTCATACTAAATAGTATCCTTTCTTTATTTCCACTGATTTCACTGAATCTTCATGCAAAAGAAAAAGTACTCTAAGACAAGTATCATGCCCCTGAAATTAATAATAAAAAGAAATATAAACAATGGGTGTCTTTAGAGTTAGTGGAAATTAACATGTATAATTATACATTAAGTAGTATATGCTGATATTTTAAATGAAGAAAACCTAGATTTAAACAAGCAATTTTTCCTAATGAGTAAGGAATCTGACTGTAGTACACAGTTGAAGGATTGAACAGAAAACAGAGATGAACAAAAATGTGTGGATTATACAACACATTTCTAAGCACAAAAAAGGTCTCTGTCCTTGAAAAACTGAGCTTTATTAATCAAAATAGAAAAGTTATTTAACCTAGGAAGAATATGACCTGTGCTTGAAAAATCTTTGCCCCTTTGCTTTGTTGACATTTTGTATAGTGTCAGCAAATGCAGGTAGGCTTAATGTTGAGGTATACATATTGCAAGACAGTCTAAGATTGGTTTAACAGCAAAAATATAAGTTTTGTGAGTTATTTGATATAAAAATGACATAATTTAAAAATTAGAGTTGTAAAAAGAAAGAAAAAATACCAAATAGATTTACATTTTTATCATTACAAATGTAATTAAATGCATTTTTTTAAATTAAAACATAAAGATCAAAGAAACAATACATATGGCAGAATTAGTTTAATTAGATTTCTTCATAGCTGAATCAAAATCTAAGATGTCAGTAGAAATGCTTTGTTTCCAGAGCTGTTATAATGAATTAAATCGCGGGGTCCTCTTCTGGACTACTGGATAGTCACTAAGAAGATACAGCTGGAAAACCAGGAAAAGAAGGTAGCACTGTCACGTCATTTGAAAACAATTTTGAAGGAATCTTCTCTTTCACTCTTTACTGGTTCTCTAAGTGAAACAAACTGTGCTTTTGATATCAGCCTGGCATCAGTAGCATGCATAAAACAGTAATACAAATAACATTTTTTAATTAGGGATAACAAATATATGTCAATATTTGGAGAAGGAAACATCAAGAAACACATTTTCCTCAAAGATGCATAGTAAATATACACGAGTACGTGGTTAATAACATGTTGTCTTCTTTTTAAAAAATAATTTCTGATCCACATTGATTGAAATACTGTTAATACAAATTTTTCTTGCACATTCTCCAAAATATTATGACTTATCTCTGCCTGTTGTTCCTTTTTTTAGCTACAGAATGAAAGTCTGATTTTTCTAACTTTTAAGTAGATGAAATCCTTGTGTGCTTGTATCATTTTCTTTGCCTACTGATTTTTCCACTGTTCTTTCAGCAATTGAGCAATCTTTTTTTTTTATAGCTCTGCCTCAGATTGTCTCATTGCAAATTAAGTTCTGCAGAGATCCTTTGTCAAACCATTTTGTAGTACATCTTACTGCAAAATAATTTTTCATTTTAAAGTGAAAATTTTTTTTTTCAAAATAATTTTCCATAGCACATTGTGAAGTACCTTATCTCTACTCCCATTTCTCCTTTACATTGGTCTCATAATTATATTTAAAAAATTCCTCACTTTAGTACTCTATTACCTTCACTAGAGTTCTAGAAAGTTATAAGGCAAAGAGGTGCTTTGATTGATAAATGCTCCGGCTTCCAGTGTTACTGTGGTATTTAGTTTTATTGATTTTAGGCATTACAGGTGAGCCAAATTGAATATGATCTCAAGACCACTGATCACAACATTCTTAATGTCACCAATACATACACTCCTCTTGGGTTTAGGATAAATGCATTTCTAATGCTTCATAGCTTATTGAATTAAAACTGTAATACAGTAAGTCTGCAAGACAGTACAGCAAAATATTAAAGATGTAGACGTTTTGTAGATTCTGCATAGTTTTGGACATCTTTTTTGTTTCTTCTTTCATTTCTTCTGCTTGCCAGCTCTTGCTTTTATGAAATGGCTGCATTTGTTTGGGAAGATGCATATGGTATGAGCAACTGTGATAAGACAAATAAAAGTATAACTAAACTCCAGCTTTCTAGAGGAGGTTCTCAAACAGTATGGTAGCTTTTCAAAGAGAGGAAAGGGATCACTGGACATACTTTAGTAGTGAAGAGAAGCAGAAGTCCACTAGATCTATCAGATCTATCTCAGAATCTCTTCTGCACTCTGCTCTTTCCCCTATCCCTTCTTCCTCTCCCCAGGAGATTTCATGCCTCTGTGGCAGCCATGAGGAGAGTACGGTGTGTACTGCAAGTTAAATTTGGTAGTCAGCAGAAAATACAGAACAAAAATTCCTGTTCTGAAGATGCAAGGAAAGCATACATAAGTTTATTATAGAACTTGTAGTTAGATAAAATATAAAAATAACATGCATTTGTACATACAGGTACAGAGAAGGCTGCTGTATAAAAGACTGGGGCAAGTGGGAATGGAAAAAACCAGAAATCTATAGCGTTTTGTAATAAGAGAAGAGAAGGGTTGATGCAAAAGTGTCAATAATCACAGCTTTAATTTGTATCAGTATGGATCCTATTTTTATAGTTGCTTTGAAGAGCCACAGTCAGTTGCACCAGTGAATGTTTTCTTTGATGTTCAAGGAACTTTATTTTCATCATTCTTAAAGGGGTTATGAAAAATCTAGACTACAATACCAAAAAGATAAAAGGAGTTTCATTTTACCTCCAGTTCCTTGGAAGGAAGCACTTCTGGAAAGTAGAGACAAAAGAAGGTGGGTTTTATTTGGAGTTTTGTTGGTTGTAGTTTGTTTTGTTTTGTTCTAATAAAATGCACCATTCTAGTTTTGATAACCAAAATGGGAATTTATCCTTGCCCTCAACTGAGAGGGCAAAGCTGGGGTCTTGTCACTTAAGGTGACAGGATTTTATAACTGTGATATTTAATGACAAGAACTCATTCAGCTTTTTGTTTGTTTTGCTTGTTATGAATATGAACTGTTCAGGGACTTAGTATTATAGTCCTAGGTACACTGAAATGGCTGTTACTCTGCTTGGTGTGATTTTATTTTGGTTTTACTGTCAATAATAAATTAACTGTATGTACAAAACCAGACATGCATTTCAATAGGAAATATTTCCTAGAATGTTCTTCTATTAAGCTTATAGTGATTTGTCTTTCATGAAGGTATGTGAACAAAGATTTTCTCAAATTATGTAACTTTAATAAGTCATTCTGCATAAATACATTCCCTAAGTCTGTGAAGGTATACATTTCTTGTGAAGGTCTAGTTTCTAACTTCTTGGTACCTGTCTCATCACTGAGTTATGTGTAGTGATCTAGTTAACCACCTCTTATGTGACTCTGATACTTTTGGGGGCTTTTTCTGCTAGCTGGAATGCTTGCGCATTTCTATATGTATACAGTGCCTCCTTCTCCCTGTTTCCTGGCTGGCACTTAGAGTAGTACCCCTTTCTCATCACATTTCCACCAGTAGAGCACCCATTTGTGAGACAGTTTCTAATAGTCTAGTAAACTATATCAGAAAAACTCATGGGCCAGAGTTCATGACTGCAGTCAGCCAGTTACCAGTCTTGAACTAGAAGTTCACTTATTCAGAGAAAAATTATGAAGAATTGAACTTTCACTGCACTGCAATCTTTGAATATGTTAATCTCAAAGTCACTCCATTAATCTTTCAATTTCTGCAGGCAAGTAGGAATTACAGAGATGTAATTCCAGCTATATGTGTTTATATGTGTCTAAGAACAGCAAATAACATGATTTTACCTCATCAGTTTGGAAAGTCAGCAATTAGGTGCTAATATTTTTCCTTTCAAAACCTGTATGTCATGAAACAGAAGCAAGGAAATTTGAGAGATATAGTAATGCACTGTGGACAATGGGTAAGAATAAAGACCATAGCTCCGTTAACAGAATAAAGCCATTCTAACTTTCTAGAATTCAATTCCAGGGTCAAACTGAGAATGAAGAATTTTGATCTAAGTGATTAATGTTCAGTCTGCTCTACCAATGCTTTTTCTATGGTCCTTACTCTCCATGATCGTTCAACTTTTTAAGTTCATTTTACAAACAGTTAGAAAGTTGCTTCTTTCCTTTAACAGTATCACCAACACTAAAATTACCACAGGTACTTCAGCTGACAAGTTCTTGAGACAAAATTCTGCAACAAATTCATTCTGCTTTAGCTTAAGTTGACTTCAAACGGGTTCTGCAAGTTATCCTGGGGCTGTGTAGCCTTAAATTTCTGAGATAGGCCCTTGCCTGTGAAACTTAATTCGTGTAACAGCTTTTAAAAGTAACCTGTAATTTCTATGCTTTAGAGGCACATTTTGTCAGTAGATGAAGTTGAAATTGCTTTATTTATCTAACTATAAGGCCTGGTAAATATTAGAGCTGTCCAAATAATATACTTTTGGTATGGTGTTTTGTATTGAATTTGCATGGCAAGTTTTTGGTAGCAGGGGGTATAGGTATGGTTTCTGTGAGAAGCACTAAAAGCTTCCACTATATCTGACAGAGCCAATGCCAGCCAGCTCCAAGATGGACCCACTGTTGACCGAAGCTGAGCCCATCAGCATCGATGGCAGTGCCTCTGTAGTAACATATTTAAGAAGGTGAAATAACGGCTGAGCGACAGCAGCCAGTGGAGACGAGTGAGAATATATGAGAGGAACAACTCTGCAGACAGCAAGGTCAGTGAAGAAGGAAGGGGAGGAGCAGAGATTTCTCTGCAGCCCATGGTGAAGACAAGAGTCATGGAGGTTGTCCTCCTGCAACCCATGGAGGTTGTCATAGTTTCAGCCCAGCCAATAACAAAGGCCCACACAGCTGCTCGCTCACTCCCCCTGACCTCCTCTGGTGGGATGGTGACAGGAATCAGAAAGAGAAAAGGAAAAAAAAATAAAAAAAAAGAACCTGGAGGGTTGAAATAAGGACAATTTACTGGGGCAACACAAAAAAAGAAGTTAGAACAATAATGATACAAATAAAAGAATATACAAAACGAGTGATGCACAGTACAACTGCTCACCACCCGAACCCGATGCTCTGCCATTCCCCCACTGAAAGCCGAGACATGTTAGATTAGTTACAGACTTAACTGTATTAAAAATATATTGTTTAGTTTTGTTTTATGTATTTAGTTCATGTGCAGGTAAAGTTTAAAATTGAAAATGCTTTCTAAAATATTTTTTAAAAGTGGTTGCAAAGAAAGCAATTTCCTTCTACCATTTTCCACATTAAACTATTTGAAGAATTCAAGTAGAGAAGAATTTTAAGTATACAATTATCTGTGTCAGTATTGTTTCTATAGTATCTTTAATAAGTAATCAAAAAGATTTCCACATATAGCTGAAGATGTGCAAAAAGATAGTAATAGTAAATTAGGATTTATTTGGTTGGTTTTTTTAACTTTTAAGCTTATTTCAAAAATCTGGACTATATTAGTAATAGAAAAGCAAGCAAGTAAAAAGAAGTGCCAAAGAACTGGCAAAGGATAGCCTAATTTTGTAATTTCATATTTCTGAAAAAAAAATTCTGTTTATGTCTGCTTAACAAAATTCACTGACTAGCCCACAGGAAGGAGACTATCCTATTTTAAATATTACATTATGTATGCTGGCAGAAAAGTTACTATATTTTCATTAATTTAATTCTGGCAAACAGACTATGAGAAATCTCATGGTTTGTATGTAATTATTTGAGAAATTATGTATTTGTTATTTTATGTTGCTGTAAAAAAGCTAAAAAGATTGAAAAGCCAGAAGGATTCAGGTGAGAGTAAAAAACGGGAAATACATTTGAGTCACAATTTGAACCAGAGCAAAGCTTTACATAACTTAAGACTAAATGAACCTTAGTGTCTTGTTTTGCTTGATCAGTTTCTGAAACATGGCATAATTTGTGTATGCTTGCTAAAACTTTAACCACAATGCAGGTTTTATTTTCTATTTTTATCCAGGCAAACAGTTGATTTAGCTAGTTTGTATTAAAATTGTTTTACAATACCTACACACAGGTAGGTACTGATGTACCTCCGGTTTTATTTCATGCACTAAAATTATGCTAAAATTATTCAGGCTATTCAGTTCTCCAAGTCAGCCACAGATGACAATATTTTCTTTATTTACAGCATGAAAAAGATGGGTGACAAAAGTGTCTCCTGAGATATTTGAGGACAGTTTATCCCTTCATGTCAGTGGGAGTTGTAAACATGCGCTTAAGGTCAGAAAATAGACAGAAGTGTATAGTGCTGAACACAGGCCTGTAAACGCATGTTACTTTATAGTATGAGGTAAACACCATCTAATTCCCTCTTACTAAATGCTTACAGCTGCAGCCTTAGTGCAGTTCTAAACAAGTGAGGCAGAAAGTAATGCAAAGCAGTTTGACCTGATCTGAAAAGCTAAATGCTGCCTGTGCTCTCCAGCTTTTGTTTTAAATCTTATTCCAGCAACTAGGCTGAAGTATGTGCCAAAGGACGCCATGGCAGTTCTGTTCCCTACTTGAGGAGAGGGAATTATTTCTTCACAATCTGCAGTATACTTAGTCCACAGAGGTCTTCATCCCCAGAAAAATAGACACCATATACTACTAATATTAATATCTATATCTGGCACTATATATATTTAAGTGTTACCATGGCTGTTCAGAGACCCAGTCTCTCTCTTTGTCTCTCTCATAAGACAGTATACATACCTGTTTAGGGTTAAAGTTCATAATGCACATTAGGCTAGGGTCAGTTTCTACATTTAAGGGAAAAAAACAGTTAATATTTATGCCACTAAAAATCATAGGATTATGTAATCCTCAAATTTTTTAGTTTTTTTTATTGAATCCTTTCTGGAACAGTAACCCTAACCCATAAACCCAATGCTAACAATAACTGTTAACAATAACCCTAACACTAAACCTAATCCCTAATCTGAAACTGAAGCCTAACCCTAGTGCTAAAGTTAGCCTGAGCTCCTATCTAACCCATATCCCTAAACCCTATCCCTAACCTTAACTCTGAAGGTAGTGACCTTAAAGCAGTATCACAGGTACAGCAGATGAGTGCACAACAATTGCCGTGTTCCCTAATGCAAATTGCAATGGTCTGAGACATGTGCTCTGGCAGGTGCTAGGCGTTGATATCTCAAGATATCCATTGCAGTTGTCAACAGGTAGGAGTTGAATCATCTGCCAGGTGGGAAAGTGCCGGAAAGACTGAGTGTCAGTCACCTTCCTTCAGCTTTCTTGTTTTCTTAAGGATTTGACATCTTACATCAGTGCCCTTCTCCATCTTAGAGGGTGTCACCTGCTTAACTTGAGGCTGTTACTAAGTCACTGGTATTTATTCAGAATAAACCTATTTAAAGCTTCTCTGTGCTGAACACCCTGATTCCAAGTCATTTTAGGCTGTTTTAATTTGAATTTGCTCTACTGACCACTTCCAATTCTAATTTCTTCACTTCTCATTTCCCTTTGGCTAGTATTTCCCAATCTTACTATGGCTCTCTTGTCAAAAGATTGATCAGGTACAAAGACTAATTAATTGTTAGTAGGAAAAGAGAAAATAGCAACATCCTGACTGTTACTGGCAAAGTAAAAGACAAGGAAAAACAACACTGTACTAATTGCTAAGAAAAGCTGTCTGAAAAGTTTCCTGACAGAGGTACTTGGGTCATATGCTCCAAACTATAAGTTTTCATAATCTTTTCCATGCCAAATCTTGCTTTACATTTCAATCTTAAGATCACAATGCCACCCTTCATATCCCATGCAAGCCAGGCTGCAGACATCAGCTTTATGAACTACCTGTGTGGCCTTATTTGAAGCAGTAAAACATCTACTGCTGTCACTGACACATCATAACAAGACACCAATGCTCTTGATGTGGCTTAGAACTGGGGCTGCAGAGGGGGGGGACTACTCCACTTTACCCTCTAAAATTCTTGTAAATAAGGCATTCAGTGACTATTGAAATTCTGTCATAAACTAAGAATACCTGAAAAAAATATTTTCTTCCATATCTGTTACTAGATTACTTAACTTTGCATAAATCAGTCCTCAAGCCTGATGCATCTGTTTTGACCTCTACTCCAACCCCCTTAAGCTTGCTTGGGCTCCTCTTTCTGATCTAAAGAAATGTTTGTTGTTCTAGAAAGTATTCCCTTTTAACTGTATCAGCTGGTTTTACAAAAGGTATTCTGCCTTCCTACAATCCTTTCCTTATTTTTTTTTCCTCCATGAAAGGAATGTTGGCTTACAAAACATTTCTCAGTAAAGCTCTGCAAAATCTCTACAGGGGACAAAATGAGATCTTGAGGGACCTGAGGCTCTTGAAAGAAAGTAAGAAGATAGGTATTGAGAGCCTGCAGCATGGAAATGGACTGAGTCCTATCTAAGAGACACTGATGTGTAGAAAAAGATCTCAGTTTCATGAACAACAAGCTGAGAAAAACAGAATTTGCTTATTGACCTGTATATAAAAAGAGTAGAAAAAAGAGACAAAGAGCTCAGGCTCCAAAACTTTTCTTAGCTGGAGGGAAATTAAAAAATGCCAATTGGCAATTTTCTCCCAAACAGAAAAAAGTCATAGTAGAATAGTCAGCAGATTTTTAAAATGTCCAAGCTACAAATGTATTTACTTGATTTCATAATTACAGGCAAAAAGATATGGGGCATGAAAGACAATTTATGATACATCTGCAGCTTTGTCAAGTAGCGGGAATTACTTAGAGGCTTTTGCTGAAGCCAGAGTTACTTTGAAATAGATGACCTGAGAGAATCTGGAGAAAACAGGGGAATTAAGATCTGCTGTCTTGAGGAGACTTTTTGGAAGGTTGCATTTAGCAAGAATGCTGATGAATATATACATTTATGCATTGTGTCAACTACATTCAACTGCATTAACATTTTTTAAATTAGTTGTTAGAGAATCTGCTGACAAGGAGCACTGTAAGGACACAGCAAATCAAAATGGAATGAATTTCTAATGTCAGAGAAGAAAATTACAACATGCAGAACTGACGAAACCAAGCACTACACTAATAACACTAATAAAATATGCTATTAGTCTTTCAGGATATATTAAGTGGGGATTACATGTAGACAACCAGATTTTTACTTGTGATGGTTTGAAATGAGGATTGGGTGCCTAAAATAGTTTTGTATTCTGGCCTATGGTGTTTAATGATCATATGATGGCAACAACAGAAGGAATATACAGAGAACATAGTATACAGTAAATATGAAGACTGATCTCTGTTTTAGGAAGTCAGTATATAACATTTCATAGTTTAGTGTCATAGGCATTACTTGTACACAAGAAGAATCCTAGAACGTAGTGTTTGATCTTGCAAAAAAAGACAGAGCTCATTACAGATTGTCATGGTTTAACCCCATCCAGCAGCTAGGCACCACACAGCTGCTTGCTCCCCCTTCCCCACTCTCAATGGGATGGGGAGGAGAATCGAAAAAAAGAAATAAAACTCATGGGTTGAAATGAGAAGAGGTTAATAACTAAAATTTAAAAAATAACAATACAAATATAATAATAACAATAATAATTGTAATGAAAAGGAATATAAGAAAAAGAGAGAAATTTGACTCAAGAAAAGACAAGTGATGCACAATGTAGTTGCTCACCACCCTCTGATGCCCAAGTAGTGATATCCCCCTCCCAGCCAACTCCCCCCGCACTTCATATGCTGAGCATGATGTCCTATGGTATGGAATATCCCTTTGGCTAGTTCAGGTCAGCTGTACTGGCTGTGCCCCCTCCCAGCTTCTTGTAGACCTGCTTGCTGCCAGAGCATAGGAAACTGAAAAATCCTTAATTTAGGATAAGCACTGTTTAGCAACAATTAAAACGTCAGTGTATTATCAGTATAATTCCCACAGTAAATCCAAAACACACTATACGAAGAAAATTAACTCTGTCCCAGCAGAACATACTTTTCATGTCAATGAAGTTCTGTCCTTGTAAAAAATTATTTTCATTCAACCTGAAATATTTTGCTGTTATGAAAATACTTATCTTTTAACACTTGTAAAACTCTCTTTAAAAATACAGATAGACTTTTGTTTTAGATTTGTTTCACAACAGAAGCTTGGAGAGAGAAAAGGTATTTTTGACACCTTCAAAATCCATTTTCCCACTCTGCTTATAGTTAGAACTGTTCACTGAATTTGAGCCATCATTTTTTCAGTCCCTCCAAAATACTGTTTCTCAGCAATTTCATTTTGAAAACTCTGTTCTCCATCAGACTATAATACTCACTTGTTTAAGAAACTCTTCCTTAGCATAAGGCAAGTGAAAACCACTTACACTGTCATTCTATGTTTTATAGAATTGTATCAATTAATTCAGAGACAACTGAAATGACCAGTGTACATAATCACAAGCATACAATGAACTACAATTTTTTGCTACATAATTGTCATCTTCTCTCTTTTGTGTTCTATTTTCCACCAACTTTTATTTTTGTATCTTTTCTTAGTGCTAGTAGTGTATTTTCAGTAAAGTCTGCCTCGTGTCCCTAGGTTTCCTTTTAGCAGGTCATGGAATGGACCATTCTTCCAGCTATGGAAGAAGTTCCAGCTTCCTTTATATGTTTTGTACAGTTACCAATGGTTTAAAGCCTTTGATGGTTAAAGTTTTATGCATTATATGTTAGCCATACATTTTATCTCCTGTAATATTTTGCTGCCTCCTGATTTCATAAGTATCTTTTTTTCCCCATGCATTTGCAAATTTCATGTGCTACTTCTAAAGTCAGAAAACATCATATTAAATGAAACAATGTCCAAAGTCACAAGTCCACATTTAGCACTTATTTCCTCGTGAAGGCCTAACAAAAAAATTAAAGTAAATACCACTTGGTGGAGTCAGTGACCTTTTTCCTGGAATACAACTGTCTGATATGATAATGCCTTAATCATGCATCCTGGCTGCCATGTAGAAAACAGACTATGTGTGCATGGTATGAGATAACATATGCAGAAAAGATACAGTGATTGGCTCTATATTAGCACTTGTCACTCAGAAAAGATATTTGAGACTCACCATTGAGAGTTCTCTGAAAAGATCAGCACAGTATATATCACTGGTCAAAAAGACTAATAAAACTAGGAACTGTCAGGGTAAATAGAGAAGAAAATACATTATCTGTTGTTATGCTAGTGTGAGATCTGTGGTACACTAGAAAAAAAGAGTAATTAAAATAATCAAAGATGAGTAATTTTCATAGAAAAAGAAGCTAAATAGACTGTAACTCTTCAGCTTGGAAAACAGATGCCTGAGTTATGTTGTAAGCACTGGGGTCTGTAAAGTCATAAAGAGCATAAAGTGGTGGGGAGAAGAAACACATTAACTGTTTATACAACACAGGCAAGCTAGTGAAGCTAGAAGGAAATAGCAGTGTGCTGGTATCCTTTGATGTCATTCAAATTGATCTGCTAGGCTTATTGTGGCTGTAGATAACAGTTTTAAAAAACATGAAATAAATTTTCCAATCATGGCTGCAAACAACTTGTGTACAATATTTTAGGGGCAAAGCTGTGATGGGGTTTCTAAGTGCAATTATAAATATTCAGAGACAACCATGTGGCACAGTGATTATTAAACATGAGACCCAACAGTAACTTGCCACTCAAAAAGTCCTTATGTCACTGATAGCTGGAAACTGATAGGTTGCAGAAATCTATTCTTTCCCTGTCTTCCCAAGAAGGTTCTGCTAGCTGCTATCAAAGGTAACCTCCTGAAGTAGAGACACCTTTGGCTTCATCTGGGCTGATGATTCTCCTGACAAACAGAATACTTGCCTACCAGATAATGTCCAGCAGTAAGGTGCTAAGCCAATGATTGCAAACAGTTACAGTTTTGCAGTAGAAAAGAGAAAAAAATTTACAATATCTCACTCATGCTAATTCTAGTATGTCAATCAACAACTTCTTGGATTGTATTTTTTTCAGAATAAGCACAAAATACATGGAATATTTCATATTTTACTTCATGATTAGATAAGGAGCAACAGCAAGAGAAAAAAAAAGAAAAAAAATTTGCTCAAAGCAGAAACATAGTAAAAAATCAGTCAGTGCACTGATGTAATCCATACACCATACTAGTAAGTTATGTATTTCCTAGGTTTATTATAGAAATATATGTGTTTTCATTGTTCTCATTAATGAGATTGATTTTTCTTCCTATTCCTCATCATGGAGTCAGAGACTTCTGTCCTGAAGGGACAAAACTGATCATTTGTATGATTAGTCTCTATATAACATAGAGCAGAAAAGAGATTTCACTTTTTTTTTATCAAGTCTGTGACTTTTGCTGGTACTCTAGTCATTACTATAGAAAGAAGCAGAAATTTTGTCAAGTTACATGCCTCAAACTACTATGTTGCTAAATCCATTTTATTACTTCAGTTGTGCCGAAACCTGTGTGTCACTTCACGTAAGTTTTGCAGAGCACTTGATCACTGATCTGTGAAAATGATTGTGCCTGTCAGTTTACCACCCAGATCCAGCAGCATATACAGTGGCTGCACTCAGCAAAGCTTGCTTCTAATTTATTTTTGTGACAGATTTGGGTTATGTACAATGTCTATCTTCTTGGACTCTGTATTGCATGTCATACGGTTTCATCAAAACCAAGACAATTTTAATTGCAGATGCCAGGGTATAGCACACAAAGCTGCAAACATTAGATTCCATCCTCTGTTTTGTGAAGCCAACAGGAATTGAAATTGTGACCCATTTAGTGGGAATCTGATTGGGTCTTAGAAGCAAACATGGTCATTGAGATCTCTGAAGAGCTCTGGTCACACTGTTCTTAGATCAGTAAACTATTCTTCTGAAGTATCATTTTTCTCCTCTGCTGCATACATACATTATATCAGGCATCTGAAGAATAGCTTTTTTAGAAAAATTGTTTCCAAAATCTGAAAAGTATATTCAGCCCTAGACAGCAGTACAGCTACCATCGTACTCAATAGCCATGAATGTAGAGTCTGTCCATCCCTACATCAGTAACTACAAACTTAGGAAAATGTGGGGATGTTGCATTTTATCTCTATGTTCTTTTTAAAGTGCAAAGTCAGAGAAGCAGGACTTTGGGCAATTGTGCACTAGACATTACTCCCTTCTTTCCCTGAAAACTCTTTCACACTCTCATCTGACAGAAATTGAGTGACAGAATAAATTTCCCAATCTTTCCCGGGCTGTTTTCTCATGAGGAGGGAAGCACTGTTTATACTGCTTTGCTTCAGTGCAACTGCAGCCACAGAGCACCTTTTGAGCTATGCTGCAGTTGACAGCTGGGGAAGTTTCTCTATGCAAAATTTGGCTAGTAAGAATGGACCGAAAGAAGGATGTTCCCTTCCATGTTAATGTAGAATTGCTAAGAATAAAAATTGCCAAAGATAAGCTGAAATTAAACAAAACCAAAAACAAACCCCACATAATTTTATATATAGAAGTGTTTTGCTGTAGATTCCCTTCCTTTATACAAACTACATAATATGACTTCTTAAGCCCACATCTGCAGACTTTTAGGGTACTTAATGTAATATTGTCATTGTTTAATCCCAGCCAGCAAGTACCATGCAGCCATTTGCTTATTCTTTCCCCTTCCCAGTGGGATAGGGAGAATTGAAAAAAAGAAGTAAAACATGTGGATTGAGATAAGAAAGGTTTAAAAACTAAAGTAAAATAAACTATAACTATAACAATGAAAACAATATATATAAAAAAAGAGAGAAATAAAATCAATGAAAAGACAAGTGATGGACAATGCAGTTGCTCACCACCCTCTGACTGATGCCCAAGCAGAGATCTGCCCCTCCCAGCCAACTCCCCCAAGTTTATGTACTAAACATGATGTTCTGTTGTATGGAATATCCCTTTGGCTAGTTTGGGTCAGCTGTCTTGGCCATGCTGCCTCCCAGTTTCTTGTACACCTGCTTGCTGGCAGAGCATGGGAAACTCAAAAATCCTTATCTTAGGATAAGCATTGTTTAGCAACAAGTAAAACATCAGTGTGTTATCAATATAATTCTTACATTAAATCCAGTTTACTAGCTACTAAGAGGAAAATTAACCTTATGCCATCTGAAACCAGGACAAATGTATAGATAGATAGATAGATAGATAGGTAGATAGATAGATATAGATATAGATGTAGATATAGATAGATATAGATATAGATAGATATAATATATAGATATAAGATATTGCTTTTCTCTAATGTATATACACACAGACATGTGCAGACACAGATACACATGCACATACACACAGAGTTCATGAAAATCAGAACAAAGAAAACAGCTCCAAAACTCTAGTTAAAGTCCAATAGTTAGTCCAGTGTAAGTATAAAATTATTAAAATTGCATCAGTTTTTGCCAGCAGCTGTATCTGTTTCATGAGAACAATAGGCCCTTTGCAGGGGTCCTTTGCAGACATCCTTTGTTCATATACTGAGCTCTGATCTAAAACCTGTGAAACTGCACTTAACACAGTGCTGTGCCCTTGGGTATTTTGAATGTTCCAAGCATCTTGCTATGCAATTGCTGTTGCCACTGCACAATCCACTGCAACAATTACATGGCTTCTGGCTTGGTTCTGTCTCCTGTGAGACTGATTCATAACACAGTATGATGAGCACAGATTTACTTGCAAAAGAAAATGTAGGCACACAGTCAGATAACTTCATACTTAAACTTAACAGTAATGTTTTCAGGTGACCTTTGTAAGTCTAAATTCCTTTTTTTTTTTTTTTTTTTGAGAAGGAATGAGGCTCTTACAGTCTTAAGAAATATTATGCAGGGTATTTAAGTGACTCAAGGTAAGAACTGAAAGGAAACAGAGGTTATAGCTTCCATCACATTCAAAATAAAATTTAACCTTTTTGTTTTGTAGAACTGAATGGAGTACTTGTCAAATTTTGACCTTACGTCTTTGGACCTCATGACATTTGACCTTGAACATTTTGTCTTTCTATATTACCATTTTCCACCCATTTCATGAATAAATAACAAATCTGTAGGAATCTATATCTATGCATTCTATATCAGACATTCATTATGGTTTCTTTTGTTTGATCACAATATAGAATGATTTAGAACACATTAGAATTCCATAATTAATCCTCACAAAACCAAAACAAAAGCAAAAAAACCAACAAAACAACAAAAAACAAACAAACTAAACCCCAGAACATGCTTATTTGTATATTCTAAAAATAAATCATATTTTAAAGATAAGATTTCTTTAAGACAGCAGATGTAAATCCCAATTGCTTCTCTGCAGGTGCCTCTGTTTTATCTGTGATTAGGATTTCTTTTTAATCCCATATGTGTAAACTATGTATCTTCTTCAAGTTTAAGATTGAGTTTGAGCAGTGGTTTAGCCTGAATAATAAGGAGTTATCACAATTACTTGTATGTCTGAATCATCTAACATAAGTGCAGTAGGAAGATGCAGAATAACACTTATGTTTGCATTCCCCAGTTTTATACTAATCCTTAGAAACGCGTGGCGACAAGGCCAAGGAAATAAAACATTCATTTCATTCACTCTATTGATATATCTAAATGTACAAGCATTTTTTGAGATATGATTGAGATTTTAATGTATAGTAGCTTTTAATAATTTAAATACTTCCACATATTTATAGTGTCTCAATTTTCTTTTTCATTACCCACTTACAAAAATATGATTTTTATCTGCTCTCACAGTACATCAAAAGTGTTATTAACTGATGAGGGCACTGAATGGGATATTGATTCAGTTGCATAGAGTAGGGTATTAATCTTTCAACGCTCTGTACTTTTTCTGTGATGGAGACACTAATTTTTAAAAGAAGTGAAGCACCACTTTAAGTTTCCCACCAGAGAAGTTAAGCTAAAATTCCTAAAACAATTGTAAAGTGTAATTTTTTTTTCATCTCTGCTAAAATTTCCCAAAGCAGTTTGCAACTGCCATAATAAGCATTTAACAAACAACTTGGCATTGTATTTAATGACTAACTTTATTAAATCCCTCTGCCTGGATTCATTGCCAGTTGGGACTACCTCTATACTGCTAAAATAAACAAAGTCAGTGCATATCATGTCAAGGACTTAAGCACTTCCCCAAGTGTTTGGATTTTTAACATGGTTCCCAGCATGATATTGCTCCATACCAATGAACACTCACCCTGGAATAACTCAAGAATTAGTAAAGTCTAAAAAAAGTTTCTGCCACCCAATTTGGATGCAGCCACCCTGTTTTGGAAAGTTTATGGATGCAAGCCATGGCTTGCCAATGGGCCTCCAAGCCAGAAAATTGTCTATTGCACATTTTAGTTGCTAATATTTTCATAAAATCAATTTGGAAATAGCTCAATGAGTCCTCATCATTACTGCCTTTTTTTGTATGAGACCTAGAAATGACTGGTTTCTATTTCAAACATTTTAAGACCAGCTTGGTACGTGGCACAGTGACTCATAGGTTCTTCACAGGACTGTAGCCAGCAGGTTTTTTTCTCTTTAGGTTTTATGCACAGGAAGATAGTGACTAGAGCCAGACAGGGTCTCTATGTAGAATAGTACAGATAAGGTAGATGGGAGGCAGCAGAAGAGTACTGTGCCTTACATATAGTGCATTAGGGGTGCAGCAGTGGCAATCTAGAAATACTGGAATGTCCACTACTGCAGACAGGATATGGTTTCACTGGAGATCTTTTTGAACAGCCTGAAAGAAAAATGTAAAAATGGCCATCAAGTGCAATAACCTTCATTGTCATTACTAAGTTTCTGAAAAAATATTGTGAGAACTCCAAGGTACAGCACAAATGTGTTTTAAAATTAGGCAATTCATTCAGGGTTTCACAGCAGAGCCTGTTTTCATATCCTGAATCTGCACACGTGCATGAGTAATTACACTAGTGCTAATTGTGAACACATTCTGGCGGGGAGTATGAGGTATTTTTTACCCTGATTTAGAAAAAATAGCAATCTAAAACATTTTATTTCACTATATTCTAATTTAGTAGAACAAAATTAGTTTAAAAAAAACATTTATAATTTGAAGTATCAAAAATTATGATTACATATTACTAGAATATATTCTGCCTCAAATTGGAATTTTTATTTATGCAATGTTTTCATTAAATTAAAATAAATTTTATTTTTTCTGATCAGACAATCAGGATGTGCACAAGAGAGATAACTTGTTATGAGTGTTCTATATATTTAATAAGCAGTAGAGCAGTGTGCAACATGGTTTAAGCCCAGCTGGCAACAAAGCACCATGAGGCCACTCACTCACTCTTCCCTCTCCCGGTGGGAAGGGGAAGGGAAAATATGAAGAAAAGTTCATGGGCCAGGGAGGGATCACTCACCAGTTATGGTCACCAGCAAACCAGACTCGACTTGGGAAAGAAACAACGTCAATTTGATTTACTACCAATCAAATCAAAACATGGATAATGAGAAGTAAAACCAAATCTCAAAACACTTTCCCCCACCCCTCGCTCCTTCCCAGGCTCAACTCCACTCCTGATTTTCTCCATCTCTTCCCCCCCCAGCACCACAGAGGGACAGGGAATGGGGACTGGGGTCCATTTATCACACATTGTTTCTGCTGCTCCTTCCTCCTCAGGGGGAGAACTCCTCACTCCTCCCCTGCTCCACTGTGGGGTCCCTCCCATGGGAGACAGTCCTCCACGAACTTCTCCAGCGTGAGTCCCTCTCACGGGCTGCAGTCACTCATGAACTGCTCTAGTGTGTTTCCTTTCCATATGCTGCAGTCCTTCAGGCACTGGCTGTTCCAGAGCAGGCTTTCCCATGGAGTCCCGGCCATCCTGGGCGGAATCCCCCTGCTCCAGCATGGGCTCCTCCCTGGGCTGCAGGTGGGCATCTGCTCCCCCGCTCCCCTCCACGGGCTGGGGGGGGACAGCCTGATGTCTCCCCACGGGCTGCAGGGGCATCCCCTCCTCCCCCCCCTCCTCCTCCCC
>JANZLQ010000079.1:27695420-27706833 GCA_026212715.1 Elanus axillaris
CTCCTCCTCCCCTCCTTCCTCACTGACCTCGGTGTCTGCACAGGGGATCCTCTCAAGTTCCAGTCTCCTCCCCTGCTGCAGGTTCCCCTTCTTAAATCTATTATCCAAGGGGCACTACCACTGTCACTGATGGGCTTGGCCTTGGCCTGAGGTGGGTCCGACTTGGAGCCTGGGAAGCTTCCAGCACCTTCTCACAGGAGCCACCCCTGTAGCCCCTCTCCTGCTACCAAAAGCCTCCACACGAACCCAAAATAACAGGGTAAGATAGCAACAGAAGCAGACAGAAATAAAAATAGAACAAAACAACAAAGTTCAAATGATATTTTAAATGAGCCAGTGTGAGAAACTGAAGTAGTTAATGTCTCAAATACTGTGGTGGGGCAACTTCTGTTTGATGACTAACTCTACATAACAAGGAACTCTGCCTAGCAAGGAGTCACAGATGAAAAAAAGCTGTTCAGCACCATTCAGCAACAGGAGGGTGGGTGTGTGCTGGAGTGTGTGTGCAGCTCCCTGTTTTGATAATGCTGTTCTGATGTGCTGAGCACAGCCAAAGATCGAGTCCGCAGGGAAGGGGAAGTTACTTCCCAAACAACCCCAAGCCCAAAGGCTCACAAACCACTCATGATTACATCACACCTAATTATCCTAATGCCCACCTGAAGAAGCAACAAGGATGATAAAAGGACACAAACTGAAGCCCCAGGTATGCAAGCCCCCCAGAACTGGACCCCTTGGCTGACTGGAACAACTGTGGACCCAGGACTGGCAAAATCTTTCTCCCCTCTCTCTCTCTCATTTCTTTTTCTTTTTCCTTTCCTGTAATCCCTATACCTCGTGCCTTTAGGCATAAACTGTTGACCAAATCTGGGACTAGGAGCGGACCCAGCCACCCCCAGGCTCCTCTCTGAGACAGAGTCTAGAAGGGAAGGGGTTCCGCTCTGAACCTCCTGACTCAACGGGAGGGCTCACCTTGTTGTCTTCCCTGAACTGATTCCTGGATAAGCAAGGCCTGTAGTATATGTTTGGGCACATATGGTTAGTACATGTTAGACACTTTACTGTCATAGTTTCATGCCAGTTTTTGTTGTGAGAATACCAGTTTTGGTGATGAGCATGCCAATTCTTGTTGTGAGCAAATAAAAACTGAGTTTTGTGAGCTAGAGGATCCCTGGTGTCGTTTTACCTTAATCCTGACCTGGGAATCGACAAATTTGAGTCATCATCCTGTGAAATTGGGACATGACAGCCAGTTTACAGATTAACCTACAAACACAATGAAAGGAAGAAAACCTGGGAGATGCCTGCCCAAACAAGTAAACTGAATAAATAAAAGCTTGATAATTTATTTACTTCTAATATTGTCCTTACTAGGAACAAACCAATGGAGAACATAAGAAAGGTCTCTCTGTGTCCTCACCTTCACATTACAAAGTATTGGTCATAAGGAAGAAATCTGTGAAAATCTAATATTGTAATGACTTTTGGTGACCAGGAGAAAGCAATGACTATTTCTCTTACTTACATGTGGAAAGTTCTCATAAAAAATACGTGAACACATCCTAGAGATTTTTAATTATATCCGTAATTGTTTGCTTGTCTTCATAATAAAAAATTTGGTGCAGAAAACCAGGAAAATGAGTGAAAAAAACATAACATCCATATCCTGAGATTAATCACTATTATTGTTGCATTTTTGGTAAATGAGTTTAGATCTGGCAAAATATCAGTCACCAGTAACCGTATTCCTTAATGATAATCACTCTTCCTTCCTTTTCTTAAGCAGACTTTCCCATCGGATCTCTCTGCCCTACCTCTTCTCTGTGGAGGCAGTAAGAAATCCCCTGTGCAGTGTCAGTTTATTAAAAGAAAATACTGTCTGACAGCTCCAATGAACATAGTTGTCATGAGATATATCATGATAGTGGCAACATTTCCAAAAAGGTGATGTGAAGCTTAGACTAGCTAACAGAAATTATTGCAACCATTCTCTTTTATTTTTTACCTTCTTTCTTTTTTCTTTTCTTTTTTTAACCTAATCTTTTTTCAAGTTTTAGAACAACAGTAAAGGTATACTGGGCTTTTGTACCATAATTTTTTTTTTTTTTGCTAACACTTAAAGAATAAAGAGAAACTAACCATATAGAAGGTCTCACTTTTTCTTCTTTCATGAACAGAACACTGAAATGAGACTGTTAATTAACTTCAAATTATATCCATTATATCCATGAGTGAAACCAGAAAATATATGCTGTTTACATCTTTCCTATTCTGTTTTAGTACACCTTCAACATAATCTCTCCTCATTGAGGTCAGCCATTTCTTCTACATTAAAGTTATTTAGCACCTGAATGTTATAAATCCATTTCCACTATTTGCACAAAAAAGAAAAAAAAAAAAGCCTGCTTCTTTAGACTTTCTTTTAAGAGTTATTTCTTTCTTTGTCACCTAGACAACTAACTTCTAGCCCTTTTGGAAACTTACTTGTCCAACCTGAATTTTAAGAAATATGCCAATAGAAGGGCTACACCAAGCACAAGAAATCAGTCACTTCTGTATCACTCTTGCACTGCTTCTCTCTATATAGAAGAGTAATAGATGAATGCTGTTATAGTTTGGACTGACTGAAGTGGGAATTAATCAGAGATAAAATGAACTTGCCATATTAGCAGAAGCTTATAAGAATTATTTAGAAATTCAGAGTTTGTTAATCTGCAATCTCTGAAAGGGAGATAGCAATTTATATTTCTTTCCTCCAAAATAAAGGACTCCATTCTATAAAAAACGAATGACTTGCAGTACAGAAATATGTAACTAATGGGAGAAAGTCACATACATTTGCTTTTTAGTCTATATTTTATAAAATTCTTTTCCTCTGAAAAAGTAGAATCTCACAGAACAAACTGATAGTTTCTTAAATCAGGTAAGTTGGAAGACACTAGGAAAATTTATTTTTCTTCATTACTTATGTTTTTGACAAAATTGTATGACTGCATCTTTGCTAATTTCTATATAAACATAATGATAATACAACCCCTGCCCTGAAACACTGTGCAGTGTAGGAGTCTTCCACAGACAGTGAATGCAAAATGGAGGCATGTAGGCTACAGCTAGAGCAAACACAGTTACTTAATCTTCCTGAAAGAGGTTTCCAAAGGCCTGTTTGCTCATCTCCAGTCACAGCTGTGAAAATATTTATTTCAGAATTTTAAAAGGATGTTTACAATACAAGTTTGAGTAGGATGCCCTAAATAGATTTGCAAAGCATGCACAGTGATTTGGAAGAGCTGTCATAGGAAGCTCCCACACTCATTAGGTTACCACAATGAGGTGTGCAACTACCCACTGTGTGTGCTGCATTGACAAGGACCCAAGGCACTAACTGCTGGTGTGGACACAGGCAACAAGGTGATAGAGCCATTTTCCTGCACTTAGAACTCTAAATCATCCAAGTCAATTGTTGTGTGAGTTAAATTTAAGCAACAAAGTCCAGCCTTTCTTCTCAATTAGAGAGGTTGTGATTATTTTCAGAGTTTACAGAGCACTTCTTCCTTTGTTTTTGAGCGGGTTTTGTGTTTGTTTGTTTGCTTGTTTAACTGTTTGTGTGGTTGCATCCTGGTTTCAGCTGGGATAGAGTTAATTGTCTTCCTAGTAGCTGGTATGGTGCTATGTTTTGAGTTCAGTATGAGAAGAAAGTTGATAACACTCTGATGTTTTCAGCTGTTGCTAAGTAATATTTAGTCCAAAGTCAAGGATTTTTCAGGATCTTACTCCCAGCCAGCAAGAAGGCTGAAAGGGCACAAGAAGTTGGGAGGGAACACAGCCAGGGCAGCTGACCCCAACTGGCCAAAGGGATATTCCGTACCATGGGACTTCACATCCAGTATAGAAACTGGGGAGAGTGGGGGTAGGGGAAGTCTGCTCTGGGACTAACTAGGTGTCGATCTGCGGGGTGGTGAGCAATTGCACTGTGCATCAGTTGTGTACTCCAATCTTTTTATTGTTACTGTTGTCATTTTATTAGTGTTATCATTATCATTATTAGTTTCTTCTTTTCTGTTCTGTTAAACTGTTCTTATCTCAACCCACGAGTTTTACTTCTTTTCCTGATTTTCTCCACCATCCCACTTGGGGGTGGGGGTGGGGGAATTGAATGAGCAGCTGCATGGTGTTTAGTTGCTGGCTGGGGTTAAACCATGACAGGTTGTCACTGTAACTTCATGACTCAAGATGTGGTGTGACATGTATATCACTTATTCTTTAACTGGCCCTAAAGTTTTGAGTCTGTAAAGGACTTGAAAAGTCCAAGCTCAAATTTTACACCAAATAATTATTTTCAAACTTCTAATGAACACCTTTTCTGTAATCTACAGGATATAAATGCTCTGCAAACTGATGTAAGCCTTATCTTCAACAATGCAGTGGGTCAAATAGAAATCTCCTTAACATTTACTGCCACTTCATTCAGAGAAGTTCCCTCAGTCTAAACTATTATTAAGCACAAATAAATTAAGAAATAAACCAAATCTATTAAAGTAAAAAGGAAACTTTTTAAATGTTTGAGTTGGTATTAATAAATCAGTAACTGGCAAGCACCAGCCTGGACTACTATATGTCCCCTTCATTAAACTTTTGGCATCCATATACATTGGCAATATTGTGCATTCCAGATATTTTTTGTCAATATGGTTGTCAGGTACAATAAAAAATTGACACAGCAAGTAATATCACTGACTGTTATCTGATCTGCTGTAACCACAAGAGGTAGCAAACTGAGAGAGACAGAGTTTCTTCAAACACAGGTCTCAGTTTATTGGGTCTGAAATGCAAATAAGCATGTAATTATTCTCCTGCCTAACATTTTATACACATCTTTTAAATCCCTTTGGTTTAGGAAAGTAGGTATTTTGCAAGACCTAGTATTGGATTATATGATATATAATGGTAGCACTGAAAATTACTTAATGAAAGTATTGTCATGATGTACTTAGTTAATTTGAGAGTAATGTGGGAAAACAAGAGGCCAAAACAGAGCTATAAATCATTGGAGTTTCCAGCTGGTTCTGTAACATTAAATTGCAAAATAATTTAATAAAGCTGAAAAGCTAAGTTTGACTTATCTGTAATTTAACTGTTAAATTTACAAGTTAAGACAAAAGGGAACAAGTTTTTTCTAGAGATCATGCAGTATGTTTCCTTGCCATGGAAACCACAGATTACATTATCATGAATGATGTAAGTAAGGGACAGTTTTTTTTCACATAGATTGTTGTGAGTGATATACTATCTAAAAATTAAGACAGCAAAGACAGAATCTGTGCTTACATTAATAAGACACTACTACCTTTTACTACCTTGCACCATCTTTGCCATGGCACAGCAGCACAAAGGGGATGAATGACAAGCAGGAAGGACCAGCAAATGTCTCTACATTTCTTTTGACTCCTTATGATGTAAAAATGGAGATACTGTTTCATGTAAAAACACCTCACGTTATATAGTTTCAGAGTTACCTTTCATGTATAGGAAGCAAACCAAACCAAAACAATTCATGTATGTGAAATTAACAGGGATGAATATATATAGTTTACTAAAATGATTAATTTTCGGTTCTTTTTTTTCCTTGAATGTTACACTCTTGCTTTCCTGTGCCATTTCTTTGCATATCATCTAATTTGACACATCTTTTCCATTTTCTCTTCTAATTCCTTCTCCTTTTGTTTCTAGATCCCTATCTCGAATTTCCAACTGTGCTTTTCTGTTTTTGTAATACTTGTTTAAGATTGGCCTCTCCAAGTCTCCTGAGCATTTTGCTGCAGTGAGAACTATATGAAAAACACTGTAATGTTAGTCAAACACAGAAATAAATACTCTTAAGAATCAAAGTCCATAGACCATTGAGTGAATAGAAATTGAAATAAAAAGGCAAACCAGACATATTAATGAAATGTTTCCATTTGTCAAGCTTGTGTTTGTATACAAAAACAAATAAATAAGAGAACTGAACACAGCTTTATTTATTTTTTTACAGTGGTGAGGAAATTTCATTCCACAGCCTAACTATTGGACTACTATGCAACTGGCAGATTTTCAGTTTGTGGTCCACAAATCCATGAGCACACAAAAATTATTTTTAAAAAGTTCCTATGGACCATACAGAAGCATAGGTATGTAGAAATTCTCAGGTAGTTCTCCTTTGCTCTCATAAATGTATGGATAGAAAATTAGAAAAGGCTTTAATTCCTGATTCCTAGTACATGATTTCATTGGTTAAAAAAACCCCACATCAACAACAACAAAAAAAACAGAATAAAATGCAAAACCTGACAATAAAAGGTAAATTACAGAAACTGGCCACACTCTAACCATGGTGTTCCTAGAGGATGAAACCCATCTGTGTTCCTTGATAGGTCATTTACCTCACACAGTAAACAAAATACACTCCCATGCTTGAGTAATTGAAAGGTATTTAAAACTTCAGTTTCTGTCTTCCTGAGCATATAAGTCTACCTGCTACAAAATCCTCTGAAATCAAAGTGCAGTTGAAGCACCACTAAGATAATGGCCCTGTCAATACTCCGGCTGTGTTTCAGCTGTGAAAACTGGAGCCTTAGCTATTCTGCCTGAAGCAAGTGCATTGATTACAAAAGAAGATAAGCATTACACTGTTTACATACTAAGCAACAATAACATTTATCACTGTTCGTTTCAGTGTGGGGCTTTTGAAAACATGTTTGTGTGTTTCTTAATGAAAGGAAACAAAGGAATAGAACATTTCGGTGTGAAACTGGCTTTCGAATTCTGCTTGTCATCCCCAACCTGATTTCAATTTTCAGTTAGAAAAACAAAATCCTGGTTCATGTGGACACACTTATTTGGATTGTTTATATCTGAGGCTCTGAAAAGTGCTGGAAACTATCTCACCAATGCTGATGTCAATAAAAACATAACTAAAAGGTTTTTCCAATGTGTTTGGATTTGATTGAGTCTTACCATGCCTAGCTGTAAACTTTTGTACAAAAAGACTGGGTCAGCTTTCTTTTAGTGTACTTTCTATGACAGAGCCCATCTTTTGTGTTTTCATAGAAATACTGAAATATTTTTAATTATTTATAACTGAAGATAGTGGTCTAATCTGTTTGTATGACATAAACTTCAGGACCTACATAGGCTCAAACACTAACAGAATACAAAAAAAAAAGAAGCAAATCAGTTGTTTTTTTCTGCCCTTCTCCAAAACAGTAAAATAGTGTCTGTTTTCTAGCTCCTACCAGATCAGTTAAAAGCAGATACCAGAAAATAGCCAGTTGTGTTGTAACTCTTAAAATAAGAGACTGCAATTTCCAACTAACATAATCTGAAGCAACAAAAATTTCACACAAAAGTCATTGTAACAGGAAACCTAGGAAACAAGATCCCTATAGAGAGGTGGTGATGATGAAACTATTGAGAGATAAGAATAGTAAATCCAGTAGCAGTTAGACAGTGATTATTTTATAGAAAACATTTTCGTATTTTTTGAGGTTTTTTATCCATCTCCAGACAAGCATATTACGGGGAATTTGGTCATGGCCATCACTCTGAGCAGCCAGTATTGGGAGTGGATTTATTTATTTGTTTGTTTGTTTGTTTGTTTATTATTAGGTGTGTTCACAGTGAGTGCAACAATTAATTAGGAAAACAAAACCCAAGTCTCAATAGTGAGTCAATAAGAATATACCTCACTGGAAAGGGTTATTTTCCTCCCTCTGGCTTCCCTTCACATTGGTCTCCAGCTGGAAAACCTTCCCCCTAGACCTTCTCACCACTTTCTCATGTCTCCAGAGGAAAGCATGTCCCTTCTGCCTTTGACTTCTTCCTTTTTCAAGAGGCCAAGGTTTCCACAGCTTTACTCTGAAGTTCCACTTCCACTGACAATGCCTCTGCTGTAGGGAGAGATAGGTACCTGCCTAGGTACAAAAAAAGATCAGGGAGAGGAAAAGCTTATGAAAGGCCTGGTGCAGTAACTTTTTGGTTTTACCAGGTCAGATTAAAAAATCCTTCTTCAGGATGAAGGTATAACAACTTTCATATGGAGAAAACAGTTGGATATAAAATGAAGTTAGCTGGTGGACTGACTTAGCCAGTTCTCAGCTAAGGTTAACGTATTAGTATGAGGACGCGCACAACTGTATTTTGGAAAGCTAGTTCAGAGATAACTGACTGAATTAATTTTGGCCAGATATAAACGTCAGTGGAGAGATTCAGCTCATCTACCTATAGATATATAAACAAGAGATGTCTAAACTAGGCTGCTTCTCTAGGTGTATGATACAATCAGAGAAGGAAACAGGAACTTCTAAGTACTGATTCATTCTTTCTCAGACACCTGCTAAGACAAAATAAATTAATCTGAGAAGATATCTGCCTCTCTCTGCTATCTGTAAAGAGAGCCTAGACAACCAATTCAGTTTAGATGCCATTTAGACTGCTAATATTATGCAAAATTAATTTTTATTCTTTTTGGGGGGTTGCAGACATTGTTTAAAATAATTACATTCAACAATAGCAACAGATTTTAACTATAAAAATGAATAATGTCCACTGCTACAGATGAGCAAGCAATGAAGCTATGAATTAAAATGGTTGAAAATAGATTAATAAAAAAAGTGACAAGGAAATGCGAAATACAAAAGTATATACTGTTCTACTCTCTAGAAAACACAAGGAATAGTGGGGCCACGTCAACACTCACAAGAAAAAAATTTACTGTAATTATTTCCTTTTCCAGCCTATAACAAATACATTTCTTAAGTTATATTTCTTAAGAGGTACTCCTTTCTGAAAGCATGCTTTGTTCTTTGCTGACAAGGAGACAGTCTGTGGTGTTTGCCATCTTAAAAGGGAAAAACATGACAGATAAAACATAAAGGAACAATTAAACAGAACAATCCCTGCCAGGGGATCTGTAGAGCTTTTATGGAAATTAAATACTGGAGTAGTGGCAAACTATTAGACTGGAGTAATGATGAACCATGAAAATCTAATAGTACTTTAGTATTCCTTGTTAGAGCTCAGTAACTTGTTCCAGGCTTTTTTCAAGCCATGTTATCAGTATAGAGCCACATGGAAAAGTTTAGTTCAAACAATGGTTCTAAACAATATCATGTTTCAGAAAACTTCCTGGTTTTTTTAATCAGAAGTGAATCTGTGTTGTGGAGACTCTAAGGAGATTTTAGAAATCTGTTTAGGAACAATCTCCACATGTCATTTATCTATTTAGAAACTTGTAGTAATGCATTGCTGTGGTACCTGTGTAAATTACTGACAATACATTTTTGTAATGTTTGTAATGTAACAAATCACTTACTCTAAATTTACAGGAGGAAGATTGAGGCACATCACATTGGCTGTGATTTACTCCCCCCTGCCCCCCTCCCTTGACTATAGCCATCTTACAAGTTAAGCATTCCAATGTGCCCTAGCAGTTTAGCCTGCTGTCTAATCCACAGTTATGGGGCAATTTCCCTTCCTCTGAGAGGGAAGTTCATCATACCCGAGAAAATTATCTGAGGACAGGGTGAAATTAATACCTATTTCCCTCCCATGACTGACCCAAGGTGACTAGTTTTGGGTCAAGTCTAGCACTGAGATGAAGGAAACTATGAGAGAAATACTATTTTATGTGACTTGTCTGGTATCAGATGGGAGGTTAACATCAAGCTGAGGTTTGAAATACAAGCATGTCTTTCCAGTGTTCAGATTATGTGTCTTGAACTAGAAGCTGCTTCTCAAAGGCTTTCAGTGATATGAGGTTCATTTACATCAATGGTCAAGAGCAAGTATCTTATGGACCTGTGACCTAGCACTTTCAACCATCTGATGTGGGCTTTGCAGAACAACTAGCAGCTTTTCATGAAAATTGGATAACTTGTGATTATTTTGAAACACTTTTGTGGTTTTCTTTTTTATAATAAAAAACTTCAGAAAAGTTGTGATATGCCTTGAAGAATAATCTGTTTATGGGCATGGGAAATAGGGTCAGAAAAAATTTACAGGGAACAGTAAAATATGCTACCTAAGTAAAAAGATTTTAGCTAACATAAGCCTAGGCTGCAGATGTCATCAGTACTTCAGAATAAATTCTGTTTCTCACATATGTGTCAGTGATATCATGAGAAGATGGGGGGGGTGAAGGGGGAGAGAAGAAATTAAGCTGAGTTGCATGTTTCATGTCCTAAAGAGAATAATACAGTGACTGCAGAGAAACACCACAGGACCAGAGCTCTGCTATGCAAACAGTTCATAGTATTTCAGCCATCCACAGCCACTTCTAGCAGCATCCACATGTCAGTTTTGGCAGGAATCAAACACCTCTGCCTCTGCAAACAGCAGTGTCACTGAGTTTATTCTTTAAACAATGTAGGCCAGAGATGAGTGCACATCACTTTGGTTACAATCACCTAAGCTGCCTTCTTTAATACTCTGACATGTGAGGCAATGTTAAAATTAACCAAATGCCATTACAATGTGGCTGATAACACAGCCTAAGTAATGGCCTTATTCCAGGATTACTTGAATTGTGTAATCCAGCTGGACAGCAAGTAGATTTGGAAATATAAGAAAGTACATTAGCCATACTTAAGAGTTCTTGCACATGATATGACCTGTCCTGCATCACTGATGAGGGTCCAGAGGTTCAGTCACTACTGAATGTGTCAAATGGTATTATGTATAGTAGTTATTCTAATTTTTTCTGCTGAGGCCTGCTTTTTTTCTGATTCCTTTGATTGTTCAAATGAGACGGTGATGTCTGTAAAGGGATCAGCAATGAGGAAAGTGATGTTCTGTATAAATGCACCTAAACCCCTTCTAGATTAGGAATTATTTGTTTTGTATACAGGCACATGAATTCGATGGATCAGGTCTAACACTCTTAGTTACAGAGATGAAATATTGTACTTTCTTCAGGGTATTATTATTCCAGGAATGCAAAGCCTCATAATCATTAGTGCAATTATAAAGCAGAGCTGTGCTTGTGCATTTAGCTGCTACGAAGAAACATAAAACGTGGTGAGGGAGCATGGTGATCGGTCAGGGATTACAGTGCACAGAATGACATCATGACTTCAACTTTACCATTTCAGTTCCTGACATTCTCAACTGAATTGTGGTCCTCAGACATGGTAATTAGCCATGTATTTCCATAGCTTGACAGGCTAGACAAGCCTAAAAAGCAGTAACTAAACTCCTGACTGTTAAATCAGGTAAAGCTCAGTTCTAGTTCTCAAAGTGGTGATTCTCTTGATAGCATATTTCCATACATTCTGTATAGTATGTCTAAATATTTTGATGGTTTTAATATTTTGTACCAGCCATGGAAACTGGTCTGCTGCTAGATGACTGTAACAGTGAGATTTGGTAAATAATTATT
>JANZLQ010000079.1:27711840-27751618 GCA_026212715.1 Elanus axillaris
GGCGGGGGGAGAAAAAAGAGAAAGATTCCACCAGTCCTGGGTCCAGCATTGGTCCAGCCCATCCAGAGGTCCAGTTCCAGAGAGCGCGCACATGGGGATCCTCATGTCAGCATCTTTTATAGCCCAGTTCCTGCCTTTTCTCATGTCAGTCACGCCCCTGTTGGTCTTCTGCATACTGCCTGTAAGGATGTATGTAACTCTAGATCCTGTGTGCGCGCACCATTGGAGGGTGGTGGTCACGAAGTGTCCCTTGGGTGGCCGTGAGCCCCTCCCTCAAATAAACTTTGGATGATCTCTGGCCATACATGGTGAGTTGTCCCCCTCAGCTATCAAAGCATGGAACAGCACACCCTCCCATGTGATCTCCATGCTTCTCACCTCATTGTCATGCAGGGTTCCTTGTTATGCAGACCTTACCCTGCCACGATGTTTGAGTGTTTGAGACATTAACTCTTCCAGTCTCTCACACTGACACAAACAACACATGTGTGTGAAGCAATTTATACATAAGCTTAATTAGGTTTTCCTGTTTTGTTGCTATTTCTTTCTAATAAATCATAATGGTCTAGTTATTTTTTCAACTGCTTAAGCATTAAGCTAATGTTCTCAAATAGCTGTTGTTTCAGGTTTCTGTGGTGGGGTTTTGGTAGCTGGTCGGGGCTGCAGGGCTGGCTCCTGAGAGAAGCTACCAGAAGACTCCCCAGTTACAAGTCGGACCTGCCTCTGGCCAAGGCCCAGCCCATCAGTGATGGTGGTAGTGCCTCTGGGAGAATAGATTTAAGAAGGGGAACCTGCAGTGAGCAGGGGAATTGGAATGTGAGAGGATCCCCTCTGCAGACACTGAGGTCAGTGAGGAAGGAGGGGAGGAGGAGGAGGAGGAGGGGATGTCCCTGCAGCCCATGGGGAGGCATCAGGCTGTCCCCTCCCAGCCCATGGAGGGGAGCGGGGGAGCAGATGCCCACCTGCAGCCCAGGGAGGAGCCCACGCTGGAGCAGGGGGATGCCCTCGAAGATGGCCGTGACTCCATGGGAAAGCCCGCACTGGAGCAGTCTGTGCCTGAAGGACTGCAGCCTGTGGAAAGGACTCACATTGAAGAAGTCATGGAGGACTGTCTCCCCTGGGAGGGACCCTACGCTGGAGCAGGGGAAGAGTGAGGAGTCCTGCCCTAAGAAGGAAGGAGCGGTGGAGACAACATCTGATGAACTGACCCCAACCTCCATTCCCGATTCCTTGTCACCCTGTGACACTGTTGGGGAGGAGGTAGGGAAAATAGGGAGTGGACTTGCGCTGGGAAGGAGGGAGGGGTGAGGGGGAAGGTGTTTTAAAACTTGGGTTTACCTCTCACTATCCTGTTTTGATTCGATTTGTAACAAATTAAATTGATTTTGTTTATACCCCAAGTTGACTCTGTTTTTTGCCAGTGACCATAACTCGTGAGTGATCCCTCCCTGTCCTTGTCTGAAGCCAGGAGACCGATCCCCATCCCACCAGGCACAGGGCAGAGAGAGAGAGGGGAGTGAGCAAGCAGCATCATGGTGCTTTGTTGCTGGCTGGGCTTAAACCACAACAGCTATATGCAGTGGCAATTTGAACATTTTTTCGTGAATGGCAATCCCATTTACAGTGATCTAATGTTTATATGTAGTTAGGAACTTTTTCTTCCCACTGAGTTTATTGCCTTGAATTTTTTAACACTGACTTAAATTTGACATTTATCATTTTTGGCAGTACCAAAACATCTTTTGCAACTCCTTCTTGTCCCTTTTAGACTTTCTTCTTCTGATTAATTTGATACCATCATCAATTTTTAATATGTTGAATACAACGAATTGTGCTTAGTCTTAAGATTAATATAGGGTAATAAAGTTCTTTCATTAGGGTGTATGTAAAATTCATTCCTTTCATTGTTAAACTCTATAGGCTATTCTTGATAAATCTTATCTTAAAATGAAGAATATAGTGTTCTTTCTGTTTATGACAGAAAAACAAAATCAGTGTTTGCAGGTAAAGGTGCCTTTGATACCCTGCCTTTACCAAACCTTCTTATATGTATACAAACACAGTGATGAAAACCAAGGCAAATTCCTTCAGTTTTGAATATTCCCTAGAAAAGAGACTAATTTATCCAAAGCCTGTTCAGGCTGACATACTGGCTAACATACATTCTCTGATTAATTAATCTTATTAGCAAAGGAAATTTCTCAATTGTTCATTCAATTTGAGTGTTAAAGAAATTTTCAAGTGTTCTTATAGGAAAAAAGGTTTTATTTTGTGCTGTAAATACAAGTGGGTTTGACTGTGTTCATTCTAATCCGGAAATTATTTCATATAGGAATCTGTCAGAATTAAACATTTGCTTCATAGAAGTGCTAGCTAGGTAATGAGACAGAAAAAATAATCTAAGTTTCTCAGAACATTTAATAAGTGTTTCAACTTCAGGTGTTTATATTGCCATTGAGTGTTAGTCATAGTTGCATTCAGTAGAAATTAAATATGAAATAGCTTGCCAGTAAAAATAAAGTACGAGTACATTTTTTACATTTTTAAACCTGAAAAAAGAAAGTTCAGAGAAGTCCAAACTGCTTCCAAATGTCCAGTACTTTCAGATAAAGAACAAGTCTGCTTGCACATACTTTCCCCAAGGCATCACTTGGTAAACTGGAAAATGGACAGCCCATTACATTGAATCTGGTGGTTTTACAAGCCAGCATAGAGTGCATGTTATTTCTGCTGCTATGCTAGTCTGACTATGCTAGTCAGCTGCTAAAAGATTGTCTCTAAACTCATATGAACCTGCTTCAGGGGTCTGTGTGTGTGTGCATGCATGTCTGTGGAGGAGCAACTACATGGCTTATAAGGCATATAAAATCTGCAAGCAAACTTTCTAAAAACACTGTGTGCATTTCCCAGAAGACTAGCAAAGCATTGTAAAATCTTGAGGCCAATAAGAAATTAATTTTTCACTAAAAAGCATGAGATTAGCAATTAAAATGGATATAGGTTTCCATAGCCAAGCTCAGTTTCATCTGAGACAAAAAATAGAATTTTAGCCAATAGCTGTACTGAAATTTTGAAAGGCAGATCATCAGCTTTTTTTGTACAGAACAGTCTTCAAACAATGTTCCATTTATTTATGGTTCCAAAGGACCACTATGTTGATACTCTTCTCAAAGCAATCGCTATTGAATATCTCTGCATGCTTATTTTTCTTTTCTTTTTTACAAGTATTGCACAATAATTATGCCAGTCTTTAAAAACTGACCTGGGATTTTTGTCTACAGACAAAATGATTTAGTTCTATTAATTCAATACTTTAAGGGAGTCAGGGAAAAGGAACTTTTTATCAAGTATAGTCAAGAGATTATCATTATATTTAAGGAATTTTGTGTGTCACTTACAAAACAAAATAAAACAAAACACAGTACAAGGAAAACGGAAAATTCAAGGGAGGTAGAAAATTCTCTATTTGCTGGATTCTTAAAAAAGCTGGATTTTTTTTTCACAGACTTTTTTTATCTTCTCACAGTCTAGCACAATTTTTTATCCCCAAATTAGTTTAAAACCTACTCATAATTTTAAAGAGCTCATGAATTTGCTCATATAAAGCAGAACAAATCTTATCTACTATAAAAAAAATTGAAAAATATATTTAAACTTAGTTCCTTATAGCACAAGGAAAAATCATAATACAACTTAATATCCAGTGGAGAACAAATGCATACCTATTTTTACTGAAATTGTTTTAAAAAAATTGCATTACGCTATTTGGGAACTTACTAGGTTTTTTAATATATGGTCTTTTTCCAAATATTTTGATTTATTATTATCAATTAGGAAGGAAAAAATGGAAAAAAATAATGGAGGATCTGCTCCAAGAAATGAAAACTGCTGAAATAGATACTTTACTATTTTCTAAGCTAATAAATCTATTTAAGTTTCTTCCAGCAGGAAAATCATTTTAACAGCTAGTCCCAGTGGCTCACTATGCCACTGGTTTCCTCTGATATCTGGGGGATGTTCACCTGACACTGGAAATCATCAGGTCTGTGTCTCAATAGTCATGCTGAAAATACAACATCATGTACAATGTTTCAAGTTGGCTTTAGAGCACAACAAACCTGACTATGCTTCATGTTTTTAATTGCTTATTTCATTTTATTACTGTTTCACAAGAATATAGTTTTCATGTTTGAGCTTGGACCTAGGTTTTTCACTTTGCTGGTTTTAAGAGAAGGAGGAAAATCTGAACATCAGAAGCCACTATTCCTGTAAAATAGGATGATTTAATTGCATGCTTCACGTGCTCAGCATTTATACAGAAAATGCAGAAACCTGGTCTTGACTTTGTGTCTCATAATGCAAAGAAAGACATCAGTACATAAAGATTGCCACATGAATCAGAAAATAAGTCTGTGTAAATCCAGATTGTGTCTCTGCTCAGTGGCAGATGCTTGGGGAGATGATAAGCATCAGGCAATGTATTGTAATCATTTAATGTATAATTTTCAGGACAGTTATGTCATCAGCTAATTTCAGCAGGTTTGGGACAACATAACCTAAATACTGCATCCAAACAATGAAGTTTAACAGCTATTAGAAGAACCTGCTCTTCATAAAATTTCCCTTTTTGAATTCAGTAATAATACTGTAAGCCCCCACACTCAGCAGAGTGATTTCTGGTACTTCACTATGGGCTGCATGAAATGTGCATCCTGCTGTCTGTTCTACTTGGTTCTTCCCAATACTGGGTTAAGAGAAATAAAGGTTTTCCTACATACTGCTTCTGTTCATACAGGTTTATGGACTGTGACTATTTATCCTCAGCCATTTTTCTTCCAAGCTGATGATTCTTCAATCCATCCTCATGTGTGAGCAATTCCATATCTTTCTTCTGGCATTCTCCACACCATCTCTACTTCCACTATTCTTGTTTTGAGAAGGGGAGACCAACACTGCACTCAGTTTTCTTTATTCTCTTCCTTAGGTTGACTAATATTTAATTTGCCATTTAGCTGATGTTAGCAGAGAACTGTGACTCCAGTGATTTAGAGATCTCTTTGCTGAGGTGTGACATTTAATTTTGACATATCTTTACTAGGTGATGATAATTAGAGAAATCAGCAGGCAGGAAGTATAAAAACATCAAACAGAAAAGATATGGCACATTCTAAAGGACAAATATGTATTCCAGAAACTTACACCTCAAGGTTGTTGTTACTTGTCACATCTCACTATAGGTGACTGGCATGGTTTAACCCCAGCCAATAAGCACCATGCACCTGCTCACTCATACCCTCCACCTTGCAGTGGTATGGGGGAGAGAATTGGAAAAAAGTAAAACTCATGGGTTCAGATAAGAACAGTTTAATAAGACAGAAAGGAAGAAAGTAATAATGATAATAATAACAATAATAAAATGACAATAATAATAATAGAAGGATCAAAATATACAAAACAAGTGATGCACAATGCAATTGTTCACCACTCGCCAACTGACACTCAGTTACTACTTACCAAGACTGCACTTTCATTAAGTTCCGAAGACTGTCTTGGTAGACTACTTTGTGTGACTTCAACCTTACCATCAAATGATGTCTTCTTTTTGGTACTTACCTTCTACTAAAGCTTGCTCTCCTAACTTGTTGAGAAAGGTCAAATAATCAAAAGCATGCAGTCAAGCTACTATTCAGTTGATATTAATATTTTGGTTTAATTTGAACAAAAATAATGCCATTAATTGTAGCAAAGTTCTTACATTGATTTTTATTATAACTGCAGATCCTGCCATTGTACTTTATTCTGGGGCTGAGAAGACTGTTTAGTCTTCATGGTCATCAGAAGCATTAATAAACAACAATCAGGTGATGCTTATAATTGCTCTGAAACGCAAACACTTTAAAAGAGCAACCAGACAGTAATAATTATTTTGATTTAATCCACCAAGCAGGAATCTCTTCTCCATAAGGAGTAAAGTACTCAATTCTTATATAAAAAAGTGTGAAAAAGCAATGAGTTCCTTCACCTGTGGTATTATGAATCCAGATGAAACCGGTCACTGAATAGGCATCACACTGTGCTGAATTTAAATTTCTTCTCTGAAACTATCTGGCACAGACTTCAGTTTCTGGAGCTGTAAAATATCTTCTTGTATATTACTTTCTTAAAATGGTTGAAAAGAAAATGTAACCTAGTAAAATACTACATTGTGTTAAAAACCCTTGGCAAAAAAATTAGGATTTTTCATGTGTGTCAGGACAGATTGCAAACTAACGTTCCAACGTTAGAGTATCTTCTAAAGGTATTATTACAAAGAACATCTATGTGTGTTCCTAACAACAGGCAAGAATTCTCTTTCATTAAATTATACCTAACCAACAATGAATGGAGTTAAAAGCTATCTCTTTATGACATAAAAGCTACTTTGGGATTCCTATAAAGTTCAGTCAGTCCCCTGTGATGTATTGATCAAATTAACATGGTTACTGCATTCCATATTTGCTCTTTTGCTGGCAGGAAACAATCTGATACAGATTGTTATGGTATTTGTCAGAAACCTCAAAAGATAATTTTCTTTGCCATAAAACAACTGGTAAACATTTAACCAACAACATTACTACAATACTTCTTTCTCATTAGTTAAAATTCCAGTAATCAAGTATTGATAAATGTGCTGGAAATGCCAAAATATAAATGCAACATCATTTATTCATGTAGTGGAATTCACATAAATGTAAATACACATAGTCTAGCTAACAAAGTATCATCGAGGAGAGAAACACCTTAGGAAGCTACCAGTGTGCACCACAATCTGGTTCCACACAGAAGTATATTCTAGCTCCAAGTGAACTCCACCATTGGAACGGAAGGATGAGGGAGAGAGAAGACATAGTTTGCAGAAACAAGATAGCACTTTACTAATTTGGGGCATTATGATGCAGCTACTATCCAATCAGTTATTCATTTGGTCCCCAGGCAACCCAGAGTTGTTAGGCAGCTGGATAAAGCTCTGCTTTTTCAGCCAATGGGGAGTCTTAACAGTCAGTTGTACAATCAATGTGTGTTACAGGAAGCACTATCGTGTACCTTTATTTAGGTGACAAGACAGCCTTGCATACAATATTCCACCAGCATTAAAGCTTCTAACAATCTCTCAAGTCCAAGAAGTGCTGTGAAAGCAATCTGGGTACTTCCATATACCCTTAGGAAGATGGCTAAGAAAGCAGCATAGGTGTTCCTACAAGCATGTAAAAATATCTGCCTCCTATTTGCCTGGGTCCAGCTAGTACTTTACCTTCCCATCACTCAGCCAGAGCTCTCCCTATGCTCTTTGCCATGTTTATGGCAAAGATCTTACTCTTAAGGTCTTACTCTACTTCAGCTAGACTGATCCCAACATTTCAGATGAATGATTCAGGTATAGTTAGTGATACAGGTATACCAATTCACAACAATACACTGCAAGATGCAATGCGGACAACTGCTTACAATGAGCTGCTCACTGAGGCTTCAGCCATAAATGCAGTAAAGCACAGGCAGGATGTTAGTTAACAAAGCTGAAACTGTACACAAAACTGAAATCTTTGAAAAAAAACTTTCTAGTACTTCAAATACACAAGATTTCTATGTTTTCTGTTCTGGAATCAATATTAAGCACAGCTTCTGCTAATGTCATCTTTTCTAGAGGATTCCAGTTGTAATACTGGTCCTTATTATCGTATTAGAGAAAGAAAAATTATTCACCTGAGGGCTGCCCAGGAACCAGTGATCATGAAATGATTAAGTTCAATATGAGCAAACACATGAAAAAACTGACTATGCATACCCTTGGTGCTTCAGAAGAGCTGGGAAAAAAAAAAGAAAGAGAGTCAATTAGCAGAAAAATATATAGAAAATCTGAATAAAGGCAGGGAGTGGTTGGCAATTCAAGAGTTTATTAAATGTTTTGCCACAATAATGAGAGAAGATGGTTTCACCTAAATTTCCATCCTGACTCAGGGGTTAAATTAAGGTAGCCACTGCATATAGAAAGAATTTCCCAGTATATTATAAGCAGAATGTTAAATAGTATTCAGTTAGGAACTGTGAAAGACAGAAAATGTGAAGAAATTGCTGTATATACCAGGATTATAAAAAAATAAGGAAATATCAGAAAATCAAAATAATAGTTCAGATTCTTTTTTCAATTATGATGATAAAATTACCAATGCCAATGCAGAAAAGACAGAAATATGCAATAAGAAATTATTTTCTGAATATAGAGAGACATAAGGCAGTATACTCATAACATATAAACACAATAAGACACTATACCATTTCTTTATTTTCTATGGAAGATATTAATATTTAAGGTCAGGTGAATTGCACTCAGCAATTCATAAGAACACAGGTGAGCAAATCTGCACAACTTCTGTTCATTTTTATTACATTTTTAATATTAGAGAGCATGTCTAGTTTCTCAAAAAGACAACCTGGGAGTGAGTTAATCCCATGGCAAAAATAAAGAAACTCTCGTGATAGAAAATAGTTGTTACTTGTAGAATCTTTAAGAAAGAAAAGTGTTTCATAAAACAAGGTCTGGAAGATGAAGTCAGACAAATTCAAACTAGAAATAAACCAACAAATTTAAAGACTAATAATAATTAATACCAGGATATTATACAGAAAATGAAGAATTTTCCACTTCTTGATTCAGGTTATTTAAGGGTGATACAGTTTTGTGAATGAAAATTTATTGCACTCACTCCTGGATGAAATGCTGGAACCCTGTTTTACACAGGAGGTCATATTCAGTGCTCAAGTGGTTCTTTATGGACAAATTAATATGTACATTAGAAAAGTTATGTTAAAAAAGTGTCATTTTATATGGATTACTAAATATACCTCATATGTAATGAACATCTACCATTAAGTAATGTCAATTTTTTTTACCAATCAGTATCTGGAATTGTAAAGAAAATTTACACTTTAGCTCTCCTCAGCAGCTTGGGAAGTCAATGGAAACACTCTCACTTTGGATGGATAAGTTCTTTGCCACTTGGAGAACACCAACCATTTTACTATCAAAGCAGAATAATCCATGGTTTCATTAGATACTCCTATTTTTGCATGTATGTACACAAGCTTAATTTCAGCACTATTTTACTAACATTCTATATTTGAGAGAAAATACTACAGCTTTTTGCCTGACAGGAGGAAATGCTAACAGCATGACTAAAGGCAGATTTCCCAGACTGGCAGCAGCTGCATAAAACATACATATCTCCTGTCACACAGATGGCCAGTGACAATCTGTGTCTACTGAGTGATAAGCAGTAGCCTGCCGTTTGACTGAGCTACCTTGTTTTATCTGTTGGCCAAAGCTTGTTCTCTTCCTTATGGACCAAATCCAGCTGGCAGTTTGTCAATGTGTCGAACTGGTCAAGGAGACTCAGAGTAAGACAGGTCCACAGGTGCAGTTCACAGCTTTCCCAAAGGTGGGTCAGCTGCAATTTGAAATTGTACATTTCATGTTCTTGCTCCTGCCAAGTTTGTGCCATGCTTCCCAAAATTTACACATATTTATGAAAAAAATAAAATAAAATAAAATAAAAAGACTGATTTAATTTATCACAGATGGGGGGAAAACTAAGCCTTAATTTTGTGCAACTGACAGTTTGCAGATGACTTGCCAGGCTTGCACAATGAGTCTTGACTTCCCTCCACACAGAAGGACCTATAAGGGACTTCAGTTCCATGACTAGGAATTAAGCATGGTGGAAAGATACATTCCTAAGAACTCTGCTTTATATAAAGAATAAGATTAGATCTTTTGGAAACATGCTTGTAGAAGTTACTGTTTGCCTAAGGCATATTTGTAGATCATTAAAAAAAACCTGTAATTTTTCAGCCATCTGTATTATATCTCTAATAAAAACAAACAGAAGTTATAAGTGCAATAAAACCCCGTGCATGTGCAGGAAAAGTAAAACTTCTTTTTTTATTGTTAGAAATTTCTTTCAGCTATCTGTTAAAGGATAATTTAAATGGAGTTTATTCCTCGGTACAAAAAAAAAAAAAAAAAGGCCAGGTGTGTTGTATGAAAGATTTAGTAGTATGTAAAATAAAAATAAAACAATTTTTTAGACATCATTGGCTTTCAGCTGTCTCACTCTTTGACTTGCTATATATTCGAACTTCACACTACGTCCTGAACAATTAGTCCACTGAACACAAGGAGAAGTGATAATTAAACATTTTCTCATTCTTCACTAATAATATTTAAATACTCTCACAAATATTTGTTAGTAGTGTAGTGTCAGTCTTCCAGAAACCATGTATTGGGAGACTGTTTCTTTTTTTCCTTCTCTTTGTTTCTTACAGACTGATCACCTGAAAGAATAAAAACTGTCAGTATACCATGCTTTGGAAAATATAGAGTTAGAGACTGCTCTAACACGAAAGTGGAAAGTCCCCCATTGTTCAGACAAGAAATCTACTAAAACTACATGAAATATATGAAGGTCTGATTTAGGCTCCTTTTTTTTTCTGCAATAAGAGTAGAACAGGTAAGACATCTGGGGCTAACAACATACTTTATATCTTGCTTCTGGGAGAGAATATAACAATTGGCCTAAAATGTGTAAGATTGGCAAGGGAAAAGAAGGATAACAATATACACATATTTTCTACAGGAGGCACAGACACTCGAGTGATGTGGAGATATAGCCAAAATAAGAAGTCAAAATATAATTTTAATTAGATATTTTGTTTTGTTAACATTGGTTGTAGTAGAATGTTTTGTCAAATAAAGAGACAATCTTGTAGTTTAAAAATATAGCCAAGGATCTGTGAGTACTAGACCAAGTTCCTGAGGCTGAAGTGGATGGGTTTTTGGAGAAAAGTAAGTAAATAATTTCATTGTTTGTTTGCATGCGAATGACATTTTCTAGTTGATACCTGTTATGCCAGGTTAGAGTAACTGCAGGATAAAATATATGCCTAAATGTTCTTCTGAAGCATTCACTCAAAGCTGTGATGTTATATCATTAGTCTGTGGTCTGCTGTTCTACAACAGTCATAGGTAGACTAGGAGGTGAGAGTAATGTAAGAAAGCAGAACTGTGTCTTTCAGTGGATGGAGGATCTACAACAGAGACTCAAACTGAAGTAGGCCTATATTTTCCCTAATTAAGCCTGAATCATTTTGTCAGCTTTTAAGGATTCCCTTCAGCCACATTACATGTATTTTAATGATGAGAAACAGAACAGATTTCAATTATATGAGCCTCTGTGAATCTCTCTAGCTGTCTGTCTGTGACACAATCTCGGCAACTCCTTTTCTTATTACACTTTAACCATTTTGTCATGATGCTCTACCTTCCGGTCCTCCTGTATGAGCAAATGCATATATTTTTAGTACTTTCTCTAAATTAAAATGTAGCAAAAGAGTTACAGGTGTTCTTTGTGGCTTGTTAGGTTAGCTTGTTGGGTAAGGGAAGTGTCAAGGTGATTACAAACCAGACTGTATTAAAAATGTCACAAATGGAAACAGTAATGAAGCGGTCTGCTGGAAAATACATGGTGACTTGGATTATAGCAGCCAAGTTGGAAACAATGTTATAAACTTATCATTTTAAACTCTGACAAATACTTGAACAACAGAACAAAATAAAAACCTGAAAAATGTCATTTCGGTTAAGATGAGGCAACTGTTCCTAGGAGACAGACAAATATTCTTTAAAACAGCATAATAATTCTTGGGTTTTGTCACTCACATAGTGGCGGACTACTAATGAATTAGAAGATTATAATGTCCTATACATACTCAGGTAACATGTTACGCATGTCCCTGGAAAAAAAGAAACACTTGTGGTTTTGTCTGAATACAAGTGTCATTACATGATAAGGTCTCAACTCGCCACTGCCCCTTATCCTTGAATTAGAAAACAAGGCTAAAGCAGGAGGTTCTTTCAGGTCTGGAGCAAAAGAATTACTCTAGTCTATATAGCGGCAAGGCAAGACATATGTTCACTCTACTATCTATAAAGTAGAATAGGTACTAAAAGAATCCATGCCATTCTGGAGGAGAAAAATAAAGAATTCCAATGGTCTGGGTATTTTTAAGAAAGCTCTATAAGTCCTGTATAAATCTGGGATGCAGAAAAACTGTTCCTGGCAAAAGTCTAATGCAATATCAGAAAAGTCAGAGACTATGAAAACACATCTCTTCCATACCAAACATTATTTCAATGAAAATGAAAAGTATCTTAAACTATATCTTCATAGAAACTTTGATTTTCAGCAAGAAGTCTGATAATAATAATTTAAGATTATTTAAAATTTACTTGTGGTATATGAGAAGAGTGGTAATTGGACTTTCTCATTGCTTTTTTATATAGACTCTGCTTTCTAGTTTAGTCTCGCTGCATCTTACATGAAGAACTTCTTAATAGGTATATTACAGATGCAGTATTAAATTCTGAAAATGACTTTCCATACGTATCTGTTCTGCACTTGTTTTTGTTTAGCTATTAGTTATCAAAAATTGTTATGTGCCAGTTCAGCTGGTTCACATTGATGGAATTTTGTTGATTTTTGTCTGTGAAAGATCTGCTCCAATATTCCAGAAAATCACTGACTGAAACCCAGAAAAAAAAGCCATTATTAACTCATTATATTCAATATAATCTAGATGTCCTCTTAAAAAGGGAACTCAAATCTCTTGGGCTGAAAAGAAAACATTAAACACTAACAATGTATTTGGGCTGATTGGTATACTCTGGAAAATGAATTGATGCGAGAAAGAAAGAAAATTCTCCTTTTTTTTGTTTTTCTTTAGGCCTCATGGATATTTTATAAACCTGATGGCTACACATAATTTTAAAATTTAATGGTTTTAAGTGAAAATATAATTGGGGTTTTGTTTTTCCTATGCTCTAAAAGAATATTTTTAACACATAAATATGTACGTTCTCCAGGTGTCCAGAATGTGTATTAACCTCCAGGACATCAAAAAAGTGGCTTGTAATTTCTTGTGTCTTGTTTTTTTTAAATTGTGAAATCTAAGGAAAATATTTTCCTGTCAGGATGAATTTTCAATAAAAAGAAATATTTATTTGTAAAAATAAACCAGTTCCTGTGTCAACTATTTCCCACTGTCCTCTAAACCCCCATAATAATGAAAAATACAAACATAAACTAAAGAGGCTGTTTAATACATTGATTGTGATTTTTTAATACAACATGCAAAGGAAGTCATTCAAGCAAACACATTACTTTAAGTAATGCTAAATGATAAAAAAGGGTAAATAAAATATAGAGTGAATAATTATGTGGGCTAATCTGTAAGTTCCGACCACTACCTCAGTTTTACTCAAACCCCAAATCTTTTGCAAATACTTTTAAACTTCTATTTTCAGTGCTTTCTTATATAAACCTTCAAAAACCTTTTTCTTCTAGAGTCTCATGAATCCTCTGCTTAGCTGAGGTCTAGTCTTTCACAAGTGAAATGTGGTCTCTGAAGAAAGAAGTCACATAAAAATAACAAAATAAATGAAATAAAGACTGCACAATTGACTCGTGCATGCATTTCTTGTTATGCTTATACATAACTGTTGTTTGACAATAAGAGTGAGTTGAGTATGATATAATATTTAGGCTTATAGATTCCAAAAATTCTACCCAAGTTTGTCACAAGTTTAGCTTTTGCTTGGATACCACTATGCTCTATAGCTAATCCCTAGAGAACTGGACATACCTTCTTACTCCTGGGGAAGTGAAAACAATAGCAAAAGTAAGCATAACCTCTTTTTAGATAAATGCTGGTAAAGTCCAAAGAAGTCCAATGCTTTTATCATCTTGACATTTTCTAAAATACTTTCAAATTCATTATCAGACTTAGCATATAAGCAACGACACTTGCATTTCTTCCTTGATGAAAATTCTTCCAACTCTGATGGACAATTCCATTGATAGAGCCAGTCAAACCTAGCCCACACTACAATTATGGCAATAAAGAATTTAGTGATTATCATATCTGGAGAATTCAGATGCACATTGGTAATAATAATTATCATAATTGGTATAAGTACTTTGCATTATATTGCACTCTTCATCAGAGGTTCTCAAAGGAGTTTACAAACTTTAATTATGCCTTGCAACATGCATGTAAGCTTAAGTAGTGTGTGATCAATTTCTTCCATTTTACAGATGACAAACTAATTCACACTATTTGATAGCTGAGCTATGAATCCTGTTACTCATCTGCCTCATCAACAGAGACAATGTTACATTGTCCATAGCCAGAACATCATTGCAGTATTGTTTCTGTCTGCTTTTTCAAAAGCAGACCAGAGTGTGCTTGTCTTCACTCTCTGTTAGAGTATTATAGCCAGAGCTACAGTATTTTCTATAAAAGAAACGGATATTAATTTTTTAATTTCAAAAAATTGCGACAGTAATTTCTAGTAAGTATTTTGGTAAACATATTGGTTGTGGACTGAAAAAAAAAAAAGATAAATGATGTTATATTTGTGACTTGATCTTGGCCTCACAATGTGAGTTTTTTCCTATCCTCTCATCTTCTGAATACTTTCCCCCATGGTAATGCAGGACCAAATTTCTTTATTACAGTCATTTTTTTTGCATTTTTCTTCTATATGTTTTGGACAAGCACAGGAAAAGAAGAGGAAAACAATTAACTTGTTTATTTGATACCTCATGTATCTGTGAATGCCTGTGGAGGAGGTAGAGGAATTTCAATGAAACTTCTCGCTTCTTTCTGATCCTTTTTGAAGAACACTCCAAGCAGCACATCCACAAACTTCTGCCTTAGGCCTAAATGTAACTGGTAGATCTAGCACCAAAGATCTAGCCCCTTCCCACCAGTCATGCATTCACCAGTACTTCCAAGCAATTAAAATCAAGTAGGGCAATCAACCTGACTGAGGAGACAAAAATGAATAATCCCAGGGCTAGAAGCTTTGTCTCAACAACAAAGATGCTATAGACTCAAAAGTAGTTTTCCAAAGTTCTCATCTTATTTCTGATATACCTGAAAACAGATTTGAATCAAATGCACTAAATGCAAAACACACTAAACCAAAATTGCTGCAAACTATTGAAATGTCTTCTTGTCTGTACTAAATTGCAAAAGAAATCACTTGTGTACCATGGAATCCACAGCAGGGAGACTGTTGCTTTCCCAGTGCAAGAAACTCTGTTTTGAACTTGTCAAGCTGTTAGCCATTCAGAAATGCATTCATAGCAATAGTCAATATAATTACATTTTGTTTTACTAAGCTTGCAAATCACAACACAAAAAGTAAAAGAAGCGTAGCATTTCTAATTGGTTATTTATCAGTCTGAAAACTTGATTGAGCACACATTATTAAATTCAAATGAATAGAAAGGTCTCATGTAAAGGTTAATTTTCTCTTCTACTTTTCATTTGGCATTTTAGGAAAAAGAAAAATTGCTTGCAGTGTATCCATTTAAAATAAGTTTAAAGCTTTGTTGCTGGCAAAACTAAAGAATAACTTAGCTGTATGAGAATAGAAATTAACTGGAGCATTAGCTGCCCTTTATACTGTAAATCAAAAGAATGATTTAAAATATTGAGATTTTTACAGTGTTATCAGCTTTTCTTGTGTACATTGTTTCAGTCCTTGATCATTTAAATGTATTTCATATTCACCCAAACTCAAGTTATTTTGAAGATATCACTAAATCCGATTTAAGTATAATCTGATTTTATGGAAATCAAGCTAGAAAACCAGGTAAATCAATAAATATCATTTATACCAGTAATGAAATAAAACCCAAAACAACACCTTTTTTTTTTTCTTTTTGCTCTTCAGCTTTTATTTTGCCTGTTTATAATTTCTATTGATCTGTACTTAGACCACATGAGAAATGAATTTTATGTACCACCTACAGAAACTTTTCTAGTTTGAAGTAGTCATAACAACAAGAATAACTATTTTAATTTTCATTGCTAGGCAGTACATTTTCATTTTATTGTGTGGAACAACAATCAGGAAGTTTAAAATATCATAGCTGAGAAAAAAATTATTTTTATTTTAATTTTGGTTAGCTGGATTTTGAAATGACCACATATCTGAGAATATAATAAGAAAAATAAATTCACTTCTTATCTAATATAAACTGTAAAAAAATCATATTTCCTTGCAAAGAATTCATAAATATAAACTTTCATATAAATTTCTGAAGTATTAAACTAATTGCACACAATTCTCCAATGCATCCTTTGGTGTCTTCTTACTTGCCAGACACAGTTTTGAGCAGATGCAAAAGTATGATGACATGTAATAAACAATGGTATGTCAGAATATGAATGCAAGAAATACATGTGAAAACTCGTGAGAAGTTTTGTTTATTTTACTTATTTTATGAAATGAACCACAAAATTGTTTCGATTTCAAGCTACCAATAAACAGATATTTAAGCCTGTCTAGATTCCTTGTCAGTGGGACTTGGCTTAAGATTCAGGGCCCTAAAGTAGCCTTAAAGGCTTTCAGGACTCTGAGACTTCCATCTAGCTGGTCTCATAGAGTAAATAGAGAAGGTAGAGAAATTCACATGGTACCATCTCACACGCAACACATAACCCATTGAGGATACAAAATCCTAGATACCTAATCCATGAGATCTTCCAGATTGCTATGCTCTCTCAATCCATTCACTATTCCTTGCTTCCCTCATTGTGTTGTGTAATCTGAATTATATACACTGTACTTTCGTTTTCATTTTTTCTGAACAAACTCAATATAACCCTATCCTACGTGATCCCACAGGCCTTTTTTCCTGCTTCAACAGCCTGTTAGACTTAAATATGAACAGATTTTGATTTTTACAAATGTTTGGTTTTCAAATTGTTCAAGGAATACATTTAGTTTACATATTCCAGTTCGTATGTTGTTTGTGAATTATGTACTTCATCATTGATATTAAATATTGGTCCTGCTGAATAATTTATGACTGACTCCCACAATGTCATCCTCTCTCTTTCCCCACATTTTTCTCCTTTGGTCTTTCTTTCACACAGCTACAATTCATATGGATACAGGCATGAAGCAATAACAACTGTAAAAGTTAATTTCCATGACAGGAAACTGATTCACCTAGCAACATCTAAAAAACCATTTAAGTTCATTGTGAATCTCATTTTTTTAAAAAACTGATACAAAGCTAGATTTGTTATGTTTTCTTAAAACCCAAAGGAGCATGTAAATACCAAAAGAAAATTTCAGAAATCTTTCTGCTATTGAAGTCAAATAGTCATCTAATTCTATGCATGCAGTCTGCTATTTTTTTGTATCTGTCTGAAAATTATTTTTTAAAATGAGTCCTTGCCATCTAAGTCACTTGGTTTTTTATATTTTCACTCACCCTCTGAAAACACAAGTCTGTATTTTCAGATCACAAAAGATGTTTCCCTTAGACTCTTCATGCATGGCTGTTACACACAAAGTGAAACAATCATTCCTAACGTTCTTCTTTATCCTGATCCTTAGTTACTCTCTCAATTTGCTGATGCTTTGTGTTTAGAAAACAAAAATCTGGAGAACATAAAAGTTATCTTTCATGTAATGGGTTACCTATCATTTCTCCAGTATCACAAGAGAATTGAAGCTATAAATGTAGTCTCTGAGGAAACATATCTTCTGCAGAATTTGTATGGCGTAAGCAGTTACAGGCAGGAACCAAATCTATTACTGTTGATGGTTACAGTAGGGAGTGGAATATGACTGTGGTCCCTGGAAACTGTCAAGGGGCAGTTAGTAATAGCAGGACATAGTTATGTCACTAGTTTTAAGACAGAATTCCCCAGTGTTATTGGAACGCTTAAAAACTGCTGACATAGTATGGCTTGGATTTACTGTTTATGTTTTATTTCACACAGATGCCTTTTTCCACAGCAACAAAACTAAAAACATAATTTGGACACGGTTTTCAGAAAGCCTGTAGCATCTATTTAACACTGTTCCCACTGACATAAAACTACCTCTGGGTAGAAACACAGGCCAGCTCAGAGAACTAAAGGCCAGATTCCTAGGGAACACACTTTGCTTGCATCACAAGGACTTTTTATTCTCAACACACACTACAAAGATAAGAAATACAAATGTTATCCAAATCAGCACAAACTAATAATTACTAAAAAAAGGGGGGGGGGGAGTAATAATCAGTAATATTGCTCTGTTTGAGTTAGAATGCATGACAAATCTATACAATTCACAGGGTATAAATAGATGAGAAAGATAATAACAATCAATTATGAATTAACAACAGCATATTTCAGAATCCATTTCCAACATATATCCATCTCTGTCAATGGGTTCATAAATTTTTAAGGCAAGAAAGTAGCTGCTATCAATTATCTTAGTGAGATCTTACTCCAGCCATAAGGGAGAAGAGTATTTTATAGGTCTACGAAACTCTGACCATTCAGAGTCATTAAATTTACAATTCAGATGATTCCTGGCTCTTTCTCTGAACATGAGGCACAGACAGAAGTGATTTTTCAGAGCATAGTTGTGGGGTATAAATTGCACCAAAGGGATAACCTGCAACAAGAGGTTTTTTAATTTAGAGGAGTGGTGTACATCATGAGTAATGCTGAATGAGTAATAGATTTGTGGCTTCCCCATGGCACTTAGTGTGTGTGCAAGAGATCAGTAAAGGTGAGTACGTAGGCTTCAATTTCTTTTAAGACACAAACTCCCCTGGATTATGTTCATCTTTCATAATGTGTCCAGTATTATTTCTGAATCAAGATTTTTTCAAGATAAGTATCTTAGCATATAAAAGTATTAATCTATATCCCAGAGTAGATTGTATTTTTTTGTCAAATATGAAGTTATTCGATTTTTAAAAGATACTGTGAAGCAGAAAGAATGATTGGGGAAGGCTTGGGACTTCTTTGATGCAAGAAAAAAGACTTCTTTAGCCCTATAGTTACAGTATCAAAATGAAAAAGAAAAATATTAATTTAGGGCATTGCTCTTTATTGTTATATTTTAGCATGGTTAGAATAAACATACAACAGCTGAAAGTCTTTATGTTTCAGTAAGAAAAAGAACACATTCTTTTTCTAAGTCTCATTTTAAAAATGTGTCATTGTTAAAATGAAGTACTTTTAGTAAAATAACAGAAACAGGTATATCCAAACACAAGAAAACTGGGTATTTTTAGATGGTAGTGCAATATAATGCAGATATTCAAGTTTTTCCTTCAGAGAATGGTTATAAGTTCTCTGTGCAGCTCCTGGCAATTGAGAATATAAAGATCCTAATGCTGGTGGGTACTGATTGCTAGCCTGGAGCTGAGTACCTACATGAAATGCTGTTAAATTCTTTTGCCAGGACTCACTAGGAAAAAGGGACTCAGCATGTCTTAGGAGGAAAGCTCAGCATTTTGTAGAATATTACTCTCAAATTGTGCAGTAAATTTCAGAACTGATAATCTGAATACAAAATTGAGCAGAATTTTCTGAGATAACTTCAGAAATCATGATTTTGCTAATAATTAAAATCTCTAGAGAGGTTTCTTCCACATATTTTGCGATTTTTAAAGTGTATTTGTATGCCTTTTTTTATCTTGCAGTATTTTATGAGCTCTTCAGAATTCATGAATTTTAGTTTCTTTATCCACACACAGCTTTCTTAAATAAAATGTTAAGGAAATTCCACAGAAGGTAATACAATAAATATAATAACACTTCATAGGAATTGTAATTAACCTCTTTTAGTTGGTTTTTCCAAAATAAAGATGAAAAACAAATCTGTAAAATCCTAAGGAATATAAAAAAATATTGCAACAGGAAGGACAGGCTGCCTACCCAAAGATCCTGTGTCCATGTACCTCTTTTGTTTTTCTGCTCCTGGCAAAGCAGAATACATAAGATATGGACTAAACAGGGAATAACCACAGAAAGAGTAGCACCTTGCTGCACAGCAGAGAGAAACATATCAGCTCTGTGCAATAACTGTAACTCTTGATTTAGCTTGTAGAACAGTTACTAAGTTATGCCACAACCATCAGCTAAATCAGCTTTATTGTATACTTCAAGAGAATTAACTCTGCTTTAATTGACATGCTTCTAGACTTCTGCTTCTCCATTAAAATCAGTGCAACTGCTCTGAATTTGCACTGATATCACAAATTAGGGCTAGCTTATATAGCCAAAACATAAAAAGCAGCAGTTTTTCTCATCCAAACCAGTAGCACTAACTCCTAGTAACATATACATGAAAAAAATCATTCTTAGTGATGCATTAATATTTACAATACTAACTCCTAGTAATGTATACATGAAATAAATCATTCTTAGTGATGCATTAATATTTAAAATACCACATAGAATTTCAGCATCCTTGTTATGGAGGCATGCATAATCAAATCCACCAGGTGTTAAAACTCGGATTTTTTCTTCAGTAAAAAGTTAGTTAGAAATCTGGTAACATTTGTAAACCACAGATTCAATGACATAAGGGGAATTAGTACTACACAGCTGACTTAAGAATTCTTTAGATTTAAAATGATGACTCAAAATGTGCATATCACTCACCTAAAAGATAAGGTCTCTCAACCTGCAGGAGTTACCTAGGGCAGTATGCTGACCCAAGGGGAGAGTCTCTAACTGCAGACCCGCTGCTCCAAGGAGGACTGATTTTTCCAAAATGTCCTCCTGCAGGACCCTATTTATACTTTTGTTGAATCTGATCTGTGGTCATTTTAATCCCTATTGACCAAAAGATCACTTCAGTGTAGCTGGTGCATCTTGACTGGTCAGTTCAATTTTCAACCTGTGGCCTCTAGGGTGTGAGGTTTTTTTCCTCTCCTCCCTGCCTGCAGAACTTCATTTCCTGTTGGGGGGGATGTACTGCCACAATCCTTTTCTGAGGTATGACCCCACTCAGCGTATAATGTTGACCACAGTAGAACCAATCTACCATACCACTTCATTTTTCACTAATACCTAATCTAATACCCAATGAAGTGAACCAGAGATTAAATGCATGCTGAAAGCTTGTATCATAAACATGAAGCATAAATGGTTAAGCATACATTATTCCTAAATAAAATAAAGGTAGGGTTTTGTCATCTTCAGACTAAAATTGCCACCAGTTATTCACGTTGTTTCCTTTTCATAGTCTGCATTAAAACAAATAGCTTTAGGTCTGTTCTAGAAAATACAAATTCAACAAGCTATAAAATAGTAGAATCTGTCATTTCAAAATAAGATATATTTACCCATTTCATTTCTTTGTAACCCCATATAGAAGAACCTAAGTTAATGGAAAGAGAGCTCTTTTTTCTGTTGTAAAAGACACAATCTAAAGTTGACTACATATTTTTAATATTTCAAATAATCATTTAAATGCAGCTTAGTAGAAAGAGAGCATGCGTAAGCTTTCTCACCACAAAAGAATATGTCTCCTTATACAACTAAAACGTTTACATGAAACTATTTAGAAGATTTTCAGTGGAAATAGTCTCAGCTTGAGCTGGAAGAGCTGAAAGACCACTGGGGATGACAACAAATTATGCAACATACAAAGATGCTTCACCGATACCTTTTTCAGCACAGATAGACAAAAAGACAACTCTTATGAAACAGTAAGCTATATGTCATGGTTTAAACCCAGCCAGCAACAAAGCACCACACAGCCACTCTCTCGGTGGGTGAGGAGAAATATAAAGGCAGGGTAGCGGGTCAAGGACAGGGAGGGATCACTCACCACTTATGGTCATGGGCAAAAGACAGGCTCAACTTGGGGAAGAAACAAAATCAGTTTAATTGACTACAAATCAAATCAAAACAAGGATTTTAGGAAGTAAAACCAAATGTTAGAACACCTTCCCCCACCCCTCCCTCCTTCCTGCCTCAACCCCACTCCCGGTTCTCTCTCCCTCCTCACCCAGCAGTGCAGGGGAACAGGGGTGGGGGTTGGGGTCAGTTCATCACCCCTTGTCTCTTTTGCTCCTTCATCCTCAGGGGGAGGACTGCTCACTCCTCCTCTGCTCCACCGTGGGGTCCCTCCCATGGGAGTCAGTCCTCCGTGAACTTCTCTAACGTGATTCCTTCCTACGGGCTGCAGTTCTTCACAAAATTCCCCGGCATGGGTCCTTCCCTGTAGCATGGGCTGCAGATCTTTAGGTACACTCTGCTCCAGTGCAGGCCTTCCCATGGAGTCACGGCCATCTTGGGGGGCCTCTGCTCCCCCGCTCCCCTCCACAGGCTGGGGGAGGACAGCCTGACGTCTCCCCACGGGCTGCAGGGGCATCCCCTCGTCCCCCGGTCCTCCTCCCCTCCTTCCTCACTGACCTCGGTGTCTGCAGAGGGGATCCTCTCACATTCCAATCTTGTTTGCCACTGCAGAGGAGTTCTCCCAGAGGCACTACCACCATCACTGATGGGCTCGGCCTTGGCCTCAGGTGGGTCCAACTTGGAGCCGGGGGATCTTCTGACAGCTTCTCACAGGAGCCACCCCTGTAGCCTCCTCCCCTGCTACCAAAAACCACGCCACACAAACCCATGACACTATACTGAGAGAGAAAAACTTAAATCCAGGATATTTCCATGGATATTTCTCATAGTGAGATTAAGGACTGAATCTGAGAATAATTACTTATGCAATACACACACGCAGAGATTTTATTTCCCAAAGTTTTAGGCTGATGGTCAAGTCCTCTATAAGGGTTCTAGGGCAGAGATAGCTGTGCAAAAGGCTTTTTCTATATTGAGATCTGTCCTGAGAGCTAATTAGAATTTAATTCTCTTAGAAACAATGACATTCTGGAACCAAGTATTATTGTAGTAAGATCCTTGGAAACGTAAGGCAGTTTGCTGATTTCCTTTCAGAATTTGTGCAAATGTATAAACAAGGCATTTTTTTGTCCTATTTTTTTCTTCTGCTGGAAAGTTGTCATTCTGTGTTTAGATATCCACTAGCACCCAACAGACAAGGAGTAGCAAAGGCTTTAATTGGTGATGAAAATGGTGCAAAACATAGCAAACAGTAAGAAAATAAGATTCTATACCTGACTTGTTCATTCAGGAACGTCTTCCTCTGAGAATGAAATTGAAAATTCTTCTTCAAGAAGGAGATTAAGAATTCTTTTGTTATCCAATCTGTTCTTTAATTAGATATTGAGGTAATATATTGCTTAAAGAACTGGGATACAATTTGCTGCCTTTTTTTAATTCCTACTTCAGGAAGAATAAGACAAACAATGCATTATATTTAATTAAAAGATCAAACAACTGACCAACCTGTTGCACTTGTAGCAGTCCACATATACCATTATTAACATAAATAATTTAAAAATTTTATTTGCCATAGCAGCAAAAGTGTTTGCAAACTTGCAGAGTACCAAACAATGCTTTGTATTAACATTTCCCTTAATGCAATATATTAGCTCATTTGTGGATTTTTTATCTGGGGTTGATAGTGTAATTGGAAACAGTCGAAGAACTACATGTAAAATGAACACTGACTTTGGTTAATTTCTGTGTGTCCTCCTGAAGGCTGAGAAAGTGTGTTATACTTTTCCTTAAGGTACTTTGCCGTTTTTCAACCGCCCTTATACTCAGGCTTGACTAAATGATAAACCCTTAAATTGAAGTGCTGAATAACACCATCAATATTCTTAGAGAATGTCACCACGCCCCCTACCTTTCGAAAGGTAAATTTTGCTGCTTTTCTCTGAAACCAGCTTCTTGAAAAGTGGTATGAACACACTGACATTTTTAATAAATACTTTTAAAAATGTGATTTCCTATATAATAAAAATGTAAAATTTCTCCCTCTCAGCTTCTTTTTTATTACCCATGTTTCCTTCAATTATTTACCTATCAAAGGACTTTATGTGAAAGGTTTATGAAAAAGATAACATGCATACAATTATTTTGGTTATAAAATAATGGGGGATATAAAAACGTGGGAGGCTTTAAATGAAATTATTGTCTGTATCCATAGGTATAGCATATATATATATAGTACAGATACTGAAAAGTGTCTATGCAAATACAGAACACGGCTATTATATTGAACAGAATAAAGACTTCTCTGAATAGTTACATAGCCCTCCAGCAGACACTTGAATATCGTTTATCAATTTGTAGACAGTCGGAAAAACAGCTCTCTAACATATACTCACAGACAGAGAGAAATAGAATGCATCATTCAGTAATGTATGAAATAATGGTAAGATCTTGAAAACCACCTGACCAATAGTAAAGCTGTATATACTTTGAAGTTCCACTTTTGATCCAAATGGGACTTAATCCTGCAACTTGTGTGTAATCAAAAAACTTATTGTCAAATACTAAGGGACTGTGACTATATAAATTACTCTTCTGGTGAAAAATATTTAATGTAGGACAGATGTTCTGCTGATACAAATTGAGATGCTTAACTATACTGTTATGGCAAATGAGGACCTGACCCTGCATAGCCGGAATAAAGTATTACAGAGTTTATGCTAAACAGCTAGTTTAAGTGACAGTTGAAATCTCAAATTTACATTTATTTTGTCACACTAGATTTTATGCATTCTTTCTTTTTATGCTCTATTTTCCCTCTTCTTACATTGAAATGGCATATTATGAAAGTGGTACAGTGGAAGGAAAATAAATATTTAGTTCTTAAAAAAATCTGCATACAGAAACTAGATGGAGGAGCTTCCAGTCCTGTTACAGAAAACCAGGAAACGGGGACAAATAGCTTAAACTACCTTTCTCTCTGTTAGGTCCACAGGCGTCATTTTCACCTGACAAAGTCTGCCTTCTTTCCTCCTCCCAGGCATAGACATAGTAGATTCCTTAATCTTTCTTGTTTTCTTTTTCTGCAATCTTTCTTTTTTGGTTTTTGTTTGTTTGTTTGTTTGTTTAACTCCATAGCTTCTAGGGTTTTCACTAATGTGTTTTTAAGGACTGTTTTGTAGACAGGAACAGTGGATTTTTAAGGGCCAAATAAATGTTTAGTTACATGATCACTTGAATTGAAACTGGATTTTGCGATCCCAGTCCTGTCTTCCTATGATATATGATAGACTTAAGGAAGTATTAGGAATGTAACATTAATTCAGAAGAAAATAATGACAATTTTGTATTTCTGTTTATTGGTATTGATAATAACAAATTGATAATATTGAAAATAACAAAAATGAAATACTGAATAAAAAAAGATACAGAAAAATTTACACAGTAGTAGAAATTTTGTTCCTTTATGAGGAGATACTGTAGAATAAATAGTATTAACTGAAACAAACTCCTTAAAGCCATATGAAATCTGCAGAAAAACATTTAAACAGTAGTTAATAACCACACATAGTTGAACTAGTCAAGTTACACTTTGCAATATCTGTACCTTTGCTCTGAAATTAGGTAACCCTTTAAAAGCTTAGACTACAATTAAGGAACACAAAATCACCAAAATCAGACAAATTCTTCATGTTTCAGATGAAGGATGACTACATTTTGCCAAGTACAGTACAAAATATTGATTATTGTAATGATTTTTTTAAAATCTATTGTTTGACAGTTATTATAAAGCATGGATAAGACTCAAGGACGTACACATCCAAAGAATGCAGCACAATGGCATCATTTTATAAGAAAGACATTTATCTGCTAATTAGATACAATCCACCACCAACTGAAGTACAATTAAACATAATAATTTAAAAGCTACTTGCATTATAAAGACGTGACTAAAATGTGTAATTGAGAGAACATTTACATAATTATTTATCATATTTGATATTATAAAATCACTTATAAAAGTGATTCAGACCTTTTACCAAACAATGTAACTCTCTGAGCATTGTTGGCAGTTTTTGTTGAATTGTATGAAAGGTCTTTTTGCTGAAAGATTTAGTTTCCTAAATGATTTATTAAGCTAATGTCTAGAATAAATGGATGTTTGTAACATACTCACTTTCATTATTAAACCTTTTCATCCCTTGATTTTCTGCATTTGTTTTATTCTTTTTTTAAGAACATCCTAATTAGAGAAAGGATTTACAAGAAATCATGAAACATACGGAGAAACCCATGTGTTATATATATGTGCACACATCAAGTTTAATTTAGGTGAGAAGAAAGGTTTCAATACTATTTCAATGAAAGCTTTTCTTCAAAAGTTTCCAAAATTATACAACATAGGTATTATTCCTCCCAGTAACTCATATCTGCACCTATGACCAAACTCACATGGAGACAATATTGTTGCCTCCAGCTTTCTCATTTGTTTCCTAGCTTGTACGCTTTAAGATTAAAAAGTCTTCATTGCCAAATTCAGTCTGAAAACTGAGAAATTCAGAGTGAAATGAAGGTAGTCTGCCTGAAGTGTGATACTTGTTTACAATATAAAACTCCACCTTAACACTCTATTTAACCACATGCCTATTTTAAAGATGAGCAACCCCACAAATTCAAAGCTATTCCTTGAATTTTAAAATTTAAACCTGCGGTTTATAGTTTTATGACTGAGGTAAAATATAGGCTGTATTACTGGACATTATTAGAGCTCAGAGGCATGAGGCAAGCTGGGTCATCCCAATGACCTGTCTCAGTATCAGCCCTGTGGGCTGAGATCATCTGGCCACGCAATGCCACAGAGTGGATCCCAGAGCACCTCATGGACAGAAGGGGCTCATTGCCTATGTGGTATGGGACTTATTTCAGGATGCAAGGGAGAATTGTGCAAGACATGTTACGGGCTGTGTAGGGAAAGAACCAACCATGGCAAAAGAGTGAATAGGGGAGGAAAAAGTATGGGTAAAATAAAGGCACAAGGGATAGAGAAGGCTAGTTAGGTGTCAACAGCTGCTGGTCAGTACACTTGCCTGTCCATGCCCTGCAACTGATCAGTGCAGGCTGTCCTGTCTTCTCATTAATCTCCATTTCTATTTTTTTTCCTGGATGAGTGACTCTCTGAGTTCCTGTGTGTGTATGGGGATCTGAGTACCAGCAATTAGCAGGGGACAACAGGTTATAGAGGCTTGTGCATCAGTGGTGCCAGCAACTGGAGTGAGGGACAATGTGTATAGCAGCATATGATAGCTAGCAAATATCAAACAGGGTGTAGGATAAGTGGCCTGAGAGCCAAGTATCAAAGCCAGTCTAAGTGTAGGCCAGATAATATGTGTGTGAATTTCTTGTAAATGAACTTTCTCTATGAGTAAGACTATGGGAAGTTGACTACTGGAAGGGCCAGGACCAGTTAGCCTCAACTACTGGAAAGACAGTGGGGCCTGGGTGTCCACTAGAAGCTGTGGAGCTGCGCATGTGCCAATGTATGTGAAGGGTCTGCAACACCAGCTGGCATGGGGCTGCAGCTTCAGGGCTGCAGCCAAGTGTCTACCAGTAACCAGGGAGAGCAGGGATTCAGGAGTAGCTGCTGGACAGATCAAGTGTCTGAGCCTAGCTGCTGGAGAGATTCACTCTGTATATATTTGTATAAATTTGCCGCTAACAAAACTTTATCAGATCAGCCAGAGATGGGAACAGGATGAGGCCATCGGTGTTGGTTTTGTGTGAGTGCTGAGTTTGTCTGTCTGTTTTGATCTATGTTGTTGGTCATGTATATACATGTTGTATACATGTGTGTGTGCACCTATTAAGAACACATGTTCAACCTTACTACTGGTTGGCAAGAAGCTGCCTCTGCTGGCTTAATGGGTTCAGCAATCTCTATCACTATGTTGAGGACTGAAATGGTTTGTACATGTCACCACTTAAAATACAGTGTACAGTGTTAAAGTACAGTTCACAATAGAAGTATAATTATCAAGTAGGCTTCAGATATAATTGCAGTAGGTCTGCGCCAAAAGTTTATCTTCTCTGGCACTAGGAAACATCACTGATGCATAGACAGTACAAAATTAGAGATACAGTGAGGCCTACAGAATTAGTCCTTTTCACTACTATAGCACTGATGGTCTTTCTCCAAATAATGGTGTCAAAGATTGAGGGCTGATGACCAGCCTATCAATTATCTTTGAATGCAATCCCAAGAGAAGACCATGCAGGTTTACCTGGTATCGTGGTACCTGATTAATGTTACCTGGTGTCTCAGATTCCTCCTACCTGGCTGCTGTCTGTAAAAAAATATCTGACTCTGAAGAGACATGTTCATATGCTGTCATTAGTATCTGCTAGCAGATTTATTTTTTTTTTTGCAAAATATACTCAAAGCCCACTATATTCTTGATTTACACTATAGCATTTCACATAGACCTACAGAAGTATGCACCAAGAATTTTGTTTTCATAGCTTTGATTTTCTTTCTATGCTCTTGGGTATCTCAGAGGATTTTGCTTCATGGTTTAGAACATTGTGAAGGTACAATTTCTTCCACATGCCTGAGAGCACAGGAGTAAAGTCAGGAAAAGGCCTTTTCCTCAGCAAGGGCTACGCTGGAGGAGACCATACCTTGGTCAAGGTAGAAGTAGGCCAAAAATCGCAGAATGCATCCCAGGACTGAAACTTCCTTTGATGGACCACTCCAGAAAGAAATTACTTTTTTTGGTAGGTTTTACTCTCTCACCCTCAATTAGACAGTCATTTCTCTTTCAAGAGTGGGTCAAAGCACTGTTGCTATAATTTAAGGTGAGTAAGCAAAAAAGTTATTTCAAGTTTTCTAAAATGAAGAATATCAGTACCTTTCTTCCTCCATTTATTCCTCAGTTCTAGGATAATAACGGGTTTCTGATTTCAGTCCTGTTTGTTTTTCTGACATAGCCCAGTCCATTCTTGTAAGACAAGCAAATTTAGCTTGGAATCACACTATTTTCTTCTCCTAAATGTGACACCAAAAACAAACAAAAAAAAGAAAGAAAATTCAAAGTGAAAATATGTAGGAAAGCGAGGGGAAGAGAAGTAAAAAAAATCCACCAAAACTCCTGACCAGAAGTAGGCTGGAAACTTCAGGACAATTTCCTGTGATTAATGGGCAAAGCAAAGTCCATTTTGACAGTCAGGAAGTATAGACCAATCAATACAGAGGGTAAATGCAGATCATAAATACATGCAAAGTTTCTATCTCTGATCAAAATTCCTTTGTGTTATGGGTTTGTGTGGTGCAGGGAGGTTTTTTGGTAGCAGAGGAGGGGGCTGCAGGGGTGGGTCCAGTGGGAAACTGCTAGAAACTTCCCTGGCTCCAAGTTGGACTCACCTCTGGCCAAGGCAAACCCAATCAATGAGGGTGGTAGCGCCTCTGGGAGAACAGATTTAAGAAGGGGAACCTGCAGTGAGCATGGGGATTGGAATGTGAAAGTATCCCCTCTGCAGACACCGAGGTCAGTGAGGAAGGATGGGAGGAGGAGCGGGGGACGAGGGGATGCCCCTGCAGCCCGTGGGGAGACGTCAGGCTGTTCCCCCCCAGCCTGTGGAGGGGAGTGGGGGAGCAGATGCCCACCTGCAGCCTGGGGAGGAGCCAACACTGGTGCAAGGGGATGCCGCCAAAAATGGCCATAACTCTGTGGGAAAACCCATGCTGGAGCCCTCTGTGCCTGAAGGACTGCAGCCTGTGGAAAAGACCCACACTGGAGAAGTTCGTGGAGGACTGTCTCCCATGGGAGGGACCCCACAGTGGAGCAGGGGAGGAGTGATGAGTCCTGCCCCTGAGGAGGAAGGAGCAGCAGAGACCAGGTGTGATGAACTGACCCCAACCCTCATTCCCTGTTCCCCTGCACTGCCAGGGGGAGGAGGGAGAGAGAACCGGGAGTGGAATTGAGGTGGAAAAGACGGAGGGGTGAGGGAAAGGTGTTCTAACATTTGGTTTTACTTCCTAATATCCTTGTTTTGATTTGATTTGTAGTCAAGTAAATTGATTTTGTTTATACCCCAAGTTGACTCTGTTTTTTGCCAGTGACCATAATTCGTGAGTGATCCCTCCCTGTCCTTGTCTCAACCCACCAGCTTTTCTTTATGTTTTCTCCTCCCTATCCCACTAGTGGGGAGGATTGAGTGAGCAGCCTCATGGTGCTTTGTTGCTGGCTGGGCTTAAACCATGACAGATATTTAGGCCTGGGATGGGAAGGCAAGAGAAAAAAAGAGGTCAGTAGCTTTCATACAAACAGATAAGCAGTTGATAGTAAAACATCGTTATGTTAGTTCTGTGGATAAACCTTTAATAAAAGTTTTGGAAGAATTAAAAAAAAACCAAACCTTTACATTTTTCCTCCTATAACTTCTAATAAACTTTCATCTGAATCAATTTTCTTATCCAAATTCTGTGTATTTTAATTTGCTAACAGAACACACCACCAACATCAATACTTACTGGAAGTGGATGTATGTGCTAAAATAATCAAAACTCAAAGAAAACAATATACCTGTGCTTCAACTTTATTTTTCATGTTGATTTCATGTTGATTGTTTGTTAATTTCTCATGTTTCTCCACCATTATTCATAAAGAACCCACATTTTCCAGAACAAGTCATTGTTTCTCAAGCTAGTGCAAAAAAACTTGCTCAAACTGAATTTATACCTTTCTATTATATTTTTAAAATGTCTTTTTAGTACAAACATGATTCTAAGACAAGTTCCCAGGCTACATTTAGAATATTTAATTAGAGTATATGTTATAATATTGTGGACAAAAGTATAAAAATAATAAACATTATAATGGATTTTTCTTCTAATTAGACTATGTGATACTAACTGAAATTCTGCAGTACTCTTAAAAAGAGGAAAAATACAGGACAAAACCTACAGAAACTACCTTGAGGTTTCAAAATTAATTAAAATTTGATTTGTTTTGAAATTATAATTTTTAAGTAGTAAAAATCATGCCATAATTTATCTTATAAATGTGGCAAAGAATTGAAATATAGCCTGACATCATGTAAGTTTTATTATACTGGATACTGTCAGAGGACAATACTCTCTGACCAGGTTCTTTTAGATATTCCACATGTGGACGGTACAATGTTTAAAATCAAATTATTTATTTAATGATAGTTGATGTTACATGGGATTTCAGATTTAGCAGAGCTAACCGAAATATACTTAAAAAATACAAATGTAAGTTACACTTGGAAAGATATAGCAATTTTACGCTTCGATCACACTACTGATCTGTGTAACACACTACTACCATTACTGGTCTCTGTAACATGCTCACTATCGTGATGCCAGGCATCCCCAGTCCCTGGGAAGTAATTGAACCCAACTGTGGGTTCATGCCAGCTCAAGTCCATTACTCTTGTTGAAATTCTTTTGCTAGTTGCCTCATTTTTATGTGTTGATCTGAGCCAAGTATTCACTCCCCCCATGCTGGTCTGGCTAACTCTGGGAGACATTCACACTCTTCTAATGAACTTATGGCGATATATTTACACCACCAGTTGCTCTACTCAGCTGCTGACAGCTGTTTACAGAGGCCACTCTCTGGTGTCCGTTGTGTTGAGAGAGAATCAGCTTCTTTGCAATAGCTGTGGTTAGTCACGGCCTGAATTAGTCCCGGAGCTTCATGGGCACTTCACCCTTGCCCATCTCCTTTGAGCCTTATTCCATTGTGGGGGTTTGTTGGTCAATCATACTTACACAGTAAAAGATCATATTAAAGTTGCTCAGCTTTATTTCATTAAATAGTTGTTTTCTATTTTTCTACATTGCAACCTAAATACCAGGTTGGGTTAGAGCTCTTTTGGAATAAGAATTAATGTGAATTTGTTTCACTATTGCTTTTCTTCTTTTTTACTTCTTATTTCTATGAATCATATTTCTTGATTCACATCAGCAAATATTCATTTCCATGAGACCATGAATATTACATGTTATTTATTCTATTTTAGAAATCCTTGATCATTATGATCAAGCTCATATGAACTACAGTCATTTTGAAGTTAAGCCTCAAGTACAGGCAATATACTTTTAATGCTCCTATTCCCTTCTTCCTCCTTTCACCTCTGCAAATAGCCTCCTAAATATAATGTTCGCTAAATATAATATGCTCTATGGCTAGAAGTTCCTTTATCAGAACTTTGTGAAACTGCATTCAACTTGGCAACATTTTTCACTTGGCTGTTCTCACCCTATCATCTAAGCATCTTTATCCTACTTCTTTCACACACCATAGTGCATGAAGAATTAGAGATGTGAATGGTGGAAAATTACCTTTTTTTTAAATCAACTCTTGAAGAATCTCAAAAGTATTGTTTATTTTAAAAAAATTGTTAGTCTGATCTAAAACTAAAAAATTACTTTAAGATGTTTCCCTAAAAACATATAATGGTAACTATAAAACCAGCTCTATTCGTGTGACAGTTGTGAATTTCTTGAGCTCAAAACAACTTCCAGATAACTACATACCAGTGTTATAGTTCAGCTATGTTGCACAGCTATCAGATGTCATACCTTCTATTACAGCAAGCCAAAGGCTTTTAATTTAGACCACAAACATTCTAAAAAATTTTTTCAGGGGAGTTTGCAGAATACCATGTTTCTTCATTTTCCTGTTGTTTATGCTACGCTTTTTACAGGGTAAGAGCAAAGATTGCATCCAGTTGCCTAAACCATGCTAGACTGTTCTATGCTATGCTGCGTGACCTCTTGTCATTGCTTTGTGACTGTTCAGGGCTACCATGGGTCTTGTGTTATACCTGTTGGTTCCATGTGGATATTTTAGTTGCCATTGGGCAAATGCACAAGACATGTACTTTTAAGTACCTGAACAATACCTCTAAATGCAGATGAAACTAAATTCAAGATCGTATCAACAAATTCAAAAGTTAAATGATGTATTATGACTGAACCAAAATAAAGCTGGTAGGCTTACCCATTTATGTAGTTGCTATTACTGTGATAATTTTTAAACAGTATGATGAATAAATGAATATTCTTCCAAGAATAACATAAACTATTGAAAATTCCCTGAAGTGGTTTATAAATTCATAGCTTTTAAAGTCAATCTTGGGAATCACATACTTCAGCAATTTTGATCCCATTCCTTTTTCCTGTATTTTCTGATTGAGTAAATGTTCAAATGACATTAACATCCACCAGTTGCCAAGATTGTCTTGTTCAGTGTCTAATAAAACTATTTTAGAAACAATATTTGAGCTTTTATCTTTTTTCAGGTGTCCTGCAATACCACTTGCCTAAAAAAATTCCCATCTTTCTTCTTAATATGGAGACAAAGGATAACACAAGCACAGAAACACTTGTCCACTGAGAAACTTTCTCTTAGACAGTTTATTTTGACCAAAGAAAGAAAATCTCAATCCATAAAATTAATGTTAGATTTTAGTTCATTATCAAAATTCATCCCAGGGTCCTGAAAGAGCTGGCTGATGTTATCACAGGACCTCTCTCCATTATTTTTCAATGGATTTGGGAAACTGGAAAGGTCCCAGTTGCCTGGAAGCTGGTAAATGTCCCAGTTTTCAACAAGGGTGAGAAAGAAGACTCTGGTAATTACAAGACTTCCAGTCTCACTTCAGTGCCAGGTAAGATTATGGAGAAGGTTATTCTGAGAGATATTGGAAAATGCTTGCAAGACAATGCAGTCATTTGCCATAGCCAACATAGGTTCATGAGGGGAAAGTCTAAATTTTTAACCAGTTTAATTTCATTTTATGATAAGGTCACCATTCTATTTGACCAAGGGAAGACAGTAGGTGTGGGATTTTTGAATTTTAGCAAAGCTTTTAATATTGCGTCTCACAGTATCCTTCCAGACAAAATGTCCAGCATACAGCTAGACAAGTCCACAATATGATGGGTGAACAATTGGCTGATAGTTTGGGCTCAAAGAGTTATAGTAAATGGGGTTACATCAGGCTGGTGGCCAGTCACTAGTGGGGTTCTGCAGGGCTCAATTTTAGGGACAGTGCTGTTTTTGTAATGTTTTTATAAATTATCTGGATGCAGGAGTTGAACATGTGTTAAGTTTGCTGATGATATTAAAATAGGAAGATTTGTGGAACCCCTTGAGGGTAGAGAGGCCAGAGAGATCTGGATAGACTACAGACCTGGTCAAGCTTAATTAAGGCTTCGTTAAGAGCACAAACACAGCCATACTGTGCTCAGCTAGCCTAGTTACTAATTATGTTACTAACTGACCATTAGTGAATGAATACCTAGGAGAGGAGTATAGTTAACTCCTCTACAATACCTCTCTACTTTCAGCAAGTGGAAGCTCAGGAGTGCATAGCTTGAGATGGCATCTTATTACCAAACTGTCCCTGTTGAACATTCTATCATGGATTTGCCCTACCACTTCTGGAAGCTTTAGTATAGTTTTGGTATCCACAGAATCCTCTGCCAGTAAGCTATATAAGGTAATTATGCACAAAGTGTCTGGTTATCTCCTTTTGTTTTGGATTTACGTCCTCCTGGTAGGTTTGTTTGATACTTCTTAGGTCCTGTGCTAATTAGAAATCATCCTTCATTTATGTTTTCTATAACACCACAATGTTACAGACCTCTCTCATATTCCTTCTCAGTCTTCTCTTTTCTTGTCTAGAAATGCTTGGGCTATTTAAGTATTTCTCAGACAGAAGATGTCTTAAAATTTTTAATGGTTCCTTGTCATGTTGTCTGTATTTTTTCTGACTGATACACCCTTCAGTAATCAGAAATGCATGTAGTATTCAAGAAGTCTGTCTAGTCATGCATTTTATTTCACCTGCTATTATCCTCCCCAGAATCGATAGCATTCCACTTCCTCCCTTTGTCTGTAGAACTCCACTGACAACCACTGGTATCCCATGCCTGCAGTTCCCAGTGGTTAGCTTCCTACCAACAATTTTTATGTGACTACTGCAAAAAAAATCTTTTCTATAAGTTATATTTCTTCATTGTTGTTATGAAGTATTAATCCTCTATTATTTCTTGGGATCTTCCAGTTTGAAGACTACGGCTTCACCACATTCTCTTAAAAGGAAGAGACACAAGGAAAAGAGGTAGAAGCTATAAAGCTGAAGATCAGTTAATCATGAACAAGGAAATTACTGAAATGTCATACATGTTACATAAAGGCCAGGCACCTGTAGAAGGCTAAAGATCTGGAAACAACCCCTTGTTCTGCAAAAGGTGAACTAAGGAAAGGTGAAAATAATCAAGGTCATGCAAGAATTGGTAGCTGATATCTCCCACGTACCAGTCAGATACGCAGAAGAGATGACCATGCTTCTTAATCTCTTTCATTAACAACCATAAGCTAAAAAAATAAACCACAATGCACCTTTTATTTCCAGAGGTCAAAGACAATCTTTCCAAAGAAATATCCATGATTTCAGCATCTAATATTAAGTCATTGCTAGAGGTTGGACCATGTCATCATATCCCTCATTGCTTCTATTCTCAATATGATCACAGGAAAAAAGAGTAAGATATTTTTTAAAAAAAAGATATCACTTAATTTCCTGTGAGTTTGTTTGTTTTCTCTAGTGGACATTGTATGTATTCAAGTTCAAACTATACAGAATACTTTCTTTTTCATATTCAGCATCTTGTTTTCTGACCATTAAAATAAAGTGTACTTCTTTATCTTACTTGAAATTTTCCCACTCAAAAAATACTTTTCTTTTGTATAACATGATATTGAAATCAGTATAGCCAGTTGTCTGTGCAGTTGCACTGTCAAATTGCACTGATAGTTCTAATGAGGCAACAAAGGAATCAAAAGAAAATTCAGCTGAGATTTTTTAGAGAGGATTACTATGTTGTATGTCTGTCTGTATAAAACTGCATACACATGAAGGAGGAAAGTCTTGCATGTTGGATTTTATCACTCATATATATTTGACTAAGCTTTGTTGTTCTTCTTTACTTTGTTATATCCCTGCATTTTTATATACTACGCAATTAGGCAGACTGAATACAGATGAATTGCACCTGGGGCTGGAATTGTCCAGCTTGGATTTTATGGAGTTAATCTTGAAAACTCTGTTTTTCCTCAGGCTTTTGGACACTGCATCACATACTAGATTACAACATCACAAACTGAATGGGCGCATATCAACATACGTACATTTTCATATATTCATTCCTATTAATTTATTATTAATATACCTGAACTGAAAAAAACCCAAAGCCAGTTGAAAATCCATAGCTCATACATGAATCATGCACATGAGTAGATCCTCTGACAGCAGCTGACCTACTCAGGCAACAAGGAGCCTAATCACTGAAATAAATGAGAATCCTTTCAATGGATTCAGTGGGGTTTGAATCATAATTAAATTTATCATAAAAATGACTGACTGATTCAAAACGTGTCTCTCTTAATATGAGTTAAATTTATAAGACATTATATAAAATACTGGAAGGGGGAGCCATAACTTGTAAAAGGTCAATATTAGAATAATCAGATAGAAACTGTCAGGCAAAAGTAAAATAGTATCATAAACTTCTCCTTAAAACCAGAATGAAACAAAGAAAATATATTGTATTTGTTAAACAAATGCAATATATATAGGTATAAATTGCGCACCAGCGTTATATTAATTGCAATTTCCTGAGGAGGAAATGTTGGTTAGAACTCAGTATTTAATTAATTATTTAATTGGCAAGTCATAGTTAATAAAATTGTCCTTCTTGTCAGACAAGCTAGTTAAAAATTTTGGTCAATGTCACTATGTCTTCCAGATGTTTATTTTCAAAGCCAAATTCTTAACATAAGTGATACCTTATAAGGTCCCATGTTAGGAAATAGTTCAAAAGAGCAAATAAAATGTTGTGGAAGACTTAATTTTGTTATGTCTTTCACTTCTGCATCTACCACCTGGTATAAAACTGCCTGAGTAGTTTGTGTGGTACAATGGAGTGGGTAGTATCCCTCATTATTTCCTTCCTAATACTCCAACATGTTCTATAAATTATAATTTCTGGAAATACTATAGCTTTCATAAGAAAAGGAGGATTTAAATAGACTCTGTGATCCAAGATGACTGATCTGATGACTATATTGTTGGCTTCTGCTCTAGTATTTCTGTGAATCTAGCTGTTGATTTCCTTTTTTTATACCAACACATAAAAAAGGAACATCCCATGTTAGACTAAATGGATTTATTCTGTTAAGCACAAACTGTTCTTCACTGGACTTTGTTTTTCAAAGAAAACCCTCTTTCTTGACACAACCAAAAGTTTCTATATGTCTCTCCCAAGAGTTAAATCTGCTTCACTCCAAGCCAAATACATACATTTAGGTGTTTTACTTTTCTTGTGGAACTGAAGAATTATTTGCATACCTTAGACTCACTGAGTATCCTTAACTTACATACACACAATCATCTACTATACAGTGTACAGAATATCCAAATAACATTTACTTAGGTTTTACTCTTAATACTTTTCTTTCTGGTTTCAGCATGTGTTTCAGACTCCTGCCTTCCACACCCAAACAAAATTATAGTTTTGTGGTTATAGCATTCATCTCAGGGAGAGGATAGAATGATTATATCTTTCCATCTGACTTTTATGTAAAGCACTTTAGTTGGGTTTCAGAATGCAGCAAGCTCTGTGGAATTTAAGTAATAAGTGTGGTAAAAGGATGAAATTCAAGATTGGCCTATAGTTATATATGTGCCTGTGTGCACTGCAACAGGCAGTTCTCTGGCTGGTGCAGGAACTGCCCAGTGAGGCTCTGCTCAGGAGAGGCAATGGGCCAACTGGAGGCAATGGACCAGCTTGGAATGGGGAGATGAACTAATTTATAGCCAGGTTTGCAGCAAAATATTGGTCTAATTTTTGCAGGAGCTCTCCAGGTGGCAGCAGTCTTGGACTATCCCCAGGTAGCCCTAGCTGGGACCCAGCACTATTTATTTATGAACTTTGGTGTATTGACTAACTCCCTGTGTGGAAAGCCTGGGCAGCCCAGCCACTGACTGGCCCAGGGAGTCTTGCTGCAGAATTGGCCAGGCTGCATCCAGATGAAGCCCTTGTGAATGGTCAGTAGAAACTGATCCTTTACAAACAGTTTACACAGGGCGCTCTTTTGTGCATAATTAAAGATAATCAGTAGCATTCATGGTGTAAGAACATTACGAAAACTTCCAAGAAACTTTGGAGAGCGTTTAGACGTGTTAACCTTGGAGGGACCTGTGTGCTGAGGTGCTTGGGCTAGGGGGAAGGATAACTATACAGAGAGAGATGTGTAAGCTGCTTGGTACTTAGCAGATCAAGCCATCTGAAGGGTAAGTACCTAAGAAATTCTCCCAGGTTCTGGCACCTACAACCTTACAGATGTCTGTCTGTCTTCTATAGTGATTTACATCCATAGACGTTGAGTACCAAGGGAGTATAAAACCTATCAAAAGAGAGTGACATAAATGAGTTTACAGATTACAGAGGAAAGAGGAATCTAATGTTTGATGGACAGAAATGACAAAAGGATTTTATAGAAAGAACATTAAAGATTCTTTAAGATGTTACACGATATTTTTTCATAGCTATTCTTTCTAAACAAAACATTAACAGCATCATCTTCTATTTGAAAGGGCTTGTTCTTCTGCCAAAGTAGAAACAAGAAATAAAATCATCACAGAACTTTACCTGATCGTTCTGCAAGAAAACTCAGAAGTATGCCCACAGAACATAGAACACAGAGCACACTTACCCCAATCCTGAAAAATTCTGAATTACACACAAGAAACTCAGGCATATTCACAGGGACCCTGTGCTTCTATGTTAGCCACAGGCAACCTGCTCTGAGTAGGGAATGAATAAGGCTCCCCAGGAATAAAAAGATTTAACACAGTGAGCAACAATAGAAGTATCATGGAAGACATCAAGCAAAACTTATGACAAGGTTTTGTATTTTGCATCACCCTGGCAGTGTGAAGCCCATCAAAACCTTCCCTCATCTATGCCCTAAACTACTAAGTATCTGCAACTCCCCACTGTTCAAATTCAAGTGATGCCCTGATGTTCGGGGAAAAGGAGAGGATTATCTCTTCCTTGTGACAGATTTGTGAGTAATATTTCAACTACTGCCATCATCTAGAATTTCACATTAAACAACCATTGTTAAGACAATGACCTGACAAGGAAGTAACATGCAGAAATAGTCCCCTTTTTTCCCCCAAGAACTTGCAGGACTCAGGAATGATGACACAGGTAGTCTGCAATGGTTTTCATACCTGTAAAAGAACTGTCTAACAAAGGGACATACTCCCGAGAAAACAAGCCACTACAGGAAATTGAAATATAATTTTTAAAAGATATTTAGATAAGTAATTAAAAATGGACTTTTTAATTAATTAAATCATGTTTACATTTTAAGCAATTATGTAACATCAGACAAAACCATTGTAAACTTAAATCCTGTATTTACTTATAGCAGCAGTTTTGGCATGTATAATGAATGGCAAAGGGACAGCTATAGCAAGTCACCTCATCTTTGCCATGCAATATTCTTTTCCTTCCCAAAGGAGTACCTGGCTTTGAAAATGTTCACACTGAACTCAGTGGATATTTTCATAGAATCATAGAATCATTTAGGTTGGAAAAGACCTTCAAGATCATCAAGTCCAACCATTATCCATGCCCACTAGACCATGTCTTGGAGACCCTTGTCTACACACTTTTTGAACACCTCCAGGGATGGTGACTCTACCACTTCCCTAGGCAGCCTATTCCAATGTCTCACAACCCTGTCAGTAAAGAAATTTTCCCTAATATCCAACATAAACCTCCCTTGCCACAACTTGAGGCCATTACCTCTCATCCTATCACCAGGCACCAGACAGAAGAGACCAGCCCCCACCTCACTACAACCCCCTTTCAGGTAGTTGTAGAGAGTGATAAGGTCCCCCC
>JANZLQ010000079.1:27751718-27772315 GCA_026212715.1 Elanus axillaris
TCTTCCCCAAGCCTGTAGCGCTGCATGGGGTTGTTGTGACCCAAGTGCAGGACCCGGCACTTGGCCTTGTTGAACTTCATACAATTGGCCTCAGCCCATTGATCCAGCCTGTCCAAATCTCTCTGCAGAGCCTTCCTACCCTCAAGCAGATAGACCCTGCCTCCCAACTTGGTGTCACCTGCAAACTTGCTGAGGGTGCACTCAATCCCCTCATCTAGATCATTGGTAAAGATATTAAACAGAACCGGCCCCAGCACTGAGCGCTGGGGAACACCACTTGTGACCAGCCACCAACTGGGTTTAAATCCATTCACCACAACCCTCTGGGCTCGTCCGTCCAGCCAGTTTTTCACCCAGCATAGAGTACATTTGTTCAAGCCATGAGACACCAGCTTCTCAAGGAGTATGCCATGAGAGACAGTGTCAGAGCCCTTGCTGAAGTCGAGGTAGATAACAACTACAGCCTTTCCCTTATCCATAAGGTGGGTCACCTGGTCATAGAAGGAGATCAGGTTGGTCAGGCAGGAACTGCCCATTGTAAACCCATGCTGACTGGGCCTGATCCCCTGTTTGTCCTGGACTTGCCATATGAGTGCTCTCAAGATGAACTGTTCCATAATCTTTCCTGGTACCTAGGTCAAGTTGACAGGCCTGTGGTCCCCCAGATCCTCCCTCCAACCCTTCTTGTAAATGGCATCACATTGGCAAACAATTTTGACTAAAGAGGAGTAATATCACTACAGTTTGGATGCTGTTTAACACTGATAAATTAAAGGCTTTGTTAACTCTCTCAAAGAAGCCACTGTTGTGTTAGTGTGTGCTGCACCATGCAAGGAATTATACAACCAAAGTATGTCCTCCTATACTTTCTATTCTTATTTTTCTTGTTTTCTAAAAGCAGCTTAGGAGCAGACATGAAAATTACAAGGAAACAGTTGCCAAAATTACTATTACCTTTCAAGTCAGAAAAACTCAACTATTTTTCTGGTCTTAACTTGCATTTGGTAGATTTGGATTTTTCACATTAAAGTATTTGAGATACATTTCTATTGTTAGAGATACCTGACAAATTCTACAGAACTAGTTTTTTTCCTATTAATCAATTTAGGGTATTTTTCCTCCACAATCTTATTAAATTAATCATATTTCATGCTCCTAACCTTTGCAAATGCATGTTTTTTCCAAATATAGGCATTCTTTATGCTTTCCTTCCAAACGCAATTAGAAAAGAGAAATTAAAAACTAGCACTATATAATGAGAAACTAACAAGACACATTCTTATTGTCATGCTTTATCAGTTGTTTTTCTTCATCCCTGTTTGCCATTTAATTATAAAAACCTCTGAAAGTTCTTACTCCATGAGAATAATCATTACATTGCTTGCATATCTGTTCTGATAATGTAACGGCCTTTTCCAAATTAGTGTGCCTTATATCATGGTACAAAATGGCTTCCCTCTTTATATTTCTGAACCAGCAGATGAAGGGTGTACTTTATGTGAAAATGTTAGTGTTCAGCACTGTTTAAAAAACTGTACCCTGACTCAGTTTCAGTATTTAAAAATATTCCTGCCTAACATACTTTGCTGCAGATAATCCTCGCAACACCTTCAGTAAAAAAGTTTAATTCATTATCACAGAAGAACAGAAATTTTCTCAAGCCAGGCTAGGGAATCAGTGAATAATGGGGTATTTGACTAAGAATTTTCTCTAGGGTCTTTTGAGACCCTTGGTACTCTTGACAAGAAAAGTTCCTTTGAAATTAAGATTAGAGCTGCTGGGTGCAATACAAAGTGTAGGTGATAAGCTTTTAAAGCCCTCAGTGTTCCAGCAACTAAGGCTGGCCAGAAAATGAGAATTCCATTTTGACTTCATTTTTCAGTTTAAACATGGGTTTCTGCTCTTATGCTGGAAAACATAATCAGTAACTTTCTGAAAATTTTGTAACAGTGTGTCCAATTATTTGCCAGTCTAGTGCTCAGTCAGGGCATTAGACTTCAGTTGCTGTCAGCAGTATATAAATCAAGTTGGGAGATGAACTTGAAACCCTGGAAAACACTTTGACCTACAGACCATTGGACACAACATTCCACCGCTACTCTGCAGAAACTTACCAACACGTCACAGCAACAAAAAAACCCTTCAAAACTACCAGTAGCAGTTTTTGGAGGTGAGGGGTGTTTGTTTTAATAATAAATTTAATCACAGGGTTAAGTAACAACACCCAGAAACTGCTGTGTTGCTTATTTGAGTTTTGGGGGTTCAGTCTGTTTATTTGAAAGGTACCATTAAGTCACTGAACTTAAATGTAAAGGTAGGGTTTGGTTTTGTGTGTGTGTCCTGTCACTTTTTAAAACATATGCAAATACAGCATAAACTTGAATGACTTTTAGCAAGTTGTAGATGGCTACTAACATCTGCACGTGATCTCAAACCAGGTTGCAGGCATTTTACTGGTCATATACATTGATCACTGAAGGAAACAGCAAAACAGACAAAAGAAAGCATGTTCATTAGGCTTAGTTATTTCATGAAGTATCTCACAGAATCACAGGATGGTTGAAGTTGGAAGGGACCTCTTGGAGGTCACCTTGTCCAATCCCCCCTGTTCAAGCACCTAGAGTTGGGTGCCCAGGACCATGTGTGAGACGCTGAAAGATTTAATGTCTCAAACATTGTGGTGAGACAAGTTCTGCTTAAAGACAAACTCTGCATAACAAGGAACTCTGCATAGCAAGGAACCACAGGTGAAAAGCAGCTGCTGAACACACATCAGCACAGACATCAGCAACAGGGTGGGCAGGGTGTGCAGGAGGGTGTGCAGCATCCTGTTCTGATAAGCTGTTCTGATGGGCTGAGCAGGGCACCTCGCCCTGTATGATCAAAGATTAAACCATGGTCACTGTCTGCAGGGAAGAAGTTATTCCCCAAAGGACCCAAAGCCCAGGGACCTGTTTCCTGAAGGTTACACCTAATGAGCCTAATGACTTCGAGTGCCCACCCAAAGGAGGGGCAAGGATGATAAAAGGACACAAACTGAAGCCCCATGTGCATGCACCCTCTGGAACTGGACCACTTGGCTGACTGAACCAATGCTGGACCCAGGACTGGTGGAATCTTTCCCTTTTTCTCTCTCTGTCTTGTTCCCTCTTTCTCTTTGTTTTTCCATAATCCCTACACCTCATCCCTTTAGACATAAACCATTGACCAAGTCTGGGACTAGGAGTGGATCCAGCAGCCCCCAGGCTCCTCTTTGAGAAGGAGTCTAGAAAGCAAGGGGGTCTGCTCTGAACCTCCTGACTCAATGGGAGGGATCTCCTCATTCCCTGAATTCATGTATATGGTTACCATGGGTTACACTGTTTACTGAGATAGTTCCATACCATTTCCTGTTGTGAGAAAACACATGCACCTACTGTTATGCCTCCCAAGTTCAGTTTGCTTCTACCATGAATAAAATGTTTAACTGATCGCTTGGTGTCATTTCACCTTAATTTAGCCCGAGGGAGTTCTGAATTCAACAGGACTCCCTGGTCTGCCCAGCCCGGGTTGTGACACCATGTCCAGATGGCTTTTAAATGTCTCTAAAGATGAAGAGTCCATAATCTCTCTGGGCAATCTGTGCCAGTGCTCAGTCACCTTCACAGTGAACAAGTGTTTCCTGATGTTAGGAGAGAACATAATGTGTTTCAGTTTGTGCCCATTGCTTCTGGTCCTGTCACTGAAAAGAGGCTGGCTACCTCTTCTTTGCACCCTCCCTTCAGGTACTTGTGTACATGGATAAGATCCCCCCAGATCCTTCTCTGCTCTAGGCTGAACCATCCCAATTCTCTCAGCCTTTCCATGTATGAGAGAGCCTTGAGTCCCTTAACCATTTTAGTGATGCTTTGCTGGACTTTCTGTGCTACCTCTCTCTCATGAACTGGGGAGCCCAGAACTGGACGCAGAACTCCAGGTGTGGCCTCACCAGTGCTGAGCACAGGGGAAGGATCATGACCCTCAACCTTTAGGCTTTGCCTAAAGGAGCCCAGGATACCATTAGCTCTCTTTCACTGTGAGGACACACTACTAATTCATATTCAACTTTGTATCTACCACGACCCCCAGGTCATTCTCTGCAAAGCTGCTTTCGAGAACAAAACAGTTTGCAGTATCCCTACTTCTATATTGCATGTAGGGACCTGCTCAGGAATGAGGATTGACTCTAACTTGGACAAATTAGGGTTCATAAACTAGGTGGCATCCAAGATCTTCAAGCTCTTACTGAAATGATCCTTATTATGTTCATTCTTACATTACAATGGAGTTTTGACTGAAGCAGCACACCTACATCCTGCTTCCATACAATTTAGTCAAGAAACTCATATTTTCTACCTGCATTCAGTGTTATCTACATCTTATGCCAGACTGATTTCCTCCAGTAATTCAAGATGACAGACACAATTTTATGTTATTTTAGAGTCCTCATGCCACTAATGCAAGTTAAACTGTCTTCTGTCCTGTGTCAATGTGGTTCTAATGTAACAACTTTTTCAAAAGCAATTTTAAATGCTTAATCAACTCTTACTCAAGACACAATACAGAAAATGTTGAATTTAGGTTACCAATTTGTAGGTTTTTAACAAGGCTTCAACAGTTACCTCAGCTGCATGGATTATATTTTGCTTTCACACAGTTTTTCCAATTCCTCCAGTGCCAAATCAGGTCACGATATTACTAGCAACACTCTGGTTCTCAATATAGAAATTTCATCACTTTAAACAGTTTGTGACTTATCCTGTCACAATTGCTAGAGTCTATAGTTTAGAAGTCACCACAAAAAAGAGTGATCATAAAAGCCTGTTTGTGACATTTTCTTTTATAAAGCAGTCTAGCCACAAAACATCTCTTCTTTCCATTTAGTCTGAAGACCTATTTCAGAAAAGTAAGAGCTAAATAGCATGACAGGGAGATTTTGCTTTTATTTGTCCATTTTTATCACCAATTTGCTAGGACTTCAACTAGTGCTTTCCTCTTTCCTGTAGGCAAAAGGCATAAATTTTGTTTCACCTTACTGAGTGTTTATTCATGTGTCATGGACAGTTTAGCTAAGGACTGTTTTTTCTGTCCTCTCTCACATGGTGGTTCGTCATTGAAATAAATACACATTTTCCAGTACTGCTCACCCACCTTAAGTGGAAGACTTTTTGATGTAAATCATTCACACAACAGAATTATTTTAGAAAGATATTTGAGTTTGGCTAATTGAAAAATCCTTCTAAAATCAGCTTTGTGGCTGCCCTAGCCTGAGGAGGAATTTCTTACTATTTTTTCCTGAAGCTTTCCTTAATCCTTAACTGATTTACAAAGCATGGTTGGTTCTACAAAATTCATTCCTACAGTGAGCTAAATCCTAGTTACATAAAAACAATGGCAGACCTGAAACTGACGAATAGTACCAGAAGCTACATCAAAGGTTTAAATATAGTTTATCAGATTTGTAGGTGGCATTTTTCTCATTTCAATTACTATATTGGCTTGAATAAAATAATGTGTGTATTTGCACACTGCCAAATAAGTAGATTGCATGACTGGAGTTGGAGTAATATTCTATATAGCATAGAAATAGCCTGATATTATAACTTAATTTAAATAGAAAAAGGAAAAAATGCATTACCTCCAGCTTCAAGCAGGAATGGATTGATCCCCAAGATGAATTGAGGCAGAGAAAGCAAATCGTTCAGAAAGTTTTATCCTGAGTCTACTTGAGGTCCAAATCTCATAGATTTTCACTGATATTTATGGTCCTAAGTCATCAAATGCTTTGAAAAAGTTGTCCTAAGCAAATTCCTCAGGTAGTTAAGGGAACAGGTCTGCTAAATCCATCCCTAGTTTCTATCCTTTCACAACAACCAAATATGCATATGTGTGTATGCTAGCACGTGGTTCAAGTCTTGTAAGTCTTTGAGCATAAAGAAAGATTTTCTGGTCTTTCAGTTTTTTGTGGTGCATTATTAAACATACATGCAGTGTAATCTAGCCAGGTGCATGCCTTCACAAAAGTAAATAATTATTCCCTGGTAAATTTCAAAATCACAATCTTATACAACAGGTATAAACCTGAAGTCTCAGCATATTTTGCTAAAATTCTCACTGATTTCCATTTCTTCTGATCAAACAAGGCAAGGAACTTGAAAATTAGTTAAGTAAATCCTGCTTCATAAACTCAGGCTGACATGTGAATTATTCCGAGATTTCTAACAGCTGCATTTCATGTGCTGAGTTTCATGTGCTTTGGACTGTTATGTGCAAGACACAGGTTATAGTGTTAGAAGCCTATATCACATGCTGCTACAAATTGTTCCAATTACACATACAGTAACTGATAAGTCTTTCCTGGCTTTTATTTTATTAAGTTGTCTGATATTTCAAAACTGGTTATTAACGAACTCATGCCAATCTTCCTAGAATCTCATGGGACATATTGATCTCCTAAATCAAAACAGAACATGAGTACACTATCAACATCAATCATACTTAATATATGAATTCCAAGACAAAAAAGCCTTGCTTTTAATGAGAATAAGAAAATAGACCAATGACAAATTATGGATCTCAGGGTTTTCCAAGAATGACTACAAAACTAATAGTTTTTCAGGTTTGGTTTTCTTTAACTTTTAAACATTTCTTAAATAAAATATTAACAATTTCAGAATTAACAGAGTCCATCTGCAGAGCTGTAATAATTGATTATACATTTGCATTTAGACATGCAGTTGCAAAATAAAACATGCTAATCTAAATGGGTATGATCATGGCTTCATTTACAATTATATGTTCATACTCTTCACTTAAGAAGGCTCTGAAGATGATAAGGATGTAACAACTCATGAAGCTTTACAAAACTTTGCAGCTGTAGCTCTGCTTCCTCTCCCTAACCAAATCCCCAGTACTTGTGTACAGCGGCAATGCTTCACAGCTTCTGTAAGCTGAATGCCTCCCTTCTCCACTGTCTCCTTTGAACAGGGTTGTCCAACAGACAACACTTTCCAGAATGCTCTTGTCCCAATTCAATGTCGGGGAAGGTTTCAATATGATCCCAGCGGCAAGATTAAGACACAAATGAGTTTAAATGCTGTATACCCAAAAGAGCTTTTATTAACAAAAGTAGAAAATAGTAGCAATAGGATAGAATGGAAGAAAAGGCAGAAATCAAGCAAGCAGTCCGGATAGAGTTGCAAGGATAGTCACCACCATGGATCCAGCAGTGTCCCATTGGTCCTCAGTCTTCAATTCTTCGGTGATGGGTGCACACCACGGCTTGTATCCATGTTTTTTTATAGGGCATAGTTTGACAATGCATGCACATACATACTGTTCATGCACTGTTCACGCGCTGCAGATTTTGTCTATCACATGACCTTCATGTGACCAATACCAGAAACCAGTATGTTATCTCAAGACTACAGTTTCCATAACAATGATAGTCTCCACATTCTTTGCTCCAACCTGTCTCCTCCCCTGGATGCCTCAACGGCCTAGTAATTGTCCTTTTGGTCAGAGAAGTTCTCTGCTTAAACAAGCCATCTCTGGGATAAGTCACAGCAAACCTTGAGATGAATGGCCTGAGATGACAGTCCAGTCTCTCACAACAAGCAATCTTTGAGACAAACAGCTCAAGATAACAATTCAGTCTCTTACAGCACTGCAGAAAGTCTTCTCTGGTATACGGCTGAACACTTTGTATATGCACTTGCACAGTGCACTTTGTACACACCTTTGTATGCACTTTGTACAGTGCTTGAAATTCCACTGGTCCTGAGAGAACCTGAGAAAGTACTTACTGTGAGTTGGTTGCAGGTATTAAAACAGTTCTTAGATCCTGACGACTTCTTTTTCTAATGACAGAAACTGATATATTTATCAGTTGAAGCAGCCCTCAAGAAATACACATTTTCTTCTGGAGGCCTATACGCTTACCCTTCTAACACAACATGAAAGCATACCTATCAACTACTAAGAGAAAGCCAAGCTAAATGAAGATATGCCATCAGCATATTTGAAGAATTATCCCAGCTGGCCACAGGTTAGGCACCCTGAGGTATAGGCAAACCACATCATGAAGGCTGTTGTCTCAGAGGTTTGCACTTATAAGACAATGTGGGTGTGACGCTTTTTCCATAAGGCACACAGCTCTATTCATGAAATAACAGTTGGAAACCTCTGACATTGAAATACTGAAATATATATATTTTGTGGACATCATTTACAGGAAGAAAAAGATTTTCTGTCCAGCTGTACTTCTGTATGCCTACATACAACTGGACTATGTCACAATTGTAACATGAGCGTAGTCTTCAGAACATAAACAGGGTGGCTTTTTCCCCCAGTACATTCTTATTCTCATCAAGAGTTACTAATGTATTTGTTTTCATATAGATTATGTATAGCTATAAAATAGGATGAGTTCAGGCCGATGCAAGCCATTTCATTATTGTATTTCTAGCTCATGGAAGTGTTAGGGAAAAAAGTACCAGGAAAAAGGTATCTCAAGTAGACATTACTGTGCTTGCAGAGACAAGCAGGTGGATAGTTCTCAGTGATTTATTCTACAGATTCAATCTCTTTTCCTGTTTAGAGAATATTCATGACCAGATATATCTTTTCAAGTTTGTAATCAAAAGTTATTTAGTGATTTCAGGTCTCTTTTGCTTAAATTGCAATATTAAGTATTCGATCTTTGAGCTGTGTGGTTTAGCTGTGATTGATAGATCAGAAAAATCTTCTTCTCATTCTTTCCTTTTACATAGAAATTTTGTGAAACAGTTTAACATGAATTTGCAGACCTAAAACCTAGTACTAATGAATAATGAATTTAAAATTGCAAATTTATTTCCCACAATTTTTCATACTTATAAATCTTAATCATTTGCAAAGAAAGGGTATAAACAAAGAGTAAATGCTTCACTGGGACTCATTGTCAAGACAAGCTATGGCTGAGTGGTAAAAATTTCTAAAGAGAAGCACATATACATAATACTGTGACAAATCTCCCTATTAGATTGTTTATATTTCAAAATAACTTTTTTTCCCCGAAACTAATTAATGCAAGCCATATGAGTGTAATTTTGGGACTTAAGAGTGGTTACTGAACTCTCTTCCTGATGCAAGCTTGTGTTAGTGGTCCTTTTATTTCTGGATATGGTCTTTACATAATGTTTCCAGTTTTCCCTTTTCTCACCTTATATTTACTTTGTGTGTCAGATACCACCACTTAATACAAAATAAAAACAGTAAAAGTAATGATTATATCCAGCTATAGAAATTTTCCTATAACCATAATCAAACACTTGCTTTCTTCATTTCTCTTTTGATGCAATTTTCAGAGAAACATTTCACAGAATCAGAATGGTTTGGTTTTGAAGGAACCTTAAAGATTATCTAGTTCCAACCTCCCTGCCATGGGCAGGGACACCTTCCACTAGACCAGGTTGCTCAAAGCCTATCCAACCTGGCCTTGAACACTGCCAGGGATGGAGCATCCACAGCCTCTCTGAGCAACCAGTTCCAGTGTCTCACTGTTCTGGTTTCAGCCCAGCTGGTAACAAAGGACCATGCAGCTGCTTGCTCACTCCTCCCACCCCCCTCCAGTGGGACGAGGTGGAGAATCAGTAAGGAGAAAAGGAAAAAAATAATGGAACCTTGAGGGTTGAGATAAGGACAATTTAACGGGACAACACAAAAATGACAGCAATGGTACTAATAAAAGAATAAACAAAACGAGAGATGCCCAGTGCAGCTGCTCACCACCTAGAACCTGATGCTCCGCCACCTCCCCCACTGAAAGCCGAAAGTTCTCCCTGGGTACACCTTCAACAAGCATTCTCACCACTGGCCTCAGACACCAGTAGAGACTTTGGGCACACATTGCAGCCAGAGATCTGTGTGGTGGTGCAGGCCCCCCCCATCCCCCACCTGCCCTCACCCCAGACCACTCTGAGATTTCAGGGTAAACTGTGCATGCTTTGGGAAAACCTTCCATTGTGCTGTTATCTTGGTTGTAAGTGCAGAGACCTATGGGTGCTAGGCACCCCCTGGCCACACCTGGGCCATCTGCTGCCTGTATATCAGAATGACTCAGCACAAATTTTGGCCAGAATGTAAAATAATGACCAAAGCCAATCATCTCAAAACCCTGTAAATAGCAATCCAAGGACAGACCTTTTAAGCTCTCCGGGACCACAGCAAGCTGTGTGACCCAATATCTCCCCCTGAACTGGGATGCCTCTCGGGGTAGATCTTGTGAGGATTGAAAGATCATCCATCAATGATTCTGTGAGGACTTAAAAGTCTGATTTCATGAGATTTATTGACCGTCCATCGATGAATGCTGGCACATAAAAGTAAGTTATGAAACTCACGAAAGGGAAATTTTAATCATAGGTTAACCTCTGTGTGTGTATGTGCACGCGTATGTGTGGGTATCTGTGTGTGTGTATTTGCAATTTGATTCAGAACTATTTGCCTGTCTCTGTGTGATTTGGTTTGGAACTATTTTGCCTGCCTGTGTGTGGTTCAGAACTGTTTTCTCTGTCTGTGCATGTGTGTGATTTGATTTAACCTCCATCTGTGTGCAACCCTACTATAAGTTTTGGGTGATCCTTGCCATTTTTGAATCTTTAAGTTGCAAATTGGATTGTAGTAAATTCCATCAAATCACTTGTTAAATTGCCTCATAATTAAGTACTGTTGAAGTTACACAACCTAATCTTATGATCTATGTGAAAAATGCTAATAAATCCTAAACTTCTGCTAAACCAAAGCTGCGTAACAAAATCTCATTTGCAACAACCTGGAAGGCTGCATGTTGCCTTGGGAGCTCTGGGTAGCTGTATCAGTCCCGGTGGGTGCTAATACCACAGGTGACACAGAGAACATAACGTTCTGTTGGGTGGTCAAAATTGCTTGAGCTCCCTTCTGCTGGTTTATGACTGATGGTGTGGTCCTGGAGGCAGGTGGTCTGGCTGATGAAGCCGCAGTCCCTTGGTGTCCTCCAGCAGCTGGTCATCTTTGCTGCATCTTCACCACACAGAGCCCAAGGGTGTCAGGGCCTAGAATCCCCTTTAGACACACCCCCAGGTACCCTGCAAGACCTGCACTCCTCTCAGCACCAGCAACAGCTGCCCCTGCTGCTAGTGTCGGTCTCCCACAGTTCAGAGGTAAAAGAATGCACCAAAAAGACCCCAAATATGAGAAAAACATGAAATAGCTTCTATTTGAAGAAAGATTAAATAGTTACTTTGTAACTATAAGATTTTCCAATGCAAATCACAGTTAAAGGAACTAAGGAACAACAGAGCCACAAATTTTCCATAATAATGCTGTAATATCTCTCAAAAGGCATCAGTAAGAATTAATTACTCTTCATCAGTTTGGGAATATATTTTCAGTATTCTTGGTAAGAATTGCCCTTATAATCAGACATTTGTAAAAAGAATAGAGCCTAGTGAGCAGCTGCCCACCATTTCATATCTCTTGTATCATCATTAACTTGCTTTTATTAAAAAATGCACATTCATAGGAATTCTAACTTCATCCTGATTTTGAATTCAGATGTTTCCAAGCCAAACTGTGAGGACATAATTGCATCAGAGTCCTTTTATCTGTTTTTTAATGAGATATTTTTAAGACCAATAAATACTTTATTGCTAATATTGAAACAACGAGATCTTGCTTGAGAGGTTGATTACTTGTACTGATTAGCACTACAGTTGATTTACTGGCCAAAACCTGCTCCAGAGAATGTTGTTTTTCTGAAAAAAATAAGGTCAAGATTTTTCAAAAACATTTCCCAAAATGTGTGCCAAAGTGGGAAGAACAGAGAAGTTTGTGACTGATCAAAACTAAGTGCACTTTACAGTAATTGAAGAAAGAAAACACATGGTTGTGTCAGGTTGTATTGTTTGTTTTTTGTTTGTTTTTTTGTTTGGTTTTGGGAGTTTTATTGTTATCGTTTGGTTTGCTTGCTTTTTTGTTTGGTTACTTTTTTGTTTTAAACAGAGTAAAAATATAACCTTAAAATGTTAAAATTTGGTAGATTGCTGCTGTTGAAGTAACTCACTTTCTACCAAATGAACACCCTTTCATTATTTATTTATCTTGCCCACAACTTGTCATCTACATGAAGGTGCATAGCACTTTTAAGCACTACCCTGTAACCCCACAGACATTTAAGGACAACAAATACATAATTAAATAAATAAATTAGTAGGTTGTTTCATGGTTCTAGTCCTGCTTTTTTTTTCAAAATAATAATAGACATAATTGCCAATTTCCTTTCCAGTTCTAAACCAAGCAATTTCGTGCCTCCAGTAAACCGCTCTTTTTCATTATTCTAATTGCAAAATACACCCTGGAAGTGTACCCCTCAGCTTTCCAACACAAAAGTACTGAATAGCACAGTGTGGGTGGGAGACTACAGGGCAGCTTATTGTGAATAAATACTTCTTAGAATTTTAGTGTGTTTAAACATCATGGCTTTCTCTGTAACGAGATCTTACTGAACAATGCAATGGGTCTTTCATAGGGAAATAGTTGTTAACCAAGTAAATCACTAAATAAAAAATTAGTTCCTGAATAGCAAGATGAGTTAGCTAAAATGAAGATATGGGACTTTCTGTAATTAACCCAACTGTTAGATAAATCAGTATTATTTTTGCCTCTTCTGCTTTAAGTATAAGGTAGCATTCACTGTGAGGTGGTTATTCTTTCTCCTGTGTGACAAAAGTTTGCTAATTGATCTTTTTCATACATATATATATATATTTGCTAGACTACAAATTATTTTCATTGAGTACTTCTTTGTTTAAGGAAAACAAGATTTTTTTTAATATATGTGCTGGCTATATGTGGGTTAAAGACCACTGTGTTACTCAGTTTGAATCTGCATTCACTGACATGGGATCAAGATGCTGACAGCTTGACTGGGAGCACCCAATTTCCCCAAGCCAGACTGCCAACTAATCTGACAAGCTTTGTAAGATACTTCAAGGAAATATCTTGCAGGTGACTCTTTTGCTTGTCGATACCTATGTGACACTGCTGGAAGGGCACTGGGGATGCATGGTGAAAATCAAGCAGGTAATTGAGATTACTTCATCAGAGATTAACTTTAAAAACAAAACACATTCTCCAAAGTAAAATATTCATAAATTCCTCTCCTAGAGAAAGTTTCTAGTCCTGGAACAGCTGAATCCTGTTTGCACATACCCATTAACACCTAGGCTTTTAGGAGTAGCAGGCTACCATCACCAAAACTATGTTTTCAAGATATCCTCCTTTTCAGCATGCCTTTTATGGAGATCTCAGATGGACAGTGTTCACCACACTCCAGGAGAGAAGGAAGAATGCGTGACATGATTTATAAAATCATTCCTGGTTTGGCTACTAGTAAATGATAGCCCTTAGATGTTGCACTTATTCTTTTCACCTTTAATCATCACCCAGGGACTTTCAGTAGGTCTTTCTCCCTTTCTAGTTTGAATCTTAAAGCAAATGGTATGCAAAAATGGAATACATCAGTCTTTCTGTCTCTGCTTGTCCTTTCTTTATTTTCTGTTTAATATAATCAGAGCCATATGAGCTTACCAGCTTATCTCTTTTATAAATTATAATTCTAGTTATATAATAGAACTTTTAGCGCTTCCTGTTTATATATCAATACAAGTAGTACTGATAATAGATATCATTAAAAGTAATTGTGCTGGAGTCACAGATAAGATCTCAAGCTATGAATGAAATTCTGACAATGTTAGGTGTTACATAATCAAACAAGACATACGTAACCAGAAAAACTCATGATCTAAGCATAAATTGACTGGAAGAGTGGTACTGTTTTTAATCTTTCCATTTCTTTTCCCTCTCAGACATCTCTGTTTAAAACTATTTCAGTGCGCTTTTGTGTATTCTGATTGTGCAAGGATTAACCTCAAAAATTTATAATCTCTTTTGGTGGTATTTGTTTCATTCATCTTTTGATGTTCTACTATTTTAAACTATAAATCCTCCCACAGTGCTCATAGGAAAACAAAACCACTGTAAATATTAGGAGTTGGGTCCAGCTTCATTCTGGATTCCTTCAAATACCACTGATTTGAGGGCAACTGCCCAGTAAAAAATTCCATCAAAAGAACTCAGCTGCTGTGAGTATTAGTCTTTAAATATCTCTTTTGGAGCATTAAAGGAGTTGATTCCAACATGATACAGAAGAGTTTACTAGCCTCTATTACAGATCCATAGATATAGTTATGTAGATATAAAGCTGAGTGGCAATTTGAATACAAGTTCCCAGGTCAGGCTAGCTTTTCAAATCCTACTTCTCTCTTATACTTGCATGATGCCAGAATACAACTTCTCTGTGGATATGAAAGGGAGCTTCATTAGTGTACCAGTCAAAGGTAATTTCAGCCATGCAAATCCTCTTTTCCTGTTGTGTGGAAGAAAAATCTCTCTAGAGAGCTAGGATAAAATAAATAAATATTGAGTTTCAGTCTTTAACTGCAGTAAGAAGTGGTGAAAATTTTGAGGCTTTGATCAGAGAAACTTTAGAAATGAAGGGCAAACATGTAATTATGCATCTCATTAATTTATGTAGTAGATACTTTTATGTATAATGTAGTATGCTTTTGATATGTACAAAGGGGTACAATTCCTTAAGAATGTCTACTCAGTTCTTGTAACCAATGAGAAAAGAAGTGATGGTGCAGTTTTAAGCTACCTGGGAAAGGGTAAGGCTAAAGTGAGAAAATAACCAGTCAGTCTGACCTTGGAATCCTAATAGTAGACATGGCCACATTCCATTGAAAGTTGGTTTGGAAATACACTTAAGCAAAGAAAAGAACTATTCTGTAGTCATACAGCCAAAGCAGAGGCCTCTAACATCTCTAAATTTTAAGTGCACAAATCAACATACAAACAATATTATATTACCTTGAACACAATTATGGGAATACTAGAACAGTGAATGAGTGTTCTTTGTAGCACTGTGGTAGCACTGCCAAACACAACATATAACGATTTTACATAAACATGTGAGCTATATGACCACGAAAGCAGCAAGCAAGCATCAGGACTGCAAGATGAAGAACAAGGGAAGTATAAGGGACTGAAATAGTTTGAACATCCTGCCATACACACAATGCAGCTGAGGAGCAGAACCAAGAACAAGGAAAATAGCACCAGGAGCAGCTGAGATACCACTTTTGAAAGGAAAAGAGCATAAACCACCAACAATGACTAAAGTTAAGCTGCAGAAGAAAGAAGACAGGCCACTTCCATTCTCGTTTCTCTTATCAAAGAGCTCTGAAGTCTGATCAACTTGATCACAGAGACTAAGGATGATCAAGAATCATAGCCTTCTGCACTAATTACACAGAGTCTGCTCTGTGGCTTTGAATAGACACAACTGATTTAGGATGTGGTTGCTGAAGACTAACAAGGTTTTGTATGTAGTGAATATATAGTGTTAATGATTAACCATGTGTGAGACCTATTTGTTAGTATGAAATGCGTTAACAAATCAGTTTGGTCAAGCCTTGCTGTAAAGTCTGAAAGTGGTCTGCTCAGTCAGACTTATAAACACTCCCAGAGCAGCAGTCTAATTCAGTGATACAGAGACAGGTACACATGTGCATACACACAGACACCCACAGTTGCAGCAGTCATGTTCTTTTGAACCGTTTCAGATAAGACTGTTGTAACATCTAGTCGAAAACCACCTGAAGTCAATTTTTACCCCACCCTGAACTGTGATAGAACCAGTCTCAAACCTCTTCAGAGACTTGACTTCTCTATCAGGTTTTTATTTAAAGATGAAAAACAAAACTCTTCTGATGGTAGTTCTGAGCCAAATTTTATTAGCAATATCTTCATTTTGGCACCATTCACTACCAACCTACAGAATAATGTATTCCTCTGGCTCTTTTAGAATTTTATTTCAGTAAATACCTGGATTTTTAACTTTTATTGCAATTATAAATATGATTATTATTATTATAAATGTACTTCAAGTGATGAAAGAAAACCCTCAAAACATACAAATTGCTAACAAAATTAAGAGATAATGAATAGTGAAATACATATTCTTTTGCTAAGTTGTATCTCACTTAAACAGATCTTACTAGGAAGTCTACAGACTAGACATTCTGGGTAAACTCAGTGTGTAATTGGCATTATAGAACTGCACTGGAACAATTGAGAAGGGAATTTATTCATTTTTTTGTTTGGGTTTGTTTGGGTTTTTTTTTCTATTTTATTTTTGCTGTAATTCTTTCATAGCATTCTTCTAAGCTGAATGACATATTAAACATAGAACCAGACTGGATTTGAGGGAAATAAACTGCCACTGACAATGAGATAAAAGATACTCAGCAACTCAAGTTAGTCATATCAACATTTTTACTCACTGAAGGCATAATTCACTGAAAATATATATATATTTTTCTAGTATGTGAGAATTAGCATATAAGTCTCTGTTCCTAGGGACAGAGTTGAAATTCTCAGCTCCTGTTTGAGGATCCATCTTTGAAAATACAACTACAGGAAAGTAAACTGCACCCTTAGTTTACACTGTTGAATCAAGTGTGGAACAGGAGACATTCTATTAAGATATCAACAGATCTTTTCTACTCAAACTCTGAAAGAACAAATATTTTGCTTTCTGAGGAATGTTTCCTGAATAATAAGAAATGTAAACCATACAAAACTAGCAGGCCTTATTAACAAAATATAATTTTACAAAGTAAAAATATATATCATAGCTAGGTAAATAGAGGCAAATAACACTAGAAGTACACTATGCAGAAGCAATTATATTTAAAATATTTTAAAGATTTTGCATCATCCTTCCCACTCAGTTCCCTAACAGATGAGTGATACTGAAATAAAATATTGAATATAAAATTTTTCATGGCACTGTGCCTTTCTAAAAAAAAAATTAGTACAGCTCCTAGCTTTGTAAAAAGATCCCTTTGGACAAGAAGTCTTGTTGTCTAGTAAATCTGTCATGCATCAGATGCTTTCTGGCTGCAAATATCAGCAGAAAAAGCACACCAAAAGACAATTGTTTTTCTCAGTCCCAAACATATGAAAAACTAGTCAGTCGAGGCCATTAAAAACAATTACAGCAGACAATGCCTGGAAAAACTGAGTTTTCATTTCCCCCAAGCTTAGACATAGCTTTTCAAAACCATGTCTTATATAATCATGTGTAGAGAAAGAAAAATGTTTTGCATATTTCTTACAGAAAAATGCTTTTAATGGATTTCCCTCCACAGTGGCAGCAGAAAGTAAGAATTTTTACTACATTTTCTTGTAACTCGCCTTCTGTTAACTTCCTTATAATGTTAGTCTTTTCACTACTTAGTAGACTTATTTACAGTATGAAACAAAACCTTGTAGTTTATTAACTTTAGCAAGGTGCTAAACCTGGTCTTAAGCTATAGGCACCCATCATCACAAAAATGTGTAACTGGATCTGTTTTACAATTCAGGCATCCTTATTTAATTTATTGGCAGGATGCAGATGGCCTACTACAAATTTCACAGCAGGCTGAAAGACGTCACTGTAAATGGCTTTGTTCGTTACGGCAACAAAAGCTATCTGCTAAACTTTACAGCTGGTATAACAAAACAACACCTGAAAGAATCCTATAAAAGTTTCTTCTGCCATTTTAATCATTCTTTTTGGGAAGTAGCGGCAGACATAAAATGCTAAAGTGCTGTATCTGTAACCTGGGTCAGTGAACTGAGATAAAACAATTTCCCACACCAAGCACTAACTTCAGAATAACTATGGCTCCATTTCAGTCCCTCTAACTATTCTCTATGAGCCTGATGCATTAGTAAAATATCTTAATTCTGGACAGGACAATTTGCGCTGCAATCACTTTGCATAAAAGCTCCAGCAATCTGGTATAGTGCAGCCATTCATTTGTTGCTTGCAAACTGAAAAGAGTAATACAAACACCTCTTACTCCCCTACAAACTGCCTTTTCTAAAATATTTTTTCTTAGTAAAAGCAAAATAATGTCTTAATGTTTTACAGCCTTTGAGGTTTGAAAATACATTAGAACATATTTTTAGTCACCCCTTCCTCCCAACTACACTAATCTCTACAGAAAGCTAAACCACTGAATTATAGCTAGCATTGTGTGAGAGATGTGAAGGACTGAGTGAGCATCACTGGACTGCTGTGCATACACCTTGTGAAGTTCACCTCACCACCGTTGTATGACTACAGATGTGATCTCAGTGAACTGGTGTATATTCTCTGAAGACCTGCTCTCTCCTTCCTCTTTTCTAAGACATTTTCCTTTTTTGGTGACTAGCCTTCTGACTTACAAGTATGATAGGAGCTGCAGTATTTTGCAGACCTTACCTTGCTGATTTACCTTCAAATATAAAATAAATGCAATTTATCACTACATTTCCTTGTTCCTTCTTTCCTTTTTTGCCAGAAAGCAATAAGATTTACTGTTGTCAGTTTCTGGAAACAAGAAAATCCTGATACAGAACCTCATACTAAAGCAGAAAAAAAATTCTTGACTGCAAAACCAGAAAGGATTTAATTTTGTTTTGAAATCAGCTTTTTTATCCTTGAATATACTAAGAGTACAGAAGGGCAAATAGAAAAACTGTTTTTCTATGTGGTTTTATTTTTGTTTTTCATTTGGGGGGGATGGTGTTTGGCTTTTTTTGAGAAAATTGGCAGTTGTGAGCCATATCACAGTGTAAAAAATGATACTTCAGTTGGACAATAACATTTCCTATTCATACTGCAGAGTGCAGCTTATGACCCGTAACTGTCAGTTTCCAGCTGGAAGGCCACACCACTTTCAATTTCACAAATTTTTTTTTTGTTGTTTTCTTCTTTTGTGCTGATGTGTGTGATTGGGAAAAGACTTACAGAGTAATTATTCATCACACTTTCATTAGAGTTCACCACTCAGGCTATTGGCAGACCTCCTGACCTCTGCTGTACTGCACCCTGAGGCTGAGGAAAAATTGCACAGAATTTCTTCTGACAATCTAGAAATATTGATACCCAAGTCTGCACAAAAGGCATGTCAAGTAACACAAATACTTATATTCAAAAATACGTATGAAAAAGACAACCCCAACCTGAAGTTGCAAACCACACCTTATTCATTTTGAAGCTCCTAACATAAATCACATCTTTCTAGAGGGTGCTTTCTCTCTGTAAACTGTACTGTTCCTGTGTGCCAATTCTATTACCTAGAATACATGGTGGAGCTGGATCTTCAGCTTTTTCTTTAAGGCAAGACATGTAACTAACTACAGCTAGCAAATACAGAATAATCAACAAACAGAACCTCTGGGTTTGTATGCTCTAGTCTTCTTACTGCTACTGCTTTTGTCATCAGCTATTAGCCTTTCTTTTCTTTTCTTCATTGTCTCTTCTTCATAACTCTGCATAATCTTCAATAATTGCAACATTTGAATAGTTAGTAAATTTTTACTTACAGTACAACATTACCTGTTTTTTCCATGGAGAAATTTGAACTTGAACCAGTCAGTTAAGGAAAATCCAGTGAAGTGGGTGAGAGGCCATACATAATATTGCTATTTCTCTTTTCTAGATATTTTCTATACTTCAACTATGGAGAGTTCAATGGGTGCATAGCTACAGAAGAACAGTTAAAGGATAGCAGATATTGCCTTCAGATTCCTTGCCTCTCCACATGTTCAGCCCTTCTCACAATATTTAGGGTCACCATCATCAGACTGAAGAGCAAAGAGTGAACAGGTGTTACACCATAGCCATTGGCCACCAAGAAGGGGAAAAAAGAGATAAAAGAAAAGACAATGTTAATGTTATAACACTTTTCTTACATATTTTTATATTCCTCCTAAGCAGATAGTGACAACAGCATCTTCGCTCTCACAGTAACTTTTCAATGACGAGCAATGTCAGTACAGTTATATTATATGCAACCAAGGCAGCAAACTTCAGAATTTCACTTCTGTCATAAATGAAAATGCTAGGGTTCCTTTCCATTCTAGGAACTGCCATAGCCAGTAATAGTGAGCTATAAGAAAACATTTGTTAGCTAAGAATAAAGAAAGAAAATGCCTCCATGTTGTGTTTTTGTCTTTGGACTTTTTTCTTTCATTACTATTCATCTTTCCAACTGTCAGCAGGAAAGGCAAACTGTCATGAGCTTGGCTTCAACAAAATACCTATGTATAAACAAACCTTACATGCTAAAGAGAAGCATTACATTGTTACAACTGCAGACACAGATTAACCTCAAATATACACCTCTTGTGCACAAAGGTAGTGTTTATCGGGTCAAACATAACCTTACGCAATACAGGACCAAATCAAAGTGTAGATAAAGGACACAGGGTGTTGGCCCTGCTAATAGCTCTATGAACTGTTGCTACCTGTCCCCACTGGGTCCCAAAGTCAATCGAGTTTGCCAAATCCCAGAAGCTCTTTAGCCTCACTTCCAGAAGAGGCTGTACTGGGTCTGGCTGAGATGGAATTAATTCTCCCCATAGCAGCCCTCATAGTGCTGTGTTCTGCATTGGTAGCT
>JANZLQ010000079.1:27772415-27800094 GCA_026212715.1 Elanus axillaris
GAGCCCTGCTTCCCGAGAAGTGGCCAGACATCGCCTGCTGATGGGAAGTAGAGAATAACATCATTTGTTTTTTCTCTCTGCTTTTCACGCGCAACCTCTGCTTTCGCTTATTAAACTGCCCTTATCTTGACCCACGAGCCTGTTGTTATATTTTCTCCGCCCTGTCCAACTGAGGAGGGGGAGTGATAGAGAGGCTTTGGTGGGGACCTGGTGTTCAGCCAGGGTCAACCCATCACAGAGGCGCAACACCCAGAGGGAGAGTAGCAAATCAATTTTTCTATATATGCCTTAAAAGCAACATGAACAGATGAAGGTCCAATTTTTTTCCATAATTCAGAGATTTCTTAAGCTACTGCATGAGAAGTTTCTTTCTGTTTGTTCTCTTGGAAAATGGCAGGATTTGAAGAGAAAAATATAAACAAAGAGCCGAAGCATAATCATAGAATCAGAGTATAATTTAGGTTGGAAAAGACCTTTAAGATCAACGAGGCCAACCATCAACTATGCCCACTAAACCATGTCCTAAAGCGCCTTGTCTACGCACTCTTTGAACACCTCCAGGGATGGTGACTCAATCACTTCCCTGGGCAGCCTGTTCCAATGCCTGAAAAATATTATGTAGGTTTTAATAACATTTACTGATCCAGGCTTTTATTCCCACAGGACATTGAAAAAAAACAGATGGCCAGCAACACTACTATAAACAGATAGCAAGCTCTTGTACAGCAAATGAAACACCCTAAAAGTTAATACTAAACTATTAGCTAATGTTCTAATCTGTAATCTAATTTGTAGGCAAGCACTATAAATGTAATTAAGATGATCCCTTTTAGCACATGTTGTCATTATTTTCTTTCACTCAGCAATTTATAGACAGAGTTCTGTCCCCCTGAATAGAAAGGGAAAGTGCTAAAATAGAATTTAAAAGGCTGTCATTCCAGAACTTGAATGACAGCAAAATGTTGTCAGCAAGAATTAAGAAGTTATTGAGTATAGTTTTGCTAGTGTTACAGAATTTTCACTTTTAACTGAAAAGGTTGTTCAGCTCACGTTCTTCATCTCCTCCCCTCTTCCAACTTTTAAAATACTTTTGCATAAACATTGAAGTTCTCACATTTTATTCAGATGGTATTTTAGAAACAGTTTCTACTAACATCCCCCAGTTTGAAATTAAATTTGTATAGCTTACATATTAAACAAACTTATCTCCAATTACTTTTCTTAATTATTTCTCTTGCAATCAATATAGGAATCCTTTTTCTTAGATTATCTAAGTGTGACTTTTCAGTTAAGATATTTTTGGCTTAGAAATTGGTAGATTATTGCACTGGCTTAATCTCCCTGTTTAAAACCTTTTTTTCTTCATGCCTCTAAACCAGTCATAAATTATAAACCCTAGGATTAAGAAGAACAAAAAAACCCAACCCTACACTCAAATTCCTGGTCTAGGAAAATGTTGTTTACTGAGGTTCTTGTAAAGAAAACTTTTTCTGGCAAACTCCATATAAGCTACCAGAATGAAGTTCTTATGATCGGATACGAATGACAACAGCTGATGTATGCATTAATCCATTCTATTCCTTTACCTTCAGTAAACTCAAGAACACCCCTTCTGAAGTTTCCCACTTTCTCTAAAGTCAATAACCAGAAGTGCGCATTGCTGACCATGGAAAAACTCAAATACTCTTTCCCACGCTTTGTTACTTAGTGTGTTTTGCTCTACATTTCCCACAACTCTTCTTCTGGAACCATATTAGCATTTATTGAACTGTACATATTGTACTCCTTTTCTATCCCCAGTCTGACATAGATGTAAACTTCTTGTAAATGAATTCACTATGTGCTGATATACAGCCAATAAACCACAGCTTGAACTATTAAAATTGCCAGTTACTTCTTGGTAGTGAGGTAGAATGGATTTTGAGAAAACTACAAAGGAAAAAAAAAGTATCCTTGTAGAATTTCTACATAGCTCTTGTAAAATTCACCAAGTCTAGTAAAATTATCAAATATTCAATCATGCATGGCAGTCAGGTATCCACAGTTATACAGACAAATAACTAAACTTTTAACTATTCTTTTGAAAAGTGTTTTATGGGTATTAAGGGAATTCTGCTCAGTTCAACTGAATAAATGACCACATTAAATTTAATAACATGAAATTCCATTTATTACAAAGAGATTGAACAATTTTGTTGAAAAAGGATTTCTTGTCTCATGAGTAGTGATCCCTACCTTCCATTGAGAAATACTGAGATTATATCTCATACTAAAATAGTTATAACTACATTCCATATTCAGAAATCGATTCAACTGTTCTTGAAGTGGAACCAACATGATACAAATCTATTGGGGTTTTCAGCTAATCTGTACAGTGTTTCTAGTTTGCACTTAAGGCTCACTTTGTCTTCACCAAGATGGTTCATCCTTTAAAACAGCTCAGGAGATAAGACCCATGTAAGGATAGTCAGTTGTGTATACACATGCACACATGTACATCTATATAAAAACATCTTGCAGGCAACTGTTTGTGTGAAACTAGAGTGGCTGCAGGAAAGGTCACTTTAGGACTTTCACATGTAATGTCAGTCCTGAGGCTTGGAGGCCATTAAAAGATGACTTAAAGCTTCCCTTAAGCAAAATTCTAACAGAGATAAACTTCTATAGAGAAAAAAAAAAAAAAAGTTGATTCAGAGAGGGCAAGATTGTCCCACAACCATTTCTGCTCTTCCACTGAAAAACCTGTAATTTGTCTCCATATTTTTAAACATTTCTCTCCAACATTTTCATATTAATCCCATCATTTACTTCACACTTTTTTTACTCCTTTTTCCTCCCAGACGCATATCCCTCAACCTTTCTTCTCATTGTCCTTACTCCTGTCACTTTTACATCCATTTTTTTTTACATCCATTACATTTGGTTTCTCTCCTAACTAAATTCCACTTTCTATCAAAGGCAGGGAGTGGAAGGAGTGGGAGAGGAAATCATTGTTGTATTAATACAGTATTTGGAGCTACAGAAATATATACTGTAACTGTTTCCTATTCATGCTCTATCTTCCCTGTTAAGTTGTAAAATCTTTAAGACATTGTTTCTCATTAAAGTTTTCCAAAACCTCTTTGTAATAGTCAGTTTAATATAACACTTTGCAGTCAGATTGTTCTACAAAACAATGTTCTGCCAACTTGTTGGCATTTTTTAAACCATTCCTGAGGATAAGGCTAGCAAGAGAGGCACAGATTTGTTCTTTAGAAAAGAAATTCTAGTGATAGTTTCTCTGAGCAGTTTTAAATACTCCTTTTGGAGCTCTAAAATTTCTTGGCAGGGTGTGAAGTTTGAATAATTTTTATTTATTGAAATATATTTTACTGTGTGTGGGTAATCTAAACCATCTTTCAAGTTATTGACTTTTTGTTTGTCTAATTCATCAGAAAATAAAAATTCAGATGATTTCATGTACTCTGGGAATGCTTTTCCTCTCACAGCTTCTACAAATGGCCAGACTATGCACATAACAGCTCCTCAAAGCAATTCAGATCTATTCAGCCAAAGCTGCACTGTTAGCTCCATGTTGACTTGGAATAAATTAAGTCCCACACTGAAAACATGAGCAGAAAACCTATCTCTTGGTCACTTTTCTGTTTGACAAGTGCTTCATATGCTGAGGAGTCAGGGGACATGTTAGGGAGAGAAAAGATTATAGGAAGTATCTTTTAAAATTAGAGGAGGCAATGTGAACAAAGGTGGAAATATAAAAAAAGGTTTAAACTAGTTGGGCTAAAAGGCCGTCTTAGGTCATTATCGTGTAACTAAGCACAGAAGCAGCAGATACAAACGATATAATATTCTAGAACATAGAAGAAGGTTGAGATGTCAAAAGCAAGCACAAGAATTAAATGTCTAGACAAGCAAACTGGAAAAAATATTTGGAGTAATAAAAGCAGTGAATAGATTAATAAACCAAGATGGACAGGAGGATCCTGGAATAAGGAAGAGTATAAGAAGCCAGCAGCATTTGCAGTACTATGGGCTGGAATATGGAATTTGGAGAAGGAGATTAAGCAAGGAAAATAGGCACTACTTTGCAAAGCAGGAAAGAAATAGTGCACAATTAAGAGATGACTGGGAAAAATAAAGGTTGCAGAAGAGAAGAACTATGGGACTAGAGCAAAGAAAGCAGAAGATATTGTACTCACTAGGTTACATTACCCATGAGAACCAAACAGGAAGAATCTGGATTCCCACTTACTATTGAGACTACTCACTAGTGAGACAAGTCTCACTCTTTCTCTGCAGTGAAATGGAAGCATCATGAATTTCTGGTACGTCTGCTAGGGAGGTGAGGTTTTTATATGGCTCTTGCTAGAAATGTAACTAAGGATGCTGAAATTAAACATTAGTGTTCACCTGAATTGATTTTTGTCAGTCTCATAGTTCATTACTAGCTTAGCGCAGACATTAGACATGTAGTTTTGCCAATACTGTACTGCAGTCAAATTCTTTGATTATACTACATTTTCACAGTATGATGAAAGCTGCATTTAATTAAGATCCACATTGCTCTTTGAGACAGAAGGGAAAATTCTATTTTCTTAGTTTTAAACAGGACAAAAAAAAAAAAAGATAACTGGAGAGAGGTTAAAGTAAGAATTTGCCAGTGTCCAGTGCTTCGGCAAAAAATCCTATGTCACTAAAATATCTGATATTTATTACATAATCTTAAACTGTTAATAAGGCATTTATACACTTGAGGTATTAGATTTCTGAGACAGTACCTCTTTTTACAGAAGAAAGTTGCTCAGGACTATGTCATGCTTTAGAGGCAAAGCCTGGAATGGCACATAAGATGTTCTCAACCCCTTATTCATACTGCATATCTAAGCAAAAGAATTCCATTTTTAAACAAGGAGAAAAGCCCAACTAGCTAGGTCTTTGGTACAAAAAAATTGCTACAAAGTACTTGTTTTTGTACTTTTCTGTTCCTTTAACAGCTGGATAATAATTTCTCATCTATGCAATAAGACTAGACACCTTGCACAATTGGACATGGAATTAAATTCCTCTTTTCAAATTGTGTAGTTCTACTGAAACAATATTTTTTTTTCTTTCCTAAGCATAGTGCATTCTTTCTAGAATCCCTACAGCAAGCTGCTAATGTTGTATAAAACTGTACATGTACCCTTTCCTTGTACCATGCCTCAGAATATACAACATTAATGACGGCTGGTTTGTGTAATTTCCAGCTCTATGACAGCCTGAAAGGCTTGTCAAGACAAGAAGCATACCAACCAATTTTCAAAACCTTTTCTTCTGTGTTGGTTGTTTTTTTTTTCTAAACAATCCATCTCTCTTGAAAATGAGAGATGAAAGGAAAGGAGGGGGAAATGGTTAAGCTGAGAATTCAGCTGCCATTAAGCTCTTCTCAGTCAAGAACAAAAGATCTCCCTAACAGTGTTTCAGTATGTATGCATGTGTTTTTTAAACAGTAAGAAAGTAGAATAGCAATAACTTTGGGGGAGGGCTGCAACATTATATCTGGGCATATTTAGGACTGTATATTTTTATCAAAGAGTTACCTTCTTATAAAAGCAGCCGCTATCATGAATGTGTCTTTCAACTCTTAAGCTATTGCTTAAAACTACACATATCTTGGAGAAAATGTTTGGGAGAAGAGCTACAAGCTTACCTTGCACCCTGGAAAGGTTTTAGCTGTGTGGATAGGAAGCAGTCTGCCCTCACGTAATGCATTGTAATTTTACCTTTTACAATTGACCTTGAACTTATCATAGGGTATTAGAAAATGGTTTTTGTGTGTGTGTGACTGGTACTGAGCCAAAATTTGGTTAAAAAGTCTGCATTAAATACCTAATTACATGTTATTAAGAAAGTCCAGGGCCCAGTCCTGGGTCTGTTACTCATTTCAGAAACCTGGTTAATTCCTCCTGGTTCTAATTACCCATTTTATCCTCATACTTTAATAGCTTCTACATGCAAGTTAAACATACCTGCTGCCCCACCTATACAGAGTGCCCATTTATGTTCTTTTCTATAGACTCCTTAATTTATGGGCCCATCTTCTATTCACTTGTATTCAGTGCCTCAAGATTGAATTGTTAGGGCTTGCATTTTGAGCCGGAGGCTTGCACAGCTGCTTCACACAAAAGGAAGAGAAAAAGGGCTAGACTGATGGAAGGAAAAAACAAACAAACAAACAAACCCACCAAAAAAAACCCCACAAACAAAATCAACCAACCAAGCAAAACACAAAAACAACACAGACAAAATCCCCCAGACTTTTCTGATATAAGGATCTTCTATAGGAGACAAAACATCTCAGACAAAGAATTCTGAGTTTCTTCTTGTAGGATATTGTGATAAAGGGATAAAATGATGCTAAGTTAGAATTTCAGGAACTGGTAGATTGAACTATAAATACAGCAATTGCTTATTTTGTACTAGGTATGTATTCTATATCCCCTTAAGAATCCCCACCCTTCAGTCCCGTCTTCCTGATACGCTTTGAAATAAGTGGAGAAGATGCTTTGAAAGAAGAGACAGTCTCACAGAGGTAAAATAAAATACTGTGAAGTTATGCAAAGTAGAAAGACTGTAGGATAAATTAAGAAGCCTTTTTGTAAGCTCTTTACAAAAACCCAGTGGCAAAAGTCTTTTGTGATACTTCACACACATCCATAGCTATCAAGCCTGCCCAATAGACAGGATGGCACTGCCCAACAATGAAAAAAAGCAGGTGCTTCTTGGTTCACAATGTCTGATCTACTTCAAGTGATTTTTACTTTGCTTTGTAGTAATTAAAAAAAATGTGAAGGAAATATAACACAATACTAAATTGTCCTGTCTCTCCTGCCTACTCCACCTTGATCATTGGTCTGCTTTTGATCTGCCAAGACATACCAGACGGAACCACTCTTCATATTGTTCAATGGAAAAAGTCAATTTTACACATTTACAAGGAACTGCTTTTGAACAGGAGGGAAGAATAGGGAATGTATATGAATTTAATTATTGATGATTGAATTCATCATAAAAGTGAAGGTGAAAAATGCTTTAAAATAATTCTTTAAATTTCCATTATAACTGTTGGAAAAATAGTCTCTCTTTGCAAACATCTTTTCGAGCTATTGACAAGCTAAAGGAAAGAAATAGATAAACAAAAGTTAGAGGTAAAATGAATTCTAAACAAAAGAAATCTAGTCCTGGAAGAAATATCAAGTGTTTCAAAGGGAATGTATTGGGCCAGCCTCTGGATGTCCTCTGTACATCAGTTAATTGATAAAGTTGTGCTAGTAATGTCCCCTTATTTCTAAACCACAGGCTAAAATTCTGCCAGTTTTGTCGTGCAACTTCCAACTATTCCTCCAAGTATAGTATCATTTTTTTTCAACTTTTCAATACTAACTAATACCAATGGCCCAGAATAACATAATGGATCTGTAAAGTATTTATATCAGTATGATATAAAAACTGATGACTCAATTTCTGTATCATTTGCAAGATATATACTTAGAGGGTTTAGGTTTTTACTGCAGTGGAATGTCATAAGAGATTTGCTTGTTTACAATAATCTAAAGGCAAATTGCCAACTTGAATTTCTTAATCAAATAATCCTTTTAGAATGCCATTTATGACAATTTACTGTCAAAACCCCAGTATATTCTTATTTTTAAAATACTATATACTTGCTGTGCAGAAAAAAGGCATAGGTAATTATCTGCTTCTTATTCATTATTTACCAAATAAACCATTAAGTCATTTGCATTTCTACAATTCCAGTCAGTATGGAACCCAAAAATACATTTACTCAGGGGTAAGAACTACCATAAGTCCACTGAATTTGGCTTTAATTTGCCCTCTGGGTAGCAGGTATTAAAGTACAAGATTTGAGTCCTCATTACTGAATGGTCTTGTTCTACGATATATAAATAAATGAATGAATAATCTCCTAAAGCACTAGGATGACTATTACTGTCAACAGCTGTACCTCAAGCACATTGATCATTCCAATACACGTATTAGCTAATCTGTGCAAGATTCCCTTCATCATCAAGGAGTCAGGTAAAAATGGATCTATCTCCAGCAGAAAAAAAAAAATCATGAAAGACTCCATCATCTTATACTCCTAAGCAAGTTACATTCCTTTGACCTTCTTTTGACTGCTGTAAATTTAGAGCCACAAGCAAAGATCTAAACCAAAGCAAAACAAGTCTGCCCTTCTTCAGGCTGGTGAGGAGGAAAACAAGAAAGCCCTAATTATGAAATGTTGACCAGAATGAGAGATGCTTGCATACCACAGCAATGAAGGTACTACACCAATAATTTTCTTCTTCAAATCTGGAATTTTTCTCATGAGAGATTTTCTATCCACACAGAAACTCATTGCATAAATGGGTCTGTGAAACCTCTGATATTGGATTAGATATTAACCACCTACCAAAGAAAAGGGAATATTGTCCATAGTCAAGGTACTAAGAAATTAAATAGAAATAAAATCCAGAGAAGAAAAGCACTTTGCATATTTCTTTAATAATAATTTTAAGTATTAATTCTAGAAATACACATTACAAGAATTTCTTATACAGAAATATGGTATTTGAGGTGTTCTTCTACCTTCAAATTTAATATTAATGAGTATGGATTATATAGATATACTGCTGAATTTAGAGTATCTGCTTTACTAATTTTATTAACTTTCTATACTCTCAATATATGTCAGACACTAGATCTATGGCCCTGACATTTTAATCTGAAGATATTTCCGCAGCAAGTGGCATATAGACTGATTTCTGTTATCTAATAGACAATATATCTATATGCACCTTCATAGTATAATTCTCATATGCTGCATTTACAATTCAGTGTAAGAATGAAACCCATTGGCTATACTTCCATAATAGCAAAGAGAATGAGAAAAAATAAAACAAAAAGTAACTGTACAGCTGGTTGGAATTTTCCAACAAAACACTTGCTACAGAGAAACAGAGATTTGTCAAAGCCAAGATGCTCTGCAGGAGGCACAATTCATGCCTTGTGATGTAAACTTGCCCAGCTCCCAACCTGCCAGCAGTGGGCTTTTGAGGGATTTCTAAAGGATACAGCTCTATGGCAGCTGCATAAAAGCAGAGACCTCCCCAGTGACAGATGCTTGAGGTTTCCAGTGTACATTGCTACAGGCAGCCCTGCTACTCTGCCTGCTTTGGACCCAGAAACTTCCAGGGTGTTTTGCACCAGAAGCAGAAATTAGGATGGCTGGCACCTATAGGTACACTTGGGGAGAACTACCAGTTTTGGCAGGTCTGACAAGCTAAGCAGAGGTGAGCTGCTGTACTCCTGGGCCCTCACACACAGCCTGGTGTTCGGAGCTAGAGAGGAGAGAATTTCCCAACTCTAAATGTAAGAGAGGAAGGAAACAAAACTCCTCTGCTACCCCCTCCTCTGAGGATATTCCAGATAATTCTGAATTAAGCTCTTATTAATTGTTTGGAGAACTGTTTCAATTTTATTTCAGTTTTTGGAGTTGCCAGGTTTTTTATAATGCCTTTTTTTTTCTGCAGGATTTTCTTCTTTTTATATAATAGGTTTGTATTGCAGTTAAAGATTGGGTTATTTTCCCCGAGGAACTGTCTAACTCTCCCAAGAATGGACTGAAAATTCTGAGTTTTAACAAGCTCTAATAAGGAGTGGTTAAGTAGTCATTATTGCTGAGCTTTCATTTTACATACTCTCTCATAATTTCTTACTGCTTTTCTGGAAGGGAAACTGATGGAGAAAGACTTTCAGTTAAAGAGTCCTGCTAACCAGAGCAAGAGGCAGATACAGGGACATGGATCTCTCGACTTGTTCCTAGCCTGACACTACACTAATGATACAGCTAGGGCAGAAAGAATTGGACAAAACTAGTTATGACAAACACAGACTGATTTCACATAGGAAGTCATGACTACACCAGTGAGATAGGGCAGAATGACACGGTTTGTATAAATAAACAGCTTACAATTTCTTACAGCCTTCCAGAAATGCAGAAACTTTGTCCATCACTTACTTCTCTGTCTAGAAGGTAATTTATTTTAATTTAATTTAGAGTATACTAAAAACAATATCTTATTTGTCTTGCTGCTCAGGCAAACAAATTAAAATACTTAGTGATAAAATTTATTCCAACCATAGTCTTTAGGTTTGGAAACACTATTGCAGATTCGTTCACATACAGACACCAGCTCATTAATGCTTCAACCCTCCTAAAAATTGTAAGTCATACCCTCATAGTTTCAGTGCTAAAGTAGTGTCATGGTTTAAGCCCAGCCAGCAATAAAGCACCATGAGGCTGCTCACTCAATCCTCCCCCTGGTGAGATGGGGAGGAGAAAACATAATGAAAAGCTCATGGGTCGAGATAAGGAGAGGGAGGGATCACTCAACGATTATGGTCATGGGCAAAATACAGACTGAGGAAAAAAACAAAACTAATTCAATTTACTACCAATCAAATCACAACAAGGTAATGAGAAGTAAAACCAAATCTTCAACCACCTTCCCCCACCCCTCCTTCCTTCTTGGTTCAACTCACTCCCAATTTTCTCTACCTTCTCTCTCACAGCAATGCAGGGGGACAGGGAATGGGGGTTGGGGTCAGTTCATCACCCCTTGTCTCTGCTGCTCCTTCCTCCTCAGGGGGAGGACTCATCACTCCTCCCCTGCTCCAGGGAGGGGTCCCTCCCACTGGCTGCAGTGCTTCATGAACTTCTTCAATGTGAGTCCTTTCCACAGGCTGCAGTCCTTCAGTCACAGACTGCTCCAGCGTGGGCTTTCCCATGGAGTCACGGCCATCTTCGAGGGCATCCCCCTGCTCCAGCGTGGGCTCCTCCCTGGGCTGCAGGTGGGCATCTGCTCCCCCACTCCCCTCCACGGGCTGGGGGCGGACAGCCTGACGTCTCCCCACGGGCTGCAGGGGCATCCCCTCCTCCTCCTCCCCTCCTTCCTCACTGACCTCGGTGTCTGCACAGGGGTTCCTCTCAAGTTCCAGTCTCCTCCGCTGCAGGTTTCCCTTCTTAAATACATTATCCCAGAGGCACTACTACTGTTGCTAATGGACTCGTCCTTGGCCAGAGGCAGGTCTGACTTGGAATTAGGGAAGCTTCTAGCATCTTCTCACTGGACCCACCCCTGCAGCCCCTCCCCTGCTATCAAAATGCCTCCACACAAGCCCAAAATAGGTAGTAATTGTGCCCAGAAGGACAGAATATCTTCATAAAATGAGGGAGCAGCGGATATACACTAATAAAAGCATATTGTGAAGTGTGTCATAGGAGATTGCAATAAAGGGTGAAAGAAAGCTCATAGTTTGCTATGTATGATCAGTCACAAACATAACCTTGGAAGTCAGTAAATACGAGGTAAGACAGAGAAACAAAAGGGAATAACCTGACTTTCCTGCTCTGATAAAAACTCTTCTAGCCTACAGGCAAATTTTGAGCAACAACATTAATCAATACTAATCTTAAGTAGGACCTGGAAATAAACTGGAATGTGATAATGAGCTTTGAAACACAGGTATAATACACTGTATGGGAAAAGTGGCATTTAGTAAACAAGTGCCAGGGAGCAGCAGCAGAGGACTGCTGAGCATGGGCACAGTGCCAGATGCTGAGGGTGGCAGTGACGTAGGCAGGAGGACAGAGTGCAGCCCCACTGTGCCAGGGGAGAAGGGAAGAGCAGGGACCAGTGACAGTACCAGGGACAGAGAGCAGGGCCACCATCACCAGACAGACTCTTGGTGATGAAGCAGGACCTGGGCAAAGCCAGGAAGTCAGGTCAGTGGGTCAGGTTCAGGTTTCCCCCATGAGGCTTCTCCCAGCTCCTGCACAAGCAGCTCTGCTCCCTCAGCCTGATCCAGAGGAGCATGTCTGTACTACGTCAGAGACGACAGGAGCACAAGTGGGCAAACCTGGAGGACAAGGGAAATGGTTTTGAAAAATCAGTATTTTCTGAGGATTAAAAAAAGTTTCACAGGTTTCACCAAAGTTGTGTTAGATGTACTGCCATAACTACTTACTTTTGGATGCAGTGTAGTTGTATCCTAACATATACTTAAACATTTTCCATTACAATATTCTCCACTTTCACACAGGTCATTCTCTAAGAATATGTTCAGGTCTCAAGGGATTAGAGAATAGCTTTCTAGAATTCTTTAACACTGTCTAAGTTTCTTAAATCACAAAGGTGTCTGTTTAGAACATACGTTACGGTACAGAAGGAAATCATAGGTAGCACAATCAGCACATGATATGTAGACTTTACATAACACATGCTTAATATATACACTCTGCTTTGTTCTGTTTTTTTTGGGGAGGGGGGTTGTTGTTTATATTGTTTGGTATCTGACAATTTTATGGATTTGACAGCAGCCTGAACCCATGTCACTTCTGTAAAAATATTAGTTTGTCCAATACTCATTCTTCATGATGGAAAAAAAAGTTATGTGTAATTTATCATGCCATAAATCAAGCAAAGGACTGGACTAAATATGTTAAACAAATCCATTTAAAACTGACAGTTGGTATGATGGGTTCTGGTCTTTGGCAAATCCTCAGTCAAGACTACTTTTTTTAAAAAGAATGAAAAAATTTTATCTATGTCAATATAACATGAATGGCTATTCACTTAAAAGTTTTTCTTTGCCAATTACATGAAAACAAAATGATGACAATTTGTTTCACCTTGGCTGAGTTGTTTCCGCCACTAATTTTTCTTATCTCTCTGTAAAGTCCTGGGTTTCTTGCTGTCAGATTTAAGAAAAAAAAAAAGGTATTTCAAAGGTACGATATTGATGAGTACCAGGAATTTTTAACTGACTAGACATTAGCTAAGTGAAGAAAGCTTGTTGCAAGAATATGTTTGGATTAAGAATCTTAATTTTCAAGCAGTTTTTAATGACAAAAAATAGTTAATATGAAAGGACATTAATTAGTCATACGTATTTTGGTTTATATGCAAGATAGTATATATATGCTCTTGTTAATACATGGTTCTTGTTTAACATATTTACTCTATGTATTTGTTGTCTGATATATAGAACTTAATTATTTTATTCATTTATATTCTTGTTATACAAAGCAAGCCAGTCTTTTGCATACTTTCATCTGTACAAGAAGGAAACTGATAGATAAATTGGGTTTCTGAGCTCATTTAGAATGACAAGAGCACAGTATTCAGAGAATAAAGGACGATAAATATTCAAGGAAATGAAAGATTTTGAGATGCAGCTGACTGACGTAGTGAGACGAAACTTCTCTGGCAAAGGAGTTGTGGTAAATCCAGGCATGTGAAGTCTTTCAAAGCCCACTGCCAAGCTCAATCAAGCATTTCTATGAAAAAGTTCCTTCTAAAGTTTTTGGTATAAAACCTGTACCCTCATAGGATTGCAAGTCCCCTTTAAGCACTGTAATGGTCTGAAAAGCAGTAACAAATCAGTTCTATACATCAGCAATGCATCTTTAGTCTAAGTGAAGTATGACTCTGACAGATGCCAATTCAGGCCCTTCAGTTCCTTGCAGAAGGCAAGAATATCAAAGAGGGCCTCTGGTCCTAGCTAACATTTTCAGTAACAGTTTATTTGTATCCTTTGGAGGAGTGGATATTCCCTTTTAGCACTTCATTACCTTCAGTAAACCATAGCAGCACTCCAGCAGACTAAGGAATGGTGGTCCTGCATCAAGACACTTTTTAACTGTGCTTTGTTAGCCACACACATTGCCAGCATTTTCAGAAAATTCCCAGGAAGACCCTTCCTGTCTTCTCTAGCATGTGCCTCATCAGTAGCAATAAAGACCCAGCCACAATGGCTGTGAATTTTAATTTATTTCCTGAACATTGAAGATAGCTGGATTAAAGAAACCCAGTCTGCACTGTTTGCAAACTTTTAAGAGGAAAAAAACCCCCACCAAACAACATATTTTGGAATGCTGTGATGATAAGTGCTAAAATAGGAACTCAGTTGCCAAGACTGCAGGTTGCCAAGCATGAAAATGGAAACAGATACTCTTTAAACTACTTTAAAAAAAAATCAGTTTAAGAGGAATATGGGTAAATTGCAGCAAAACCTTGAATGATCAGTACAAGATCTGAGAATTCATAACAGTATATGCTACAGAGTCTATACCCTACTGTATGAGACAGAAAACACAAATGCTAGATCAGGACAAGTTTAGTATGTCTTAGGTGATATGTCAGCCTGAGGCAAGGCACCTCTCAGAGTGAAGCATGTTGCTTAATCACAACTCAGGTAAGGAGGTTTTATATATGACTTGGGACATATTTATCAGCCACATCACTGCAAACAGCAATTCCACAATATGGCAAAGAACACCATATTGCCATAATATGAACAGCCAAAATATGTTGTATTGCCAGAACAAAAGCAGAAGAAACCAGCAGTTTCTTTTCATGTTTTTTGTAACTTACAGCCAAATCTCATTCTAGGTGCACAAACAAAGTATAGACATTGAACAGAAGAGGAGTAATAGTAAACTGAAATCTTTTTTTACCTGCAGAATAAGCATCTCATGCACTTTTTCTGCAGCCTTACAGATACAATGGCATAGGTGTCTATTTCATGCAGAAAGACTGAATGTTTTACAGGTGAATGTGAAAATACGACTGAGTCTTGCCCCCCCCCACCCCTTTCCATGCTCCTTTTTACCTTGTTCTTCTTCCAGTAAATTTTTAAGGTAAGATCATGAGCTGTGTTCTGTAGAAAATAAAAATATTCAGAACACTTACTAATATTTCCTAAGTTTTCTTTTCTCCAGACAGGAATTTTACCACTTCTGCTGAAGCCTGAAGCATCTGGTCTCTGATTTATTGTCCAGTGGTATGCAGTATTGTTGAAATTGCAAAATATTTGCTGATCAATATGTAAAATTTCTGAGTGAAAGAATATATATATGATTACAATTTTACTGTCCTCCAAAGCAGTACTTACAGCACTCTAGAAAAACAAGTACAGTCAGGACAGAAAGACAGTGTTACAGCTGTAAAGCTTCAAATTATACATATCATCCCAGAATCCTGTAATTCCCCATAATTCCCCTATTGGAGAAGGTAATCCTTTCAGGGGCTAAAACTGACTACCTCCATCAGGGAAAAGAGCAGTGGCCACCACTTTGTGATCCTGAAAGAAAAATAAACCTAACATTGTTCAAGGCTGAATTTTGACAATATCTAGGACTTAACCAACACTGATAACCTTTTCTTTTTAGGTTTTCTTAAGCTTCAGAAGTTCTTATTTACACTCAACTACATAAAAGATAATAAATTCCATAGGATAGTGTGGTTTAGGAACATTTGTCACACTTCAGAATTAAAAGCAAGGTTGTTAATTACAGCTCCTGTAAGGCATCTACACCCTAGCATAAACACTTTCTTTGAGAAACTGCATAGCATACACAGTTCAGAGAAGGGATAATTCAGCACACTGCAATTCAGTAATATAGCTTCAAAAAGCCCACATTATCTTTAAGCGAGATACTGAGTTCTAACATCAACCTGTTCACACCAACATAGAACATACAATGCTTGTTCACACTGCAGTATACACAAATATGACTGCTGCTCTTACCATGTCTATGTGTCCAGTGGTTTCTCAACTAACGTAAAATATTCTTTGATTTCTGCCTGGAAAATGTAAAAAAATACTATATGCAAAAGGAGATATAGGTTGATACACATCTTCAAGCATAGATGCTGACATGTGGAACAAACTCAGAGTTATAAAGTAGGTATGTTTATTTCAGCGCTGGGTGCTTGGGGGATTGCTGCTCCAAAGCACACGCACACCGGCAGCACCTTTAACCAGAAATTTATACAATGCAGATATACATATTCATAGGATTACACAACACAAACATGCATATGCATAAGTGAGGCGGGGTTAGTTTAAAAAAGTCTGTGTCAGCAGCTCTAAAATGTTTATGTTATCTTGTGCAGGCTCAGATCTGTCTCTGGTGGTCGTTTACTTCTTCAGGGGTCTTATCTTCCTCTTCCTCTTCTGTCCTCTAGGTGAACTTTAGTCACACACGCATGCTCTCTTCTTGCTTGGTGATTTCAGCAGTTTCTTAAGGATTCCTAACCAGTTTTGTGGTTAGACTAACTTCGCTGTTCCTGTTATCACTCCCTTTGTTTAACATATCAATCCTTCGTGAATACCAGTCCCTGACAAGCTTAATCCTTGACAGGCACCAGTTTTTGGTTGAAAGAACATTCAAGGTAAACAGGATTGTTAAATAATATTTAGAAATTGCAAAGCAGATAGTTCCCTATATCAATGCTTTTACTTAAAAATGGAAACTTGAATGTGTATTTCTGAATAAAATAGTTTTGAAGCAGTAATTCCTGTAACAAATTAAACATGAAATAAAAGAGGTTATATGCATAATATTGATTATTATTTTTTACTTATCTTCACCATTATGTTGGAAAAATATTATAATTCTTAACAGAATTAGAATAACTCAGTGCATCCCAGACTGAAAAACACTTAAAAGAAATTCTTGAGACTAGCTAGCTAAACAAGACATAAAAAATTACTCTTGTGGAAATTACTGCTTACTAAATTTCTTTTTGTAATGAAAATATAAATGTATACAGATACAAATGCATATTTCAGTAAATATTCTCTAAGTTTTAAGCGTTTGAATATAAAAAAACTTTCACATAAATATTTAAGATATAAAAGTCTAACTTTTTTCAAAATACTGTACCTGAAAAAGGAAGTATTATTTCTGGTGTTCCTTTTAAGATCTAGAAAACAGAAACAATTTCTTTCCCTGTTGCCACAAGACAGGAAGGGCACGTCTTTTGTTATGTAAGTTGAAAATTCATTTTAAATTAGTAACATTTCTCTTCTCTTTTACAAGTATAACTCTTGATAAGTGGGCTGTGAACAATTCATGGTCAACATTGTTACTGTCTTAACAATTATTTTGTTATAAAATCTATTATGTATTGCAAAATTATTTAATATCCAAGATAGGGACAAAACGGTATGTCTATGTGTAAATTATAGCATATCTGATGATAACAATACTAAGTAGATGTTTGTCTAAGATCTCAACATTAAAGATTTCAGCTGAGAGAATTCAGTAAATACTTTAAATGTGGTTTTATTTAAAAAAAAACAAGCCAACTATAAATATAATATTATATATTATTATGTATTATTATATATATAGAAAATAATATTTCCATATATGACTATAAATCTGTAAATAATAATAATAAAAAAAACTAGGACTTAAACTACCCCTAGTAACATAGAGGAATTCTTATCTATTCTAACGCATGTCAAAATGAATTAAGCATGAAATTGTGCATAATACTTATACACCCAGAATAAAATAAAGTTGGTTTTAACTGAGTAAAGGGTCATGGAAAGTCATAAGCAGATCCATTATTGCTAAGCAGATTAAAGAAAAAATGCTGCAAAATTGTGTGAATAATAAATTCTTTGCAGTTGGAGAAGATAAGAAGGAAAGAACAATTTGATAATTTTTTTAAGTTCCCCTGTGTTTGTAATGAGTTTAAAATTCATGAATCACAAATATTATGTAAGACCAGAAAGCTGGATCTAGAGAAAGACTTGCACTGCTATAAAATCTATGTATCACACCATCAAATGCTGAATGTAAAATAAAAGTATCAATTGCTTTCATAAATGGACTACTTCTAAAGTAATCTAGGAGTTAGAGCAATCTGGTCCCTGGGCAAATTCACCATCAGGTTGGCAGAACTCTTAATGATTTTCTTCAAATATTTCCTAGGAAGGAATCTTACCTACATGGCTATACTTTTACATCTTAGCTACTTAAGTTGGACAAAAATACTACAAAAAATGTTAACTTCACACATGGGAATGAAATGAAGGAAGGGAATTTTTAGACTCCCTTCACTACTTAGATATTTAAAATTAAGCAGCAATTAAAAGCAAAGACCAAAATATAAGTATAAAGAGATCCTATGGCTAGTCTATTGCAAAGAGAATGCATCACTACCCACCCTGAATTTCAAAAGAAGGAATTTAGAAATGGAACTAGTGAGAGGTCTGATCCTGGGAACATGAAAAACTGTACTTCAATAGTTTGAAAACAAATATACAAGAAATTAAAACACAGATTTATGTTAGAAAGTGACCTTAATTATGAGGAGCTTTTGTTTTTGCCAGAAGTTATTTTTTCCTGGCCACCACTGTCTGATTCCAAGTTCTTTCCCCAGCAGAAAATTCAGAAAATATGTATGTCCTTCCACAGACCAATGACAGAGCCACTTGTGTCTCAGAAGCAACGAGAACCCAAAATGTATCAATGCAACAAACTTCAGTTAGAATAGAGTATGATGGCTTGAAAGAAAGAAACAGCTGTTCCAGAACTATGAAACACACTCACCTGAACCATGACAGGAACAGGAGGAGAAATGCTGGGGAGGTGGGCGCATTAGTACACCATTTGACCACTTGATTGTGCCACAGCATATGATGCTACTGGAGCAGATACAGCCCCTAGGTCTCAAGCTGCACATTCCAAGAGCACTGCTACTGCCTCAGGCTATTTATCCAAAGAGTTCCCTGCACATCAACAAACATTTTCTTGCAGTTGAACATTTCTTTCAGTTATTTCATTCATATTTACTCTCCACCTCCCTCAGATCAGGAGCACACTCGTTATCTATGTCTGTTGAAGTCATGTCTCACGATTTAGGCCCAGCTGTATCTTAAAACTGATTGACTCACACCTTTAGTGTAACTTCATGAAAGGTACCTTTTTTTGTGCTTGTTAAATAAATGATTAAATTCCAGAAAAAAATTGTCAAGAGACGTAGCCTCCAGGTACATTGTAATCTGCTGATCAACATTTGTAGTGCTATTTCAGCCCACCTTCTGGCATTTGTAATCGCTCTTTGCTATTTTTTTTGCTGTGCCTTGGGGTATTTTACTAAAATGATAAGCTTTTGGAATATATTAATCTCTAGTGTACTGATTGTAATTAAGGCACACAAAAATTACTTTAGCGTCTCAGATTTTTCTTTCTAAATCATGCATATGTTTCAAAATCTGTTAATTATGTCTGTAACAAAAATTATAATCTGCTAACTGTAGTATGCAACACCTTCAGGTAGGAATCTAAAATTTGTTGTTCTTTTTGAATAATCCAGTCCTCAGGTAGGAACACAAGTGAAAACAATCCACTGAGATTTTTTATACACTCAAGAAATATGCAGTCTATCTTGATGTAATTACAAATCTTTTTGGAGGAAAAATATTTATGTGCTATATTCTTACCACCAGCAAACACATAACCTGATAGATATAGAATCTGTCATTAAAGTTTCAATCTCTGTTTTCCCCAGTGCAATAGCAATTCAAGTATTTCCCATTCTGTCATCAATTTATTATCTTATTATCTCCCTTTTTTTAGAATACCATGGCACTAGCATTTTGTTAAATGAAAAAAAAGGCAATGTTTCTGTTTAAAGCAACCAATCCTTGATTACTTTATCCACCAGAGGAATCTTCTCTTTCTCCATTGATACTCCCCAATAAGTTACAGGAACAAATTTTTAATTAAATCTTAGCAACTTACTAAGACAAAGTGAATTCAAAAAGTAAATGCGATAAGTTCCCATTTGTGGGTCATTAAAGAAATCAAGACAATTTGAGACTGAAAAATACAAAACAAAAGTATCATTTCAGAGAATCATTGTCTAGTAATCCTGTCTTTATCTACATAATCTCATTTCCTGCTATTTAAATTTTCTCATATTTCAGTTAAACAATGTATTTACAAGTACACAATAACACAAGTACTCAAACCCTGAGTGAGGTCCTCTCCACAGGCTGCAGCTTCCTTCAAGACAAGTCCATGTGCTGCAACATGGAGTCCTCCATATGCTGCAATGTGGGTATCTGCTCCAACATGGTCCTCCATTGGCTGCAGAGGGACAACATGCTTTTCTTCATGGGCTGCAGGGAAATCTCTGCTCCAGCACCTGGAGCACCTCCTCCCCCTCCTTCTTCACTGAGCTTACTGTGTGCAGGGTTGCTTCACATTTTCTCACTCATTTCTTACAGTTGCTCTGCAGCATTTTTTACCCTTTCTTAAATATCCTACCACAGAGGTGCCTCCAGTGTTGCTGATCGGCTTAGCTTTGGGATTGTCTTGGAGCCAGCTGGAACTGGTTCTGTCCAACACGGGGGCAGCTCCTGGTGTCTTCTCACAGAAGACACCTCTAAAAACCATCCAGTACTAAAACCTTGCCCTGTAAACCCAACACAACTAGTCTAGGTTTGTGGCATTTCCATACTACAATTTTCACCTTATTTCATATTGATTTCAGTATAAATCTTAACTTCTAACCAGATTATTGATTTAATTTAATCTAATTTAAAGAAATCTTTCTAAAAGAAATAACTATTCCTTATGAAAAATAAGTTCTTTTGCTCATTCCATATTTGTGTTACTTCACAGTGTTCTGATCATCTCAAACCTGTAAACACCATGTATTCATTTTTAAATAGTGTACATTTCAAATAACAGAGACTGAATACCTACAAAGAAGTTGCTACAAGAAAACCAGAAATATTAAAGTTAAAAATAACAAATATTTTATATTCCTGTGATTTGATTTTATTTTGCAATGAGATGCATCCCATGTCTCATGCATTTCACCACAAAAAATTTTAAAATTCATGATTTGTTTATTTTGCAGCATAAAGTCCAGAATGTTGAAAAATTAAGATTTCACTATTCCCATATCTATCCTCTGTTGTCAAGGTCCAGCAAATTCTTTCCACTTTACTCAGTAGGATTTCTGCAAGGAGACTCATTCAGACAAAACTGGCAGAAAATGTAGCAATAAGGTATGGTAATTTATTTAAATAATAGCAAATAGAAAATTAACCTATTATATGCAAAACTGCAACAGAACTTCATTAACAGATCGGATACTCCTGCTTTAAATAAAAGATGACACAGAAATCTGGAACAGAATTTAGTAAAATATATTAATTCTTGGTTTCCAAACAATAAAAATCTTATTGCTAAGACATAACATGGAACACATTTGATCTTTCATTTGTCAGAAAGTTAATTGCAGCAATAAAAGCGTTGGAGACGGTATGGATACTACAGTATATTGCCTTATAGGCTAATTTTCACACACTTTAATAAAAGAAGGGCAATAAAATTTTTATTTCCTGAATATACCACAGAACTCTGAATGAATTCCTTGCTATACTCATGTTCCCAAAATAGGTATGCTACAGAGAAACCTTTCCAAAGGCATATGTCTTACTGCTTTTCCCAATGTTACGCAGAAGAAAACATCCTCACCTAGATTTCATTAGTGCTGTTTCTTCCTTCATTATTACAGACACACCTTTGTGCCTCTAGGCACTAAAGTATAGAAGATTTTTAGTATACTATAAATGTGGATATAACTAAGCCTCAATTTTCAAAGGTGGATATTTCCTACTGAAACAACTTTAATTTACAGGGTACTTTGAGCAATTGATTTATATTCTATTAGAGACAATAAGAAATGCACTGCAGAAGAGCATGCAAAACTTAGTATTTGTAGAATCTAACAGTAATAGTGGTCTCATGCTCATGTCTATCATTCAATAATACAAAAATAATTGACCAAATGTGGCTGCCTAATTTCTTACATAAAGGAGTGGGGTAGAATCTCCATTAACTTACGACTCAAAATTAAATTAATGAAAATTTTTTAGGTTTGCTTATGCTATGACACGTTCTATCAATACTACCTTTCAAACCTGTCATTGAAATTCAGTCCTTACTTTGCATGCCAAGATCACTCTAATACCTAGTTCATACTTTTGTTTGAGAAACTGAAGAAGAAATCAGTTGCCAGATGGCAAAGAATGAAAATGGAAAAATTAGCTAGAATAGAGTGATATATTTCTGATGAAGTGGGAAAGCAGAAAATTTTATAAACAAGGATAAAAACTAAAAATATGGAGAAATTTATATAAATTAAGACTATATATGTATATTCATACTATTTCTTCTCATGTTGAAGTTTCAGTATTCATGGAACTAACTAATAACTTCCCTCTAAGAATCAAAGAAATGCAGCTGCTAATTTTTGCAGTTCTTTCTACAGCTTTGCATGCCATTGACAATTCATTCTTGCTGGTTTAACTGCTGCCAGGGTTATATGTGTTTTTCTGAATGACTGCAAAAAGTAGAACTAATCAGAGGTAAAATGTGAGTGGGCAATTGCTCAACCATAACAAGACAGATGGGCTTTTGAAGGGGTCTGTTCTCCTTTCCTGTCCAAGGTGTATAAAAATCTAAGGCATTAATGAGGTAATTTAGATGTCAGATGTATCAATATACTTGACGATTTACATTTCTGTATGTCTCTTTCACTGAGCAGCTCATTGTTTCAGCATTTCTAGAACATGACCAATATAAAAATGTAAATTTTTATTGAGTTCTTACTGAGAATTAATCTGGACAAAATAAGAGAATGCTGCCTAGTTGGAAAATAACAATTTAATAAATATGTGATAACATATAAAGTTGTGCTTCAAGATGGTTTAAAGTTTGCCTTTTGGTATTATTCTGCTTTCCATTTCTCTTCTAGGTATTGCAGAAGGCTTTTATGGGTCACAGAGTGTGTAGATGGAGTAGTCAAAATCACCCTGGATGAGCTCTCATTTTGATCTAAATGTACTCCAAAATAATCCCTAGCTATAACAGGAACATTTTCTGAATAATATTCATTTAATAAATATTATTCATTTAATCTGGGAGGATTACTCTGATATCTGCCTGCAGAATACCTCCTTCAACATGGTACCTCAAGTTGTGGTGATAATTCATGCTTGCCCTGTTCTTACCCTTGGGTCCTCCAGGCATCTGCTAGTGGCCACTGCTGAAGGACAATCAGGCTAGATGGCTTCATATTCTTAGAAGTTTAAGGAGTTAAACTTTAAGTTAAAGCTTGACTTTTGAAGTTTAAGGAACCTGTTTTGAAGTAAGCTGCATAACATTTTGAAGTGGCAGTAATATAATGAGTAGGATGAGCTTTTCACTTGCAGCTTTTCTTGGATCACTTACTATTTTTCATTGTTCAGAAAATTCTTCCTCTGATGTTTCCATACATTGTATGTTGTAGCAGGTTCTGTGTAGTATCATTACTGAAGACAACTGAAAAGCCACAGCTGATGTAAAATCCAGAGTCATATTCTCTAACAGACATTGATGGAAAAAGTGAGTAAATTGTCTACCAAGTGGGTAAATAGCAAAGGAAACATTATTTTCCCTCCTTCCCAACTAGTAATGATGTAAAATATACTGTAAAATCTTCTATGGTTTGGCACTTCTGAGGAGCCATAGAGAAATTATTGTACTGTTCCAAGAATGCAGGTAGTTCCAGAATCACAGTAGAGGAATGGGAGATGGTAACAAAATCTCTCCCAGTAGATTTGATGGGTCTAAGCAGACCTACTATCTGTTAATGTCCTAGGGCTGCAGCAAACCCACTAGAGCACAGAGTTTGTCTAGCACCACATCTGCTGAAAAACTAACTGTAGAGAACATGTCCAGAATGAAACTGGGATGGCTAGTGCACATCATCCTTCCACTTACTGCATGGTACCTTCATGCAAACACTGATCTGCAAAGTCCTTGTTTGTCTCTTATCTCTACAGCCCAGTATCTTTGTGTTCATTCAGCAGAGTAGAAATGAAAACAGTTGATGTGTTGTCTTTAACAGTTTCTATTTTTAATCCTGATGGGGTCTTCTGGCACAGCTACCAATGAAAAATTCTTATTTGCAAAGAATTCTGCTTCTCTTTGTGGGAAAGTTTGGTCTTTAAAATCAGCTAGTTATGAGAAAATGTCAGTCTGCCTCCTGGTTAAGCTAGTTATCTGATATTGAGGCAAACGATTATTTAAAAAATATTATATTTACATTCAGTTAATGGGGATATAAAATATTTTTATTTGAAATATTATAAATTAATGCAAGATTTATGACTTTAAATAGTTTCTATTCCTAAAATTAATAATTTCTTTTTCCTGTTGACATGCCTACGGGTGAAATCCTTAGGGTAGAGCTATTGAAGCGTATTGCAAACTACTTAAATTTTGGGATACAAAAAAAAATTAATGTATTTAGGTTGGGGAAAACAATTGAGATTCAGACAAAAGTGGGTTTGTGTGAATTTATGAAATATTTTCATAAACGGAATAGCATCACATATTTCCAAATAGCTGGTTTTATTGTTCTGAAGATTTATCAGGTTCAGAAAGTGACTAATCAAACCACTTTTTTAAATCAAACAAGGTTATTAAGATACTGAGAGAATGAGCAGGATGTTAATAAGTTTAAAGTATATCAATCATAAGTAATGTCAATTTACATTGGAACAGATGGAAGAACAGCCTAAACAATTATAGAGAAATATAAATCTAATTCCCTTATTACAGTACAGGAATTTTTTCTAAGCTATGTCAGATCTAAAATTGACATTAACTGGTTTGCCAGTACTGCCTTTCTATTATCCATATCTCGTAATACAAATCAGATCAGCAGTTCTGCACCAGAACTAGAAATATAATACTGGAAACGATTTTTAAGCTAACATTTTAGGGAACATTACATTTTGTAATGAGCTTGTCTACAGATGTTGTAGAGGCTGAATTATATTCATCAATCCAAGTAAGTATGCAAGCAATGCTTTTGTATGTATACTCTAGCTGACTGGGTGGTGTGGGGGAGAGGAAGTGCATTTAGGAAAAAAGCTTGACTTTTGAAGTTAGAACTAAAACCCCATGCATCATCCAGGTTTTCTATCTGTTCATTAAGTACTAGTATATCTCAAAGCACCACCTTTAGCTGTTTCTAGCTGTATTTCTTACCAGGACCACAGAGCCTCAGCTAAGAAATAACTTAATTTGGTTATAGTGCTAGATCTGCAGAAGAAATAAGCTATCTTAGTTTTGGCTTCCAAATCTTCCAAATGTAGTGATTCAGTACATAATACTGGCTACTCAACACTAAGCCTTTTTTTTTTCCTTCTTCTTAATTGTCTGCTTTATCACAGTGTGCACCTTTGAGCAAAAACTTTTCAAAAACACAGTTCCAACACTAGTAGACATGCATCTTCTGACAGATTTGGGAAGTGTCAGTACTTCTGAAGAACTGGGTTCTACCTGAAAATCAGGCCAAGAGGGATGGGTGTTATAAGAAGTCCAATAGCCAAAAGACTTAAATTTATTAATATTAACCTCAGTACAGTTTTAAATGATTTATATGTTTCACATAAATCACATCAGCCTTTCAATATCACTGAGGGGTGTTACATGTGTATTTTCAGTCGGGCAAAACCTTAAGAAATTCTATTTCTCTTTTCCAGGATATGCATGCCTGTTCTTATCTCTTTATTACAACTCATTGTCTCCTCAATTGCCTCTGTCCATATGGCCCTTCCATAGGCTGATCACTGAAGTGATCAAGGTTAACCCAATAACATTTTCTTTTTTCCTCTCTCTAAATTAGCAAGAATGACACCAGTAAGTGATTTTATCCTGTGGACAAGCAAACATCTCTATTCACGTAACAGAGACAGCAAAATGCAACACAGACATAAGTTGAGCAGCCAATGCCTCAGGTAAGCAGAGATATCTTTAACCATCTTTGAAGACAAATATAACTACTAAAAAACAACAGACAAAAATAACAGTGCTCACTGAAATAGATTCATTAATATTTGTGAATGGTTATAAGATCATAGGTGAATTATTTCTTAATTTTAGCAGAACATACTAGTAAGAGTTAATGAAGGCTTGGATCAAGACATTTACTTCATTACAGTGCTGTGGTTTCTCATATATCTCTCAAATTCTAAGTAGGATCTTTGTGTGACTATATAGCATATTTGGTGAAATTACTGCGTAAAGTCTCACATAGAACGCTTCCTCATATTTTTCTTTTTAAGAATAAGTTAGGCTAATGTCTGTCAGGAAAGGCACAGGCATAGTTTTCCTTCCTTGGGGCAGAAGTGGTAAATCAATAAGCATTCAGTATTGCATTATTTTTCTCTGATCGCTCTATTTCCTTGATTCCATACTGGAACATGTGTTCATCACTTTCTTATGTTATAGTCTATACACCTTTGCTGAGTTAGCAACAGAAGTTTATCAAAACACTATTACTTGCAAGTAAACTCTTCCTGAAATTTGCAAATTACTTGGCTTCAGATAGTTTTATGTAAGATCTTACAACTTATCAATTTAACATTTAATTTGGAGTAATTATATATAATCTAGAAAAGCATACAGTCCTTGCCTACTGTCCTATGCAAACAGAGTAATCACTGCAGCATCTCTTCTTTAAAGCAAAGAAATATGTTGTGGACACTTGACCAGAGAGAAAAACAACTGTGTTAAGAAAAAGGAACATAAACTTGCAAAAAAGGAAAGATCTGAGCCTGTGCCATGTCCTTCAATTATTTAGGCCTTGTGGTGGGTTGACCCCAGCAAACAGCTAAGCAACCACACAAACCCATTACAGGGAAGTTTAAAATACAGTATTACCCAATCATCTCGTGCTTCCAATATGTTGCCATGGGTGAATTTGCCAGATTTCAAGACTGTGGATCACTGGCCATGAACTTGCATGAGAACACACATCAGGGAGCTTTCAGAGTGCATCAGTTCCCAAAGAAAGACCTCTATGTTGCATTTTTAAAAAGTGGACCATATGCCACACATTAGCTCATTTTCCTTTAATATTACTAACTTTCTAAGAATTATTCAGATGTGATTTTATTGACAGTAATTTAAAGCAGGAAAATCTTCCCTCATGACCTGTTCCCATATTTAAGGAGAAATTAGTAGAACTATAGCAACTCAAAGGACTTTCATTCTAAACTTTTGCACCATCTCATTATGATTTTTGCTCCAGCTGATCTCTTATGTAAAGATATTTTTTTTATTATTGCTTATGATCATCTTTTTCTGGTAATTGCTTTGCTGTGTCTTGATAATCAGTAAGTAGCTATTTTAATTTTCAAAGCTACTTTCCTAATACTTTTGTAAGTAACGGCATGAAATACATGGCTGGCAAGCCTCAAAATGTCACAAGTAAAGCCTCAGGTGAAGCTACAGACATTTTGAGGTGTTCCTTTTACTTATCAAAATTTTATTGTATTTTGGTTTTATGCAGGTATTGACTTTTAAATTAAGCATGCAGTTCTACATAGTATGATATATTCATAGGCTGTAACAACTGAAGTAATATTAAAAGAAACAAGCCTCTCTTTCAGTTCAATTTTTTTTTCAGGTAGTGTTATCAGATGTGAATATCAAACATACGCTGGCATGAATGGAGCACACTACAAGCCTTAGCAAAGATACATACTTACAGATTTTCATGATATCTTATGTATGCCCTGTGGAAGACATTACATTTTAGCACTTGGTGATCTTGGGCAAGCCACGTCCGATCTATCACACCTTGTACGTAAGGCTTGGGGAGCCCCTACATCAGTATGGGCAGCTAGCTGCTGCAAGGGAATCTGCTGGAGTGCCCCATGCCAGCCTGTCCTGTGTGTGTGCTGGTGGGTATCATGA
>JANZLQ010000079.1:27813721-27834039 GCA_026212715.1 Elanus axillaris
CTTCCAGCAGCTTCTCACAGAAGCCACCCCTGTAACCCCCCCTGCTACCAAAACCTTGCCACAGAAACCCAATACAGATGGAAATACACTGTTAAAGTTTATCTTCCATAAGTACATTACAGACTTAGACTCTGTATTGGGATAATTTTCAATCTGTACTGGAAAAGTGAATACAAAAGCATGGGGACAGAAATATGCTCATGATTGTTCACTGTAATAAACAAGCCATATAAGCAAAGTTTACTTGGAATGATGAGCATACTTCAGCACCCAATGTTTTGTGCCTTTGGTAGTCACAACTTTTGCAAAACAAAACAATTATTAACTAGTTAATCTCCATAATGTCTAGCGCCATACTACACTGTCAAGAAAGGTGGCTTTCAGGCCTTTGAAATCTACAACAACAGTTGTATCCTGCACTTTCCCCCAAACAGTCCTACATAAATGATAAAAGTAATCTCAGTTTTCATAATTCACATATCTTTTCGTGAAGTTGCCACAAAAAGAATACGAATATCTAAGCAAACTATTTGTAAACTATTGTGACTCTACTGCAATGACTTTTCCAGCTCTGCACAGCACAAGAAGCAGATGATGAAGTATCTTAAGATTCTTTGGTTTTGGAGTCTTTTTTCTCCAGGTAAGATGTTAACTAGACCTTGCTGCAAAATTGACAGTGACATCTTCCCAGATGGTAGCCAACTGACAATCAGTGTGGCTGTAGCTATAAGTTTAACTGTGCATGATGAACATAATGCAGTGAGTTTGCCAAATACTGAGAGGAGTTTGGTTGTTTCTCCCTTGGTCTGAGTTATTGATGCTTAGCCTAGTAGAGAATCAGGTTGCAAATCATTACTATATATGTGCTCTAGTAACCCAAAACTATAGACTGAAACTTCTACAGCCAAGACCACTGATTTATTTAAGCAATTGTTCCCTTAATTTTTTTTTCTAAAAACTGAAAATAGAATGCAGTGCTAACAGGAGTGAAAAGTATGCCACTTGCTAGGACTGACTAATTACATTCATTCATTCATTCAAGCAATCAACTGTTTTAATAATTCTATGAGGTTTTTTATTTTCTTTTTTTTTCATTTTGCTGCAGAGGGAGAGCATAAAAGAGAGGCTTAAAAGTAATACACTTTTCAATGGCCAAACTTCTCCAACATATATCTAAAAGTATTCTTATCCCAAATCCATATGAAACTGAGTTTCCTGTAAATTACAATCCATTACAATTAATCACTGGAACGCTGTTTATTCAATTACACAAAATCCTCATGCAAGAAAATATAACAGGGAAAGGAAGGTTAAACTCCTAGGATTTAAAAAATCTCCAGTTAAAGAAGGACTACAACTGAAGCCCAGCTAAGTCTCTTCAAAAAACAATTTAAGGTCAAAACACTGCTGCTGTCAACCTATTTGTGAACTGCAGTCCAATGAATATGTGTAACCGTGTCTTCTTCTTGTCATGTTTTTCCCACTAAGGAGACTTATTTATTTGTAAGGTTTCATCTAAGGAAAACAGATTTAAATTTGGGCTGAGTTCCAAGGTGGTTAGGTATCATCTGTGACCCCTTATAGTATTTCACTTCCAAATAGTAAAGCACAAAGTGAGTGCTCAGTCACAGTAGCATGAGAAAATACTCATGGCAATTAGCGCTGAGTGCTTGCTCTGGTTTTATATGCTTCCAGGAAAACTGTTATTGGCCATGGGTGGAAATAGGATGCCTGACAGATGGAGCTTTGGTCAGATCTAATATAGTCCTCCATGAATTTCTAATAGCACTGGCTACAAGATTAGCATTCCTGAATTAAGAATGTGAACTGAGATTATTTTTCCCACTGCCTAGCAAGGTGCGGTCTGGCACTTTTCCTTCTTTGTTTTCTAGTGACAAATAAAAAGGATTAATGAAATTGCAGTTGGTCATTTAAGGTAAAATATTTGGCTTTGACTTGTGAGAAGGTCTCACTCGATCAACACTGGTGTTTGTAGAGCAAAGGAACCAACAGCATCACTTTTCAGCTAAGGCAGATGTTTCACTCTGTGAACATTTCTCCTTATCTCCCCTGATCAATTAAGACAATCTGATTTTCTTTAGGATGTGAGCTGTAGAGGAGATGCAGCAACTTTGCCCTACGTGCACCCTGTGTTTTTAAGTGTTACCATCTCCCAAGCATATTATTTAATAAAATGATACACTACAGGAGAGAAGGAAATGGAAAATTCCACTACTGTAATTTTCTTGCAATTCTTGTAATTTCTCTGAGGTAGCAACAGAGGTCATCGTGATGAGAACCGTGTAAGTTATGTAATAGCTGCCAGGACTACTAAGGTTTATATGTCTACCAAGTCTTCTTTTAAAATACAAATCTAAGACTTGAAAGGAAAGATCACATCCTCTGTGGGAACAAGCCTGCAATATTCTTCAACAGAAGTGAAATAAATTACTTGGCTCCACTGTTTCTCTGTTTAAGCCAGTTCTTTATTTTTTCACCTATGTGATCTATGTCAAATACATTACAGAAATGTCATTATAACTGGCAGTTAACAAAAGAAATTTGTCCAGTATCTGCAGGCTGTTGGTTTATAAAAAAAAACAAAAACAGAACACCACAAGCAAGCAAGCAAACAAACAAACAAACAAAAAAACTTAAGGGCTACTTTACTGCTGAAATGAAAGAATCAGTTGAAGTCAAATAGGCCAGATTCCCAAATCTGCATCTATGCAGGACACGGTGATGACAGTGGACTACAAACATACATTGAAAAACATGTTCTAACAATATAAAATTAGAAACAGATAGTTTATCTTCCAAATGGCATAAACCTCATTATCTAATTGTCTATGAATAGCCAATATAAACATCATATCTAAACAATATAATGATTAACTTAAAGCAAATGTTCTTTAATATAAATGTGTTTAATAAATATTGTTAAAAGAAAGAAACATAGAAGTTTATTTGCTGTGGTCTCAGGTTATACTCATCAGTACTTTTTCCTACCTATTTTCTCCTACCTTTAACATTAGATCTTCTAAGGTACTTCATATTTATTTCTTAATAGGATGAACATCCATAAAACTGAACTGCCATTTTACCTCTTCAAAATATGCAAATTGAAGATAGTGCTATATTTTAGTTAAAAAATTAAAATGATAATTCTATTAAGCTTTATTTTTACATAGTGAGAAAGACTACAGAATAATTCACCCTGGCCTCATGAAACCTGACATTTCTTCCACTATTTTGTGGGAACTTGAAGACTGAATATGTCTTTCTGTTTCTTTATGATGGAAGATTTTGGTTTTGTTTTGGTTTGATTTAGTTTGGTTTGGTTTTTTTAAAGAACACGTATGTGTAGGCAAATGCTATAAAAAGTGTTTCAGTATTCAACAATAAGCTGTTTACATTTTGGAAAGTGTCAAGAGCATGAAATTTCTATTGGGTCTGCAGTCTGTATTTGAGTGTGGCAGATGGGATAGTGTAATGAAATACCTGATCAGGGATAATATACTGGGAAACTTTTCACAGGCATGGAGAAAAAATTTTTTTAGCTGGAAAGACAAAACTTAAAATCTTAAATTCTGTACACAGTAAAAAAATCCAAAACAAAATCAAACAGTTTCAAGATCAAAGAAACAATTAGCTTAAGTATATAATATTCTAAAGAGTTGATATTAAGCATGGTGTGATAGCAACATTTATTTTTGCCTTTAGTGAAAAAAAACAAGAATGTAGTAATGTAAAAAATTATTTACTTGGGGAAAGTTGAAGGCTCAATAGGTATTGTCATTACTTCCATGTATCCAGGCTGGGTACATCAACATTGTAAATGCTATGAGGCCTGGTAACTCATGGTTGTATGAAGCTCATCTGTCTCATGAATCTTTGTGCTGCATTAAGATACATCAGTGAGCAAATACTGGACCAAGGATACATTCTGCAAAAATAAATCCACATTCCAATTTATATTAAATTCAGGGCATTTATATGCATATGCAATAAGGACCTTAGCTGTAAGTAATAGTACAGAGTTATGAAAGTGTAAATTATAAAGCCCAGAGAATCTGTAAGGTATCAGATAAGTAATCAAGCTGCAAAACAGCTCCTATTTGTCTTTTCCATCCCTCTTGGAAACACAAGAAGCAATGTAGAAAACATCTAGATATCTTTCAAAAAAACCCAACATACCCCCAAAATTTATAGCCTTTTGTGGATTCACACAGCTTCCATCTTAGAACTGTTTAAGCAGCACAATTTAACCTCTTCAGTGATTTCAAAAAGAACAAGAAGTCACCTTATTTTAATGTTAATGAAAGCAATTACTTCCGATCTAAGCTCAGCATTGCTTCCTCTCTTAGCAATTTCCTCAAAGTTCATTATGTTAAATTATTGTAAATCATGTAAAATCTTTTCATTTTAAGAAAAATTGCATTGTTTCAATAACCTGAACAGACATTCATTCTCACTCAAATATCTGCATCATTTGCAGATGCTTTAAATTGTCTGAGTGATAAGACAGGAAAACTAATGTGCTCTTAGATTAAAAAAAAAAAAAAGTGATTTAAAAAGCCTAAAGAATTACTACTACATACCAAAGACTTAATTTTATCTCTCACTTATTTGTATCAATGAAGTGTGGAAAATTGGTTTCAGGTAACTAAGGTGCCAGTAAACTGCATTGCATGACCTTTCTGTACTACAAAAAGGTAACTTTCAGTTTGCAAAAAAATGCTTGGATCTCAATGAAACGGATAATATGCATACTGAGCTGCTGTCTGCTAAAGTCATATTTGCATTGATTAATCATTAAAGACTGACAGTATTGCTATCCTTTCACTTGATAGTTCTGACAGAGTAGAGCAGTAAGCAATATTATTTTGGCATAAGCCCAAGTTTCTTGACTGTTCTACAGGTAATCTGAAAAATAAACTGCTGAAGTCGTTATTGAAGCTTTTCGCTGAACTATGTAAAAAGTCAGAAAGGTCTTCATTAATTCAGACCTTTTGTACAGAGTGACTTAGTGTGGGTTTCCGATTTTAAAAATAAATCACACAAACAATAAATTAGGACTTCCCTTTCAGTGAAAACTCTTTATTTTAGTCCTCAGTAGGGTATTTTTGCCCTCAAACCTACAATCTCTTTTGCTCTAGAGACTTTTTTAATCAAGCCCAGGCTAATTTAGCATTTTTGCTGCAATGCTTTTATTTTATTTGTCTGGTCCAAAGATAAGATTCTGTCTTTTCAGATGAAGTGACTTGCAAGTACTTATGATTTTTAGTAAAAAAATGAAAGAATAGATCATCCGTTATAAATCTCACCTCACTAAAAGTAACTGCTATTTCTACACATTCGTGTTAGTAGGAGTTGCCAGATCATTTAAGCACAATCTTGATATGTTCCTTTGGTGCAAATGGTGGAGCGGTTTATAATGAATACTTTATTATGTTTTCTCTCATGTTACTCTTCAAAGCTAGTGTCATCTTTTTCAGAGATAATGGACACAGCAGCAAAGAACAGTGAAGGACTGACCATATCAAAATTAGCAGGTGGTGCAGCATAATAGCAGCAGAAGAGTGAAATGGTGCCAGGGAGCCATTGTCTGCACTATATATGTATTTTCAGCTTAGTCTGGTCCCAAGGAACGGTCACTTGCTAGTAGAGGGACCACATTAAGTGTGCATTTTCTGGTTTATTCTGATCTTACAGAACACAGATTGAGAACTTAGGGACCCACACTGCAATACAAACCTGAGACCAGTAAATAAAAACAACAGGGTGATTTTGCTGAAAAAGTCCTCATGTCAAGTAGAGCATTAATATAATTGCATCGGTACGATGCCATTAAAGATGTTTTATCAGTTCCTTGGTAAGCCATAACTAAATGCTAACATTTTAGGGTTTTTTTACTTGACTGGCTAGAAGAGTTTGGGCAAAAACCCAAATGGAGGTACAAAGTCAAACAGATGAAAACTTAAATGGGTATTTTGGATTAACCTCTATTGTAATTTGTTTAGTCTCAGTTACCTCTACCTGGATTCATTTACTCTAATATATAATCTTACTCCCTTTACGCACTCCAACTAAACCTTAAATTGGAGTACGGTAACTGGCTAATTTTTAACTCCCTGAATGTATTTCATTCTCCTCCACTCTCCTTTTGGTACCTGCTATTACCCATTATCTCACAGCCTGGTTCTGACACATGTATCCTCAAGTTACTAAAACATACTCAGCTGATGCTCCTTTAAAATTTTTTCATTAATCTATTTATTTATTTCTCACCATGTTGACTGCAAATTTTAAACATCTGAATCTATGTTAATGAGAAGTATTTAAAAAAAAAAAACAAAAGAAAAAATAAAAGACCAGGACTTTCATCCTCCTTGTATTTACATTGCCACATATGCCAATCATATGCTTTGCTACAGACTGTGGACTATTACTAGTATCACTGAGAATGATGAGTTTCATTAGACAAAGTTTAAAAAGTTATATAAATCATACATGGACTGGGGGAATTTCAGCAATTTGTTAATATATTTCAAAGAACCTGGATAAGGCAGGGGACCTGGCAACAAATTACACAGAAAGGGCTGATGTACTCAATATTTTCTTTGCCTCAGTCTTTAACAGTATAACCAACCTTTAAGAATCCTAGGTCCCTGAGACCAGAGGTCTGGGCTGGTGCAAAGAAAATTTCCCCTCAATGGAAAAGGACCAGGTGAGGAAGTATTTAAAGAAACTAGACGTACATAAGTCCATAGGGCCTGTCATGTTGCCCCCACAAGTCCTGGTAGAGCTCATTGACATCACTGTAAAGTCAGTCTTGACTATCTTTGAAAGGTCATGGTGATTACAAGGGGTTCCTGAAGACTGAAAGAAAGCAAATATCACTTCTATCTTCAAAAGGAAGATAGGCAAGAAGGAAGATCCAGCAAACTGCTGACCAGTCAGTCTCACCTCAGTTGTTGGGAAGGCAGTAGTGAATATCTTCCTGGAAACCCTTCCAAAACACCGGAAGGACAAGAGCATGATTGTAATCAGTATGGATTTACAAAGGGACAATCATGCTGACCAACCTGATAGCCTTCTGCAATGACTTGACTAGCTTAGTAGATGAGGTGAAAGCATGGATGTTGTTTATCCTGAATTTAGCAAGGCGTTTGACATTGTGTCCCATAAAATCCTCATAGAGAACTTGACAATGTAGAGGTTAGGTGAATAAACAGTGAAGTCTCCATAAAACAGACTGAAGACACAAGTCTAGAGGGTTGTTATCAGTCATACCATCTCCAGTTGAAGGCCATTCAGTAATAGTGTGTAACAGGGGTCAACACTGTTAAACGCTGTTTAACACCTTTAATGACCTGGATGCCATGACAGAGTGTTTGTTCCCTTAGCAAGACTATAGGTGAGATAAAACTGGGAGAAACAGTTGATAGACCAAAGGGTTGTGCTGCCATTCAGAGGGAACTTGACAGACTGGAGAAATGGGCTGAGACAAATTTCATGAAGTTCAACAAAGGGAAAATGCAAAGTCCAACATTTGGGAAGGAATAAGCCTGGGCACCACTAGTCACACTGGGGACTACCTGGCTGGAAAGCAGCTCTGCAGGGAAGGACCTTGGAGCCCTGCTGGACAACAAGCTGACCATAAGCCAGCAATGCACCTTGAAGCAAAGGCAGAAAACAGTATGTTGTGTTGCATTAGGAAAAGCCTGGCCAGCAGGCTGAGGGAGTCCCCTGTGCTCAGCACTGGTGAGGCCACATCTTGAGTTCTGTGCACAGCTGGGGGCTCCCAAGTACAAGACAGATATGAGTTTACTGTAATGAGTCCAGTGAAGGACCACAAAGACATTAAGGGACTGGACCATCTTTCATAAGAGGAAAGGCTTCAAGAGCTGACACAATTCAAGAGGATTAGAAGCATCTAATCAATGTGTGTAAATACCTGATGGGAGGCAATGAAGAAGCTGGAACCAGGCTCATTTCAGTAGTGAACAGAACAGTGACGGAACAAGAGGCAATGGACACAAACCGAAACACATGAAATTTCAATCAAAAACAAGAAAACAGTTTTTTACCTTTAGGCTGGTCAAACGCTAGAACTGGTTGCCCAGAGAGGCTATACAGTCTCTGCAGATACTCAAAACCTGACTGTACATGGTCCTCAGCAACCTGCTATAGCTGACATTACTTGAGTCAGGGGCTGGACCAGATGATCTCAGGAGGTCCCTGTCAAAACCTCAACGTTTCTGTGATTCTGTGTGATTCTGTTGATAATATGAGCTGGAGCTATTAAGAATTTAAACCGTTGAGTGGTAGGAAAACACTGAGCATACTACTGAAACAAAAATCCTGAAACAAAGATCCATTCATGCTTAGAAAAAGAGTTCATATAGCAAACCCAAGAACAGACAGAAAAATATATTTATGCAGATGCAGACAAATTATACACCCTTTAATGTAACAGCTCATAACAGAAGTGGTGACATAAGCTTGATCAGAACTCTGAGAGAGCATCACTGTAATTAAGACAAAGAATGACAGGTGAAATGAATCACAGACAAAGAATGACAGGAATAAAAGGTGAGAGAACTGTGTATATTTCAGCAGAAAGGGAAAGACAGGTCTAACAGGTAAGAAGCATCAGTGTGCTTGTGTATGATAGAAATTACATGGCAGTGGACAGGCTTGCTGTATGATGCAAACCATAAAAATAAAGAAAGAAAACAGAATGTTAAAGGAAATATATTTCATGGCTTTTGCAGTTCACTAAAACAAAAGGCTTATTGGAAACACTCATGAAATTTCACTAGTGCATACAAAACTCTAGAAGCTGGAGTAGTTCTGAGATATTTTTCAATATTTTACACTCAGCTATCTTGTACCTAGATGGATGTTTAAGCAAGAATGGACATTCTCAGCCTGCAGTAGGAAAGAGACTATCTATTATTGCTAGACATTTTCTTCAGAATCGATTTCAGCTAAAATTACTGAACTTTTCCTGTGTATTAGCAATCAAAAAGATATCTGCTAAAGTAACAAAAAATAGAAAAAAAAATTCACAAAATATGGAAGAGGAATAAACAGTCATGTAAAAAAGAAAAATATATTCACATTTTTTCAATTTATCTTTAAATATTTTGATTGCTCTAGGTTATGTTATCTAATCATTATATAGGAGATAAACTCAAAGCTGACCTAAGAGCACAGAAGACATTTCCACTCTTTACAAATATTTATTATTTCATTTAGGTTTGCAACTTTCATAACACATTTTGAATGTTATCTTGTGCTATTTGCCACCTCAAGAAACCATTTATGTAATTGCTTTCCATGATGCAAAGCTGTAATGCTGGGGTAATAGAGAATAAAGTGTACCATCCACCTTTTAAAAGTTGTATTTCAGATGTTATTCCATGTGAGGTTTTTATTTCACAAAGTCATTTAGGGTTGTTACAGGAACTTGTTGTGCTGTTTATTTACCATATAATGATGTTGAGGGCAGGTTTCTTTTTTCATTAACATTTTATGTTATTACTTAAACAATTCCAATTAAATCAATCTATCTCAGCAAATAGAAATACTAGGGAGAAACTCCAAGCAGATCTTTACCTTTATCACAAATGATCTATCCCTTTACCACACTTTTTAGTATTCATTACTCATTCTATCTTGAATGTCTGGTTACTTTTCTCCCTCTGAGTGCCCTCCTGACATGTTAGCTAAGCTGCTACTTACCAGTTTGTTAGCAAATGTAAATCATGAACTCTGATCACAAACATGCTGCTTTTGAAGCTGTGTCAACCTCAGAAGTCTGAGGCTTTTTATTTATTGACAATTCAACAGAAAACATACTGAAGCAGTTTGGAAGATAAATGCCATTTGTGAAGCTAGAGTCATTTAGCCATAATCTGAAAAACAAGTCACATGATCATTACTTGGGCCATCCCATGTTATCAATAGAGACAATTTAGTACCTTAGGGTGCATTACAACGCTCCCACTGCTGACTTTCCACTATATGGCAGATGGCAGTACTTTCATATTGCGAGTATAGAGGCTGCTTGAAGTTAGTGGGTGCCTTTGTGACTGTGAGTTTATAATGCTGCCACCAGTAAGCACCCAGCACTGCAGTACTCTGAGGCTACAGTCCAGCAGCATGAATGCTTTGTTCTCTTCAATTTATATCTAGCTATCCATTTTTTTCCAATTGTAAGGGGTATTAAAGTTTCATAAACCTTACCCCATTTGACAAGATAGCTACAGGTCTCTTGATAATTCAAATTGCTACTACAGTGCATAAAAGCGTAAGTACAGTTCAGAATTGCTTTTTTTTACTGACTTGGAAGTGAGGACAATGTGATTATGCCTGAGTCTAACAGGCTTCTAAAGAGATAGCCTCTGATGAAACCTGGGTTGCTTCAATTCCAGATGTTTGGCTTTCCTTTCTCTGCTTTTGTTATTGCTGTATAAGAACAAAACAAAATTGGGCTGAAGAGAAGATGCAAGGCCCCTGAAACCACCATACAACAACTCTTAAAAACTTTCAGTAACATTTAGTGATAAATATATTAGAAAAACCAGGTAAAAAACCTTTCAACATGCATCCAACCAAGAAAGCTTAAAGTTGGCTTTTTGAAGGCACACATACTGTTAAAATGTAACCTTTGAGAATAATACTAGTGGCACTAGCCTGTCTAATGCAAAATAATTTGAAACACAAATAAATATTCTTAGAGCTTTTGGTATTTAGATCAGAGTATTGCTAAGCACATTTCAAATAATGTAGAAGTAAAGCATAATACCAAAGGCTTTGGAAGATACTACAGCTCTTAGATAATAACAAAATGGGACAGCTGATTATCAGCTTTAGTAAGAAAATTCACTATTCTGCTACATATAGCATAGTATGAGAGCACTACTTGAATATGCAACATAATTAAACCTTATAGTTAGTGGTCATCAGGAATGCTAAGCTCAGCCTTGCCAGAAACTGCTAAGTTATTGCCAATTAACAAACTTTTAATTATTTATTCTGGTACTGAAAAATAAAAACAACCATGCACTTAGAGGGACACACCACAGCTCCCCTCCAGACACCTCTCCTCCCCTTTTCCCAGTCCCCCAGTCCCCACACACAGGCTGCACTCAGTCCCCTCAGTGTGGTGGTGGGTGGCACAGGGCACGGGGTCAGCGCTGGTGGCTCCTACTCAGTTGCTCTGGCATGCTCTCTCCTCCACAGGGTGTAGCCACACTTCCTCTTCCATCTCCCTCTGTCCTGCTCAGGTGGCTTCTTTTCTCCTGCCTGGCTTGGGGCAGCCAGCTTAGCTTCAGATTCCCTCAGGGCAGATAGTTTTGGTGCTGTCCTGTAGTTTTGCTTCAGTGTTTCTCCTGCTCTGTCATCCCTCCTGCCCTGGTGTCCTTCTGATTCCTCTTCCACCCCTCTTCAGTTTTCTCTCCTGCCCAGGCATTGCCTCTTGTGTCTACCCCCATTCCTCACTGTACCTCCTGCTCTAGTATCTCCCTTGCATGTCCTCCCATGTGTCGCTCCTGCTCTGGCATTTTTTTGTCCGTGTCTACCACCCTTGCTTAAACAAGATTTGCAGAGGCACCATAAACTCCTCTGACTGGCTCAGTTTGGTGCATCATGCACCTGGTTTGTCTGTTGTGGAGGTGTCTGGAACAGGCTGTGACCAGCACAGGGCAGACCCAGCCTCCTCGCCATAGAGGTCACCCCTGCAGCCCCTGCTGCCCAAACCTTGCCAGTTACAACTGGTGCAACTTTGTCCTGAAGAGTCATGCCCTGGGCATGCCCATGCAGCCCTGTAGTCAGACTGTCACTGCCAGCAGCCAGTTCTTCTGATTCCTGTTCATCATACAAATGCACAGACTGGGGCAAAACATCCCAGTGGTGTTGCCTGGGGAGGTGGATGGACAGTACACAGGAGGGCAGAGTGTTGAATGGAGAACAAAGAGAAGTTGGAAATCAAATGTGTCTTTCTCTTAAAAATAGAAAATTACAGTCATATTTCTCATAAAAGATTTTTTTCTAAATACTTCTCAATCAGAAGAATACTGACTTTGACACACATTATAAAACACTTCTTTTTCTCCAAGTGAAAAACACAATAGGAGATTATTTGGTGTTTGCATTAACCATACTTAAGAATACCTTCAATTATAAGGGCATAAAATCTCTAAAAGTTAAACTTCTCCAATTTACAACTTAGAATTCTCTAAAACTAAAAAAATTAAAACCTGTATTGATGAAGCTGAGAACTTATATAAAATGTCATTGTCAGTTTTGCATTTTTTTCTCAGTTCTGCCAACATTAATTCTATAAAAATAGGTCTGAAAGCTTTCTGAGATGGCATTAATGAATGTTTGGATTATCTCACTTGCGAAGAGGTTAATAAAAATTATATGAAAGGCTTTCATAAGAAGGGAGATGTAAAAAAGCAAGACATAGAGTTGGATTAAGAAATCATGAAAATAATCACCATAACCTAAAACCAGTCTTACGGAGAAATCCATTGTTGCTCTTATTTATTATAAATGACAAAAAAGTATTTTATAAGAATAGAAACCTAACAGTCAAATATAAGTGGATAACACATTTTGACACTGCTATAAATTGATTTAGTGATAAAAGCTCCTATTAGAGCAAAGACCTTAGTGGTTTATCCCCAACAAATAGGTATTTACATCCAGAAGCTACCAAAGAACATTTACAGCTCTTCATTGAATGATAAAATTTGATCTTCAACTGATTAGGTTTAAAAAGCAACTTCTTCTCTGGTTTTCTCACAGAGGCTTCCGAAATTTGTTGGCACACGTACCTTATGACTCTTTTAGTATTCTCTACACCTTATGTAGGTCGTGTTGGAAAAAGAACACCTATTTTACTTATGAAGAAACCAGTCATGCATTACATTCTTTGGCTCATGATGAGGAAGAACAGACATGACCAGCTAAAGGGAAAAAACCTGTCTCTGGGAAGTAATATCTCTTACCTTGTGACTCTACTAAATCCTGTCAGGAAGTGAAACACATGTCCTCATCCTACCTTTGAACTTAGATCTGCTTCCACTCTTTTTCTTACATTTGTGTTGACCCAGCACACATGCATTTTGGAAATGCTTTGCTTCTTAAGCCCTTGCAGGGAAGCAAATCACAGTAAGAATGTCTTAAGAAGAGCTTCCTACCTATTTTTCTTTCCAGTGCCTGACTGTCCTTCTCTTGTTCTGCAATACTCTGACTGAATTCAAGACTGCATTCATGACATTGAGTTATAAACTTTCCTTACTGAATTTCTTTCCCTTCTCCAGCATTACTCTGTGCTCCTTCTGCAGTTTTTTGTTACGTGCTGTTGATAACAACACATGCTGTGAGTGTCAGGCAGCTGATTTTTCCAAAGGTCAGATCAACTTATGACTTCTCAGCGAAAATTCACTTCAAATTACCATATATCAAAGTTATCCATATCCCCAAAATATCTGGTTTTTCACCTATTTCTTGCTTTCCATTTTCATTTTAGGTGGAGATGTCTACCATATCCTACTTAGCTTTTGCTCATTCCTTTTCTATGGTTCTGTGTGAATCTGGATATTGTCTTACTAATACACTTGATGTTTGAAAATGGATGAGAAAAAAACTTCCAGTAATAACAGAAGTCTATTGTCTCCGATGACAGACACGTCAACTATGAAATATGTAATATTGGTGTAAGAACCTGAAAAAAAAGTCTCTGGTCCACAGAAAGTCACAGTATGACAACAGCTGGAGAATAAGGGGGTTAAACACCCAAATGTAATTATCTAATCTTAAAGCATTCAATTCTTTCTTAATGGATAGAATTGCCTCTGAAAATGTATGGGAAAAAAGTGTGAACAACTGTGATTCAGTCTTGTGGAAGTGTTTATACAGTAGAATATGTGTTTTTTTTTTTTTTTTATCAGCAATGAAAAGTAAGCCATTTGAATGCTTCTCTGCAGGGAATGGATGTTGGCTATGAGGCAGCTCCTGGAGCCCTGTGACTGAAAGTAGTGGCAGTACCACTAGCTGGGGAGGGATGTTCCCAGGGCTTGTGAGCAGTGAACCATGTGTCAGCTTGCCAAGAAGACTGCTGAGGAGCCAGGCAGAGAGCCTGCCAGCAATGCAGGAAGATTTTGAAATCTGCCTGATAGCAGTCAGACTCAAATTCTGCCAGCCTTTTCTTTGGTTTAATTCTATCAAAACTGAAGAGGTTGAATAAAAAATATCAGTTTAGAGAAACCAGCATTCTTTGGTGAGATACTATTCCATTGGAGGGTTTTTTTAGCATCAGGTACTGTGGACTATACACTGTATTTGGCATAGGTCCCAAGGTCTTGGTAGCATGTGGGCTGCATGAATGGCCTGTGTGGTCAGGGGCTGTCCCATACTGGACACAGCCATTCCAGCTGGCTCCAGTATATCCAGTGCAGTGCACAGCTGAGCCCCCCAGAGAGGATGGTAGCACCTCTGTTGAAACATACTCAAGAAAGGGCAGAAAACACAAAGGTCAGACAGAGGAGGAGGAGGTTTCCCAGGTGCCAGGGCAGATGTTCCCTCACAGCCCATGGACGACCCATGCTAGAGCAGATGGATAGTCCTGACAGGAGCTGCAGACACTGGAGAGCTGACACCAGAGCAGAGGAAAGGTGGGAGAAGGAAGGAGCAGCACAGAGGAGTTGTTTTGTACTGACCCCCTGCGGCCCTACTGCTTACATCACTGGAGGGAATGGGTGTAGCCTGCAGCAGTAAAAAGTAGGGAGTAGAGGAATCTGGAGAGAAGGAACGAAGGTGAACCTGAGAAAGTGGGGCAGGAAAAGGGTTTTACCTGTGTGTTTTAATGTTTGTCTTTTTAGCTTCACATATCTGAATCACTAATTATTTCTATGTATCTATATATAGATATAGATCTATAAATTGGCAATATATTAAGTTTCCTCAAAACTGGTCTCATTTGCCCATGAGGGTAATTCATAAGTGATCTCCCTGTCTCCATCTCAATCCATGAGCTTTCTTGCTCCTGTTCCTTTTGTTCTCTCCTGCTGTCCTACTGGGACAGGAACAGGGGATGGGAGATGGGGAGAAGGGGACAAGGTAAGGAGGGAGAAAGAAGCTGGATACAGGTTGGGCTGTTAACTGGGGCTAACACATAAAAGCACTGTGTAAAGCTCATTCACTTTTTCTTTTGCCAGAAAAGAAATTGCCTAGAGAAAACGTGTGACATTCAACAGATTTTATAGCCAGGAAAGCCAACATGATCAGCTATTCCATCTGCATTCTAAATGCAATTCATAGAACTGCCCTTCTTCCATTACCGCTTGAAGAGAGTAACATCCAGTGTCAAACAAATTCCAGTTATGGAAAAATCCACCACAACTCTTTTTACAGTTATCATCAAATTTAGGATTTGTTCTAAGTCACAAAATTATAATTTTGTACCTTTTTCCTGATGCTTTACTATTTCTGTTTTTATTTCTAACTCTGGCATACAATCCTTCTTTTCTGATATCCTTTTAGGCTCCTTTTTACATCTTTGGATCTGCTACTAGATGCCCTATCACATTTTTTTTTCCAAGTCTTCATTTAACAGTGCTTTCCCTCTCTTCTATTTATGTACAAACAGTCTGGATTTCACAAGCATGGACTGTGGAGTGCAATGCCATGATACACTTTCACTATGTGTGCATACCACAGCATCTTTCAGACTTAGACAAAAACTAAATCAGAGTCTGCAGGTTTCTTTTGTTCTCTGTCTTGTGCAAAGGAACTACACTGAGGGGAACTTACCAGTGATCCTCACTGTTGTAACTGCTACTCTGTGCACACATGTAAAGCAACTTGTAGTCTTACAGCACAAGGATATGCAAACATTTTTAACTGGCAACTCCTATCCTGATGCTTTTATTATAGAGACTTGAAAGGAAACACCATGGAGGTTGAATTAGGTTCAGAAACCACTGTCTAAGCAAAAGTTTCCTTCATTCCCATCCAAAATCATTCCTGCCATAATGAAAGAATTGTGCAGAGACACCAGCATAATAATCGACCTATGCACGACACTACAGACTGGACATGCTCATTTTCTGAAAACAGTCGGTAATGACATTCTCAAAGGTGAGAGAGTCTTGCATGTAGGCTTCTGTGGCTTTTCTACCTTGTCAGAACAGGAAAGGAAAGGAAGTAGTAGTCGCTGACTTCCTTCTCACCATTTTCAATGCTTTTATGCTTAGCATGCTAGCCATTTATCACTGTTAACTGTAACTAAGGCTGTCAGTATTTTCGTGAGCAACTTGCTATTTCTGAATTTCCCTGACTGTCATTTTTGAACACAGTGGGGTGACTACTTCCTTCCAAGTTGAAGAAGAGTCCCTGAAGATTTCTGCTACTCAGGGCCCACACTATGCACTTGTGCACTGACTTTTCATTTATGCACACACTCTCACACATAATTTCTCCAAACATAATGGGACTATTGAGTTGCACAAAATCTCTCACATGGGTAGCCCTTGAAGCTTCATGGCTCAAGACAGAACAGCAAAAAATCACAATGGAATTGCAGTCAGTGAGATAAAACCTTTGTTTCCTGAATGACATTAACAAAACCCATAGAATTAGCTCCTGTTTCTTTCTCTCTGGCTTTCTTCCTTCCATCCATTTTCTTTTTCCACCATAGTATGTATTTTTTCACTTAGTTTTCCTCTATTCTAAAAAATAAATATAGAATTTGTTAAATTAGGACTACACCAAGACAAATTGGCAGAAAGCTACTCTTTGCACCAAAAAAATCAAATAGACACAGATTTTGGTATCTATGGACAGTGATTGTCAGAATGGTATAATAAATGAGGCATGAGTTTTTGACATCTCACAGCAAACATTAGCTTCTGGAAATCTGGCAATACCACAGGTCCACATTCCATACTTTTTATGTGAACATTTCCCAAGTTCTTTAAACAAATTTAATTCTGAGCACAGTTTTTACTTTGCACAATTAATATTAAAAAGAATGTTATGTCAGAAAATTCCCAAAATGTGGACATAGGAAATAATAATTGATGAATGATATGAAAGTGCAGGTGACAACTTTGACTACATTTGGGAATCACTGCTTTCAGTTAAGGATTTTCAACTTAAGTTCATAGTTTTTATTTTATAGTTTATAGTTTATGTACATGTGTAGGGGAATGAAAAAAAAATAATTTGGTCTGTTATTCCCTAAGAGTACCAATACAGATTTGCTTTAGTGCCTGGGACACAGAAAGGCTTTTTTACAAGATAAAGAAACAAACCAAAACCTGAAAAATATGTTATTCTAAAGTTTCAATAGAAAGATTCCTGGAAGTTCAAATGTGATGTACTTTTAATATTTGAATCAGCAGAATCATTCAATTAAGCATGCAATCTTCCATGAACATATGTAATTTCATTTCAAATTTCAGAAGAACAAAACATACTGTGAAGAAAAGACCCTCCGCCATATGTCACTGAAACACTGACAAGTGGATGACATCATGTACTTAAAGAACTTCTACTGTAATTTCACACAAAAAAACAGAGATGAAGCTTCTTTCATTATCCCAAAGAGATGGAAGAACACAAACAGAGAATAAATTTTGATAGACAGCTACAATGTATTTGAACATTTCTTCTATTTTGTCAAATAGAAATCATTAATATGCCAAGTGAGACACACTTTGAGGTATTTTGACATGAATTAATTAATCCTGACATAAAATCCAAGTATGTCTGAGACAGTTCTTTGGTCCAAATGTTCACACCTGTATATTTGACATTAGCCTGCAAAAAAAAAAAAAAAAAACCCTGCTGTTAGATTATTAAAATCTACTTCAAGTTTGATTCTGTTTGTGAAAATTCAAAAGTATATACATACTGCTGTGTAAATTATTCTTTTTGTAGGACTTGGTACAAAGCTCCTTAAACTGATGGTTCCATTCATTACTAAGAGTACTCTCAATATCCCACTTGCTGCAAACAAATTCAATGTAAATACCTTACCACAGGTGTATGAGAAACTATGCATTTCAAATTATTCTTCTATTAGAACTTCATAAATAAAAGACCCAAAGACTCTTCAGAAGATAGAAGCATCAGACCTGATCGTGTCATGGAAATTATCTCCAGATATTTGTGCCATTGAGAAACTTGGGTCCTGAAAAGCCATCCCCACTTTCCTGAATGGATTTTCAAAATGGTATTGGTTTCAGGTTTCAGCTAGGTACCAAAGTTCATGCCCATTTGATAATGTGATTGAATGTGGAAGGTAAGTAGCAAAAAGAATATTTTCAGAAGCTAGCTACATGATATTCTTAGAGTACTGTCCTGGTTTCGGCTGGGGTAGAGTTAATTGTCTTCCTAGTAGGTGGTACAGTGTTATGATTTGGGTTCAGTATGAGAATGTTGATAACACCCTGATGGTTTCAATTTTTGCTAGAGTAGAGTTTAGACTAAGTCAAGGATTTCTCAGCTTCTCACGCCCAGCCAGTGAGAAAGCTGGAGGGGCACAAGAATTTGGCACAGGACACAGCCAGGGCAGCTGACCCAAACTGGGCAACGGGTTGTTCCATACCATGTGATGTCATGTCTATCACTGTCTATATAAACTGGGGAGAGTGGGGCTGCAGGGCATCGCAGCTCAGGAACTAACTGGACATTGGTCAGCAAGCAGTGAGCAATTGGATTTTACATCACTTGCTTTTTATATTCCAATTCTTTTATTACTATCACTGCCATTTTATTATTATTATAATTATTAGTTTCTTCATTTCTGTTCTATTAAACTGTTCCTATGACAAACCACAAGTTTTACTTTTTTTCTGATTCTCTCCCCCATCCCACTGGGTGGGGAGGGAGGGAGTGAGCGCCTGCATGGTGCTTAGCTGCCAGCTGGGGTTAAACAATGACAAGTACTAATGGAGAACTAATCTGGCAATGACAAATTTTGCCTTTTGCTTTCCTCCGTATCAGAAGAAAGCTAAATAGTTTTTCACGTTCTTGCAAAAAAATTGTATTTTATTTTCTAAATGAGGTGGGAGTTTTTCACTCTGAGAAGTAGAGAGACAAGCATTTTCTTACCCATATCTACTCAGTGGGACAGTTAAGTAGCAGGTCACAATGTCATATGAAGAGGGACATATAAATCAGCATTTCTCCTTTCTCCCCTCTTATCTATATTTCCATGTAAGGGGAATCTGAAGGCCAGACAGAACTATGCTGCACTACATCAAGCAAACCTCAATTTAGGTTGAGGACTAGATCCTAATCTTCACACATTTCCCCCTTTCATACTACAGCCAAACAAATTTGAAAATTAGAAGAAAAAGATGAATCTCTGGAAAATAACTTGTATTTGATGAATACGCTATTGTAACAAAAAATAATGGTTCTGTGAAAAATGGTTTTACCATTGTGCATTTTCAATCTAAAGGTCCCTGCCCACAGCAAATGCAGACATGTCAGGCATGAAGTGTAAAAAGTAAAACTGACTCTATATTGTAAATTCTTGCTTTGGTTAAGTGCCTCTTTGTGAGACATGATGGGTACTACAGTTTATAGTTAAGAAAGGATAAAAGGTAAAGGTACTCACATAACCTTAAAATCAGGTTTACACCAATTCTTTGTTCTCAGCCAAAACATGGTAAATTTGTGGGTTATGTATTTTATTCTCTCTTCACTTGGCAGCATTTTCACTCTAAACTTGTCTCATTTGGTCATTACAGAGTATTGTTTCTGCTGATTTTTAGAATTATTCAAGTGGAGTTTGAAAAGATCTGGAGTATGTCAGAAATTCAAAACATGCCTACTTGAATACTTAGCAATTACTATGAAAAGGTTCATCCTCCTCCTATATGACATGCTAAGGAATATATGATCCATATGGGGTGTGGGGGGGATTTTTCTGTCAAAATTAAATATACTATTGGTTGGTCTCTTTCTTGTTTAAGAGTGTCAGCATTTTTTGATTTGCATTTTTTCAATTTGTTTGCATTCATGCAAACAAGGCAAGAAAATGGTTAAGTGATAAAGAAAGAATAGAAGCACCACTTTGACAATTGTTTCTCCTGAATAAATATTTACCTCATAATTTTAATTCAAAACATACCTGGCTTGATTTGTACAATTCAGACTTAATGAAATTTCTTTTAATTATGACTCATCATCATAAATTATTTACTCATTGTTCTTGTTGTGGCCGTACATGTCCCCATCCCTGGCCCCTGTGGTGTCGTGTCCCGGCCCCCCCCCCCATCCTG
>JANZLQ010000079.1:27841849-27859963 GCA_026212715.1 Elanus axillaris
ATATTCCTTATTCCATCAACATCCATTCAACTGTAAAATCACAGTTTGCTTTAAAAAAAATATTTAATATTTAAACCCAGCTTTTATCACTTGTGATCAATGACATTCATTTTGAGGTAAAGGACATTGAATTTCAATTGACAGATACACTGGAAATAATCTGTCAATTTTTAGCATAGTAACAAACTTCAGCTCAAAAAGAGGCAGGATGATCTTTCCTTGCTTTGAGCTAAAGAAACTTGCCATACTAATTTTTTGGGGCATATATTTAAAAACTCAGAATAATTAAAAAAAACAGGGGGAGGAAGGTGACTGTGGCATCTGTAAATCATTAGGATACACCATTAAATCAACACAAATGCGAACTGTTCCATGGAAAATAACCCTACGTGAGAAAGATTTTTCTTATGACTCACAGGGCAAGTGCTGTCCTCACACTCCTTCAGCGAAGTTGAATCAAAATGGCTTTTAGGGAAGAACAGAGACTTTTACAAATGAGGGGAAAACACAAAGCCACTTTACAGTTTTTACAGAAATGACTGAGGGTCATGCATTCACAAAAGCTAAGGCCACTGGATTTGCACAGCCACCAGTTCTCTTGAATTGTTCCAGCCTCTCCTTCAATGCCTTACTACATGGCACAGAAAGCTAATAAAAAAAAAAAAGAAAAAAAAAAAAGAGAGAGAGCACAGGACCTCAATTCTGCCAAGGGCTTCAGGTAATAAATAATGACCATTAACATCAGACTTACATGAAAACAGGTAACAGAAAGAAAAGTGGAACAATTTAGGGGTATGAGTACTAGATACTCTCATTTTGAGAGTGTTTTCAGACTGAGTGTGTATCCCAGTGCAGGAAAACCCATAATCAAATCTCCTCTTGAACGCACAGACAGGGAAGAGTAACATATTTGTACTTTATTTCCATCTGTATTAGAAAATGAGAGCATTACAAGAGATTAGAGGTAAAAGAAAATTGCTACATTGCTTTATATTCTGCATATTCTCAACATTAAGACATTTAAAGAACATTTTAAAAAAGGAACAAAGTTTTGTTCTTGAGTGAGAGTGAAGGGGCTGTAACATTGTGAAATGAATATATTATAAAAAATTATAGACTATAATAGGTTAGTATCTCAGCAGGAAAAAAAATTATATATACAGAAGAACTAGCCTTACTGGGCCATTTCTATTAGCACATTCTTTGGGCCTAAACCTCCAGAAATAGGATACAGATGGCTTCCTGAGAACTATTTTTATCCTTAGCACAGAAGCCTTGTTATCTTGCAAGAGATTTCCTTATTTCTCCAAAATAACTCATAAAATAACTACTAATATCTAGCATCTTTCCAGTTGCCTAATCAATTTTCAGTTAAACTCAGATGAAATAGTTGTTAGGTAGTCATTAGTCTATGTTCATTAGACTACTGATTTACTTAGTAGAGAGTTATTTTGTTTAGCCAAGCAGCTAAAAAGCCCTCATCAAATTAATACAATGCTCTCTCTTAAAGGCTGTTATTACACAAACCCATTGTTATTCCATTTTGTGGTCAAATTTCACATGTTTTGACAGGTAGATATTTTGATAAACTTCAGGGTTTTGCATGAGTAAGGTCTGCAGATCTTGATGCTTTGAAATAACATTTGATCTACAAGCTCAAATCATATAAACCACCAGATATAACACCATTTTAACCAGAAAATGTTTAGAACAATTCCCTCTAACAGGGATGGTGTCTAGTTGTAATCAACAACTTCCTTCCACAGACTCTGCTGGAGTGAGAATATTGTGCAGCTTCATCTTGCCCTCTTACACTAATGTTTATTCCACTAGATGATTCTGCTTTTCCCACGCAGTCACTGTGTTATTGCTCCTTTCATCTTAAATTAATTTTCCATTGCTGCTGTGTTAAACTTCTTGCTCAGTGGTTCAGATACAAAAGCAGTTTTCATTTTTTAGGTCCTTTTTTTTTTTGAAAATGGAAACTCTTTCTAGGGCAAATCCTAACCCTTCTTCCCAGTGTTATAGCTGGAGAGTAACCTGGATGCCACAGAAGCAGTCTGAGGGGACCAGAACATAGCTAAAGAACAGAGGATGCTCTCTCTGCATCCCATGGAACAGTCTTCCAAAGTAGTGACAGAACAGTCTTAGACATAAGAGACTAAATTCATAAAAGGTATGAGGTAATAGACTCATGGACATGAACATTAATAAGCATATTGCATCGCTATTGGGGGAAGATGATAGGACCGTGAAGGCACTCAGCTGCAGTTTCCTAGACTAAGGAAAGGATCCATAGTATATATTTCCTTATTGGATTTTAAGAATGAAACTGGGTTTGGTTCTTGTGTTCTTCCTTACATTTCAATTTCAGTAAAACTACTAATGGCGTAAGCAGCCTGAAAATATCTTCAGCATTCTAGTTCCTTTGTTTATAACTGATATTTTTCAATACCTCAGTAGGGCAGCTGGATGTTCTGCTGCTATTAAAAGGCATAATTATGATTATAAATGTCAAAAAGAAAGAAATGGAAATCAATTACAATCTAATAAAGTGGATAGAAACATCAAAGCATAAAGCTCCCCAAACCCTCAGCACTTCCCCCTCCAGTCCCTAATCGTCCTCAGTCAGCTACCGCCCAATAGACACCTCAACCCTTTCAGAATAAAATGTAAGATGAGAACATACAAACCCCCTATTTTAGAGAACTATAGCTCTGTATTTTACATTTGCATTGGCCTGAAATTTTTCATAGCAGATGTGGATTTATGAAAATTTGCTTTTATGCACAATATTATACGTAAAAGGACAAGTGCTCTGTTTATCAGTGCAATCATAACCCTTTTAGCCATGAGGGAAGATGAATTGTCACACTGAAATTGAAGGTTAAGGGGTAACTTCTTCTTCCACGGTGCTTTTTATTTCATTTCACTTCATAAACAGCAAACAGGTTTCATAATGGGAAAAAGGTTGGAAAAAGAGTGGGCCAGTGTCAAGGGCTAACATTTCCACAGAGAAGGGGTACTGGTAGATGAAAAGCCAGAAATGTGTGCTCACAGCCCAGAAAGCCAACTGTTTCCTGGGCTGCATAAAAAGAAGCATAGCCAGCAGGTCAGAGGAGGTGATTCTGACCCTTTGCTCTGGTTAGACCCCCACCTGGAATACTGTATCCAGCTCTGGGGTCCTCAGCACCGGAAAGACATGGACCTGTTGGAGTGGATCCAGAGGAGGGCCATGAAAACCATCAGAGGGATGGAACACCTCTCCTATCAGGAAAAGCTGAGAGAGTTGAGGTTGTTCAGCCTGGGGAAGGGAAGGCTCTGGGGACACCTTACTGCAGCCTTTCAGTACTTAGAGGGGGCTTATAAGAAAGATGGGGACAAACTTTTTTGCAAGGACTGCTGTGATAGGACAAGGGGTAATGTTTTTAAACCAAAATGGGGTAGATTTTTACAATGAGGTTGGTGAAACTCTGCAACAGGTTGCCCAGAGAGGTGGTAGGATGCCTCATCCATGGAAGCATCCAAGGTCAGGCTGGACGGGGCTCTGCGCAACTTGATCTAGTTGAAGATGTTCCTGCTCATGGCAGGGGTGTTGGACTAGATGACCTTTAAAGGTCTCTCCTAACCCAAACCATTCTATGATTCTGTGATTCAGTCTACTTTTAAGTCTGGCAGCCATATAGCTGCTATGTTTTACCAAGGCTGCTTGATCAGTACAGCTAATTCGACTAAATGGAGCATAACACTAGGGTATTGATACTGGTTCAGAGGGAGTTACGTTTATCACTGTGGCACTAAGTTATGCTATGTAGACATAGGACAGTGTGCAAGATAAAACTCATTTTTTTACACAAGGTGTTCTTTAGAAAGAAGCACAATATTATTCCTATACAATAAATTCCTCGAGAATAAGGGAAACATTTCACATAAATACTAGGGCTTATTGTCCAACCAAAACAGCTAGGGTGTGCTACAAAGGTATATATGCTTAGATATACTCCTTAGAGCATCCAAGCCTTTTCATCAATGTTTTATAAAACATCCATCTGTATGATAATTCAAACATAAACTGCACAGGGGCAAGTGACTCCCAACATACTTTTCAGTATGACTGTTGCAGAGGAAAACAGGAGGATACACACAAGTAAAGAAGACATGAAGTGGGAAGCTGGGTGTCTCACTATTTCTAGTGGAATTTTGTAGGGTTTAGACAGAAAGTAACCTGCAGCTCTTTGTAAGCTTGCTACTTACACAAACCATTACATCTGACCAAAATTTCAGGTTTGACTTAGGCAAAGGATTTAAATTGAGGCTGCTAATTTTATGAACATGCTGTTATTGAAGTATCACATTATGATTGTATGATTGGCTTTCTCACAAAATGCAGTATCCACACAGCACCACAAATGATATGTCTGGCATCAGTCATTATTAGTATCCTGCAGTAAAAACAATAAATAGATAACATTAACATAACTTATAATAAATATAAATAATAAATAAACAAAATGCTAAGTGTGAAGAGGACATAGAAGATGTGATATTTTAGTAAACTAGGAAAGAGAAGAATCATATATACCACAGGGTCAGAAATACTTCACCTAAAAGAGATGAAAATCAAATTACTTTAATATTTGCAGTGAAACAATGGATCTGAAAGGGGAACGATAATAGAGCAAAGGAATCAAAATGGAGAATAAGAAGGTGCTTGAGACACAGGGGAGTTTTCAGGCACACTATAGCTCAGTAGCTTCACTATCAGACAGGAAAGGTTAAGTGTAGTGGAAATGACTGATAGACAACACTACTCATCCAGAGTTACTGGGGAATTGAAAATACTCTAAAAGACTACTAAGCAACAATTAAGATCAAAACAAAATTGTTATAACAGAAAGAAGGAGATGACAGTTTACAGTCAGGAAGCTGAAATTTCTAGTCCCCTCATTTTAAAGACCTCATGAGGAAATGCAACAGTAATACCAGTCGTCTTCTCAGTGTAGCTATAATCTCACCTTCACGAAGAAATTGTCATTCAGTGACCTCTATTTTCTTGTGTTAGCGACACAGTCAATGTCTAAAAGGAGTTCAGGTAGCTTGGGAAAAAAACCCAAAGTTTTAAGAAATTCTCATTGTTGCTTCTTACTGTGAAATTAGTTACCCTGAAGTTTTGTGAACCTTTTTGTATTTACTTTCATTGGACACTTCAGGTTTTGAAAGGTACTTGACCAAATTTATGAAGAAACTAAATTTTTCAATTCCCACTGCTGAGTACTTGCAATGTACCACATTTTAGAAGAGATACCACATTACTTATGAGAACAGAGAAATAGCATTCTCGAAAGTACTGCAGGTAGAGTTTTTGCCAACCTTTTAATAAATGGAATGATACACAACAATTTGGCCTTTGTACCGAACTGAACTTTCTGGGTGCAAAAGTTAGAACAGGTTCCTTTTTGCCATAAGGCTGATCAATCATGATGATGTCCAACGCACTAAGTGGAAACAGGTTCCTTAAGAAAATGCTTTTGCTTAGACATTTTTCAGGGCAGAAGAGCAATTACAACAAACAATCAAACAGGATTGGAAACATCCATTTAACAGTGGTATCTGAAAGAACACTTGGGAAAATAATACACAGATTGCAATGTTGGAAGACAAAATAATAAAAATAGGAAAAGAGCATATGAAATACAAGCTGCTCTGAAGAGTTCTTACTCCTCTTTCCAGTACTTACTTATTGAGCAGCTTAGCAACAAAGGTCAGACAAAGGATTTCAGATGCCAAGTGTTCGGGTTTTTGGGGTTTTTTTTGGGAGGGGGGGGTGTTGGTAGCAGCACAGGGGGCCACAGGGTTTGCTCCTGTGAGAAGCTGCCAGAAGCTTCCCCAGCTCCAAGGCAGACCCAACTCTGGCCAAGGCCAAGCCCATCAGTGAGGGTGGTAGTGCCTGTGGGAGAGCAGAGTTAAGAAGGGGAACCTGCAGTGAGCAGGGGGATTGGAATGTGAGAGGATCCCCTCTGCAGACAGTGAGGTCAGTGAGGGAGGAGGGGAGGAGGAGGAGGGGATGCCCCTGCAGCCCGTGGGGAGACGTCAGGCTGTCCCCCCCCAGCCCGTGGAGGGGAGCGGGGCAGCAGAGGCCCCCCAAGATGGCCGTGACTCCATGGGAAAGCCCCTGCTGGAGCAGTCTGTGACTGAGGATCAGCCCACAGAAAGGACTCACGCTGAAGAAGTTCATGAGGCACTGAAGCCCGTGGGAGGGACCCCACGGTGGAGCAGGGGAGGAGTGAGGAGTCCTGCCCCTGAGGAGGAAGGAGCAGCAGAGACAAGGTGTGATGAACTGGCTGCAATCCCCATTCACCGACCTCCTGTGCTGCTGTGGGGAGGATGTAGAGAAAATCAGGAGTGAATTGAGCAAGGAAGGATGGAGAAGTGGGGGAAGGTGTTTTAAGATTTGGTTTTGTATCTCATTATCATTATTTTGATTTCATTGGCAGTAAATTAAATTGATTTGTTTTTTGTCTCTGAGGCTGAGTCTGATTTTTTGCCTCTGACCACAACTGGTAAGGATCCCTCCCTGTCCTTGCCTCAACCCATGATCTTTTCATTCTTTTTTTCTCCTCAACATCCCACCATGGCTTGGTGGGGGGGAGGAATGGGCAAGCACCTTTGTGGTGCTTTGTCACCAGCTGAGCTTAAACCACAGCAGCATCTTAACTTTAAACTTCAGATCTCATTATTTTGAAAGGCTGTATATATATGTGAGTGTCTTAAGTTTGTTGATTGAACGTGGAAAGCTGATAAACAAAAGCCACATAATCATACCCACTTTTAAAAGAAAAGCTCTGTGGGGTGTTTTGTTCTGAAATATGACTAATTTCCTTCTTTCAAATCTCAGATATTATTGTTTAAGCATTGTATTGGGTCTGGCTGAGATGGAGTTAATTGTCTCTATAGAAGTCCTCATAGTGCTGTGTTCTACATTGGTAGCTAGGAAGGTGTTGATAACACACCAGTGTTTTGGCTACTGCTGAGCAGAGCTGGCACAGCATCAAGGCTGTGTCCCCAACATTTTTGTCCTCCTCAACAGCAGGCTGCAGCTGCTCAAGATCTTGGGAGGGGACATAACCAGGACAGCTGACCTGAACTAACCAAACAGATATTCCATAGCACATGACATGAGCTCAGATATAAAAGCTAAGTAAAGGGAAATGGAAGGGAGACATTTTTGTCATCCAGAGCAACCACTATACATACTGAAGCCCTGCTTCCCAGGAAGTGGCCAGAGATTGCCTGCTGATGGGAAGTAGAGAATAACTTTTCTTTTTCACATACAAACTTTGCTTTTGCTTTATTAAACTGTCCTTATCTTGACCCATGAGCCTTTTGTTATATTTTCCCCCCCGTGTTCGGCTGAGTAGGGGGATTGATAGGGCAGCTTTGGTGGGCACCTGGCACCCAGCCAGCGTCAATCTATCACAACATTTTACTGTCTTTTTTTTTTTGGTGTGGGGTGGCTTTTTTTTAGCTATTTTTATTATGCAAAGTATACATCTACCCACTGCCAAGTTTCTTTCAGACAAAAGAATGAAAAAATTGATAAACTCCGAAAAGAACATAATCCATGGGAATAAAATACCAGTGGATCAATGGACCCAAAGAACATGGACAGAAATAAATATATAGTAGGAAAAATCTAGTAGTATGAGTCTCCTGGTTTATAAAATTTAAGTACATAGAAAAGCATTTATTTACAAAATGTTTACAGGTGAAATACTAGAAATTATGGGCCAGATTTTGAAGGTATATTCAGGGAAGTTTTCACCCATATGCAGGCAACTGACAGTCAGTTTCTCAGTGGATAAAACTAGTCTAGGTAAAGGTCCACATAATATGGCCTCATTGTTTCTTAACTGTTTTGAAGTAGCTAAAGGATCTTCACAGAGTAATAAAATGTGCAATATGGACATACCTGTTGTGCAAAATTCTACCTCATGTTTACTGGAATTCAAAATCTAAACACTTTGTGCCACTAGGGAAAAAAGAAAAGTTACCATTTGTTCTGTTTAGCACCATGCTGTTCTTCAGCTATGCTATTCAAAAGTAAAAAAGTCACTGAGTTATTCTAGGTTCTAGGACTCCACTCAAGGAACTGAGGGAGAATGGGATAGCATTTACAAACATGTTTTTCCTCCAGTTAGTTAAGGATCTTGGAAGGCAATCTTCTGCCTGTCTTTCATGTATAAATAGTGAGTTTAGGACAGCTGACATGATCCCAAAGGGCTCTTCTTCCAGGCTTCAAATAGTGTCCTGAATATCCACTATACTGATGGGACCAAAGTAGAAGACAAGAACAGTATCTAGGTAGGCGTTTGGTGAAGCCACTTTCTGAGTACAAAAAAAACCAAAATACAAAGAAAAGGAGCACTGAAGCAGGAAAAGAAAAATTAGGAAGAAAGTTTATGACAGGTATGTGTGAAGTTATATACTTCCAAAATGTGCAAGGCAAAGCTTACGCATTTTGGTCTGGGGCGGGTCCCAGTTCTGGTATTCATGGCAGATGAACTCCTTGTTCCTGTAAATTATCTTATCAGGTAAAGGGGAAACTCTCACTTAACAGGTTATTTGGAGATTGAAGATCCACCACAGATATGTATACACATTTATGACTAATATGTAATATTTTTATGTAATATTCCTGCAGCCTGGGAAAATGGAGTTGATGTAATGGGTTTGGGGCAGAGAGCAGTAGGAGGAAGACAGCTGACACCTATGAAGATGAGACTTCATTGTTAGCTATACCCTACTACCCTAAACACTGTCAAAAGCATTGCTATCAGACTAACTTGTGACAGAGTAACTCCAATAGACTGAACTCAGTGAGAGTTCAAAAGCAATTTCATCACTGTTAGCCTTGTTTTTCTAAGTATTTAGAGCTATAATTTAGGATCTAGTTTATGATTAATGTGCCATGTGTATTACGGTCAAGTGGTTAAATAATCCTGGCAGGTACATTTCTACTCCATTATCTCCAGTAGGCTTGAAAGGGCTGGCATACTGAAAAAGGACAGTAAAACATAAAACAAATAACTTATAGGTAAATGGTTCTTTGTATTGTCATACATTCAAATTTTGATGTATTTTCTTCATGTTATTACATCTCATCAGAGTGGTCTGACAAGATGACTAGCTATCAGTATAAGGACAGTTTTCACTTCATGTTTATTTCAGTTTTCTCAGTTTTAAGATTGCATACACTTAAATAGGAAATATTCTTAGTTAATAATGATAAAATCAAGCACTCAGAAATGCCTACATATTCTCTGATGTTAGTGGCAGGTGCCAGGACACAAAAGCAGTCCAAGATTTGCAAAAAAAGCTGATATTCAACAGTATGTGATACAGTAGTTTTTCAATGCTCTCTCCAACAAATCCAAAGAAGCCATTAGCAATATCTAAAGATGTAGCCAGAAGCTCTAAATTATCAGTTTAGACATGCAGCTATGTAAACTGCAGAAATTTACTTAGGGAACCATAGATTACATACTGAAACGTGGTCAGATTGCTAAAACCGTCCAAAGGGAAATTAAAAGCCCTTACAGCCACAAGAATTTCCCAAGTTACTTTGAAGTGGATGCATAGCTCTTCCCCAGCTACTCCCAAGTTGAGCTTTAAGTTGAACTCACAATAGCAGTGTCAGACAGTCCTTCATATATATGACTGAACTCTGTTTTCCTTGAAGTGCCAGAAGCCTCACTGAGAATACTGACATAAGAAGGTTTAAAAGCAAAAGAGCATGTTAAAAGGGGCAAATCTCTAAGGTCTCACAAATAAAGAAGTATTCCAGTGATGACATATGTTGATTACCTTCCTACATCCAAAATCAGAACAGGATGTAACTTCCAGCATTTGGAACCCCAAGATGTGCTGCTCCTTGTGACATGGGTTACTAATTTTTCTTTCAACCAAAGATCAATAACATCAGACAGATGCTAACACTTCCAGTCCAGCTTTCAGCTTAAATACTAAACTCTGACTCTATTGACTTCAGCATAAAATGTTTTTGCCAGTCTGAAGTCTGGTTTTCCATGTACAAGCGAAACTTACATTGTCAAGCTCCCTCAATCATTTGATTCACTGGCTAATGTTGCACCCCACTGAGACATCATTTATCATTTCACTTAACTAATACTTTTCATCTTAGCTGCTGTTTTGATATTAGGTGGGAACTGATTTTCTTTAGGTAACTGTACCCAAATAAAAGCTTAAGTTAAATTCACTTTTGTCTTTTCATTTAAATCAAACATTTTTTTTAGTATATATGTAAATAGTTTTCCTTCCCATTCTTACATTATGTGCAGAAACAATCCAAATCACTTGGTAATTGTTACTTTAAGTAATGTATTACTGTGGAAATGTAAAAGTTATAAAGAGCGTAGAATACATTAGAAGGCAATTGAGTTTAAATGCATCCCTGGGACTATTTTGCTGTGCCTGCAGCTGCTTTTTTGCATGGAAAAAGCACAAGTCTATGAGATATTATTTAACAGCTACTGAAATTGTACAGTGATTCTGATGCTAGTTTTCAAAACCCAGATAATTTTTAGTCTAGAAAATGGCAGGGTCTGTAGTACCAAGCCAAGATATCACACTGAAATGTAAGTTTAATTGTTTTTCTCTTTTTTTCATTTCCCTCGGGGAATATATATTACTGCATAATAATGTGGGAGGTATGGAACCCACAAAGTTAAGACTTTACAAAATGTTGTAGAGAAATTTAAAGATATCAGAATTATATTAACATCTGCAAATATATAACAGAAAACTCCCTGTCACAAATATGGCTTTAAAGGGGATCATAGGAGTTACAAACAGCAAATCTATCTTCCATCCCTGGTAAGATGGGTGAATCTAGAATAAAAAATAAGCTCACTGTACATTGAGAAGAACTGGAGAAAAAGCCAGTGTGGTTTCTGTAGCAGGAAATCCTGCCTCACAAGAGTTTGACAAGGGGGTCAGTAACAATGTGGACAAAAGCAGTCCAGTGAACACAACACTACACTAAGATTTTCAAAATGTTTCCACACTAAAAGTCACTAAAGAAACTAAATTGATATAAGATTGGAGGAAATGTCATTTAATGAACTGAAAGCTCATCAAAGATAAGGCAACAAAAAGCAGGGCCTCACAATCTCTTTTCAGGATGGAAAAGGCTTAGCAATACTCCAAAACACCCATGTGATAAGACTAGTTTTATTCAGTGTCTTCATTCATGATCTGGAGAAGAAAGTGAACACTGAAATTTGCAAATTTGCAGATGAAGTTTTTTGGATGGTCAATGCTACCCAAAAATTCCAGAGTTTTTATGAGTGAACCCTTAGTCACAAAACTGAGTAAGGTTTTGATGAACTACAGAACTGGCAATTCATCTAGGGAAAAATAATCTAAACCATGCTTACTTGATGTTGAATTTACAACTGATAATCACATCCCAGGAAAGATTTTGGAATCATAACTGATGGTTCATTGAAATCATAAACTTGACATGCAGGGCAGCTAAAAATATACAATATAATTTTGAGTATCATCAAGAAATATGGTTAAGAACTAAGATGGAAGGTGTCATTTTACTGCACTATAAAATCTATGTACATCTTCATCTTGCTTTTACAACATTGCTTGCATTTACAGTGTAGCAGAAAGCATCATTTCAATGTCAGCACCAGATCAACACTTTTTTAGTGTTATCACAATCTAATAAATCTTAGATTCCTTGTGATTTTGATGCCCCCAAAATAATATTCAGCTATTCCTTGCCACATGATGACAATTAATAGGCTGTCATGAGCTCCTCTTATTTTATCAGATTTTTCATACTAACAAAAAAAGGAAAAGGAGTATAAAAAGTCTCAGACAGATTAGGGAAACATAACCAGAAAACCACAACAATGTTTATACTCCAGCTGGAGTAACTGTAAAGCTACTCACAGAATTTAAAAACTGCAGCAGTGAACATGGAAACAACAGTGTCCCTCCTTCTTCATGTAGGTGTTGAGAATAATCACTAATGTTTTGACTGTTACAGCTAGTTTAGAGAACAGTTATTTAGGTAGCATAACATTCCCATTTTCTTTGCTTCTAGCACATTCATTGTTTAAGCAGGTCAGCAAGATCGTAAACTTAACATTGTAACAGGAATAGATTAAGTCTGTGCACATGCTGTAAATTCCAAGTTCTGGAAAGATCTATAGCTCCACAACTTTAAAGGAAATTTTACTTCACTTTATTTTTCTTCATTAAGTAAAATTAAGCTGTCACAAAATATAGTTTTAGTTATTACTGGCTGTTTATTACATGTCACTATCACACAATTTCCTTTCCTCATTACCCTTTTCTGGTCATGAATTCAGTTGAATGGGGACAGTTAGATGAGCTCTCATTACTTTCCTCCCCAGGAATCAGTCAACAGTTCATCTTCCTCTTGAGGAGGGGCTCAGTCCTGCCACTGTGGAAATTAAAGGGAGATACAAAACAGGGGAGCCAGTTCCTTTTTGGACTTAGGTTGCAGCTTGTTGCACAAAGAGGAGAAATACTTGTAGACATTTGCAGCTAGATCCAATAAAACACTTAAGCATGCTAAGTTCAGTACCATGTTTGAGATATCTAACCTCCAGAGAGCACCTACTATGAGGAGAGTTAATTATTTAACTCTTGTTGCAGCCACCCCATAGCCATTGGGGTGGGCACTGCAGGCATGCATGTGCCAGGGTGTTACTGTACCTAAGGTGTTAATGTGGAGTGTTGAAGGGACCAAGACAGTCCCTTCGGCTTCCCCAGTGAATTTATTTTATAGTCTCAAAAGGGTGAGCTTAAGCTTTGTCCACACCTTATACAGAAACTGCCTAATGATACAAACTGGAAAATGTTTTGGAGAAAGGGTAAAAACTCCCATGCCAAGTGTGGAACTTGGGCAAAGATCTGGGAATGCAGTCCCACCCCCAGTCCATTCAGTGGATCCAGCAACTAGAGGCCACTTTGAGGGTAACCACCCTCTACGTTGATTTCAAGGAATAGAACAGAAACAACGCTTTTCCTTTAAAGTGGTGTAATGCATACATCTTCCATGTAATACAAAAGCAGAATCTCAACTTTAAATCTGTTATCAGGGCAATCTATTAAGCTGACTACTATAGTTTCAACCCTCACAATCTCTGTGTGTTTTCTGAAATTATACAAGAGAAACAGATTAAATTCATCTGCCTTACCTCAGATGCATGCTCTTATTACTAGTTTTCCAAGTCAGATTCTCTTTGTTTCCCTTCTGGCAGAATGCCTAATACAGCTTTTACAAGCACACAGCAGCAGAGATTCAGTGGGGGGGATGGAAAGTATGCCTTACTTCTCCACACATGCATGGAGCTTGGTGGCTTCCCCAGGAAAGTGGGAAACATAGGTTTGAGTCTTTTCCCAATACAGAATACAATTTTAAAAGATCTTTCAGATGACAGTTCACCATTAAGCTCTTTTAGAAAGGTGACCTGCACCAGCTTTTTCTGAGAAGACCATCTTTGAGACTATTTTGCAAAGGCCCTGTCTTCACAGTGTGAATGTGAATGAACTACCTCTAAGATCATTGACTTCTGCAAGAGTTAAAAATTGCAATCTCTCCAAACAGCAAAAAGAGATCATTCCATAATGAGCTTTGGGGCACAATAGTGCTGGTGAGAACTTTATGTTACGGTACTTAAATATGAGCTCCAGGAGGAGTTCAGCCTTTCAGAACAGGGCCATAATCATGCAAACACACTTGCTACTTGTGACGGTCTGACAAATTATAGTCAATGTCTCAAACATTCATTAAAGAGCTTTGGTGCAGAAGGTGACATCTGTAAAAGCACTGGAGTTGTGTGAACAGGACAATGTGGCTGGAGGAGAGGGCTCCACGAAGGGTGGGACCGCACTTCTCCAAAGCCACAATTCCTTATCTTAAGTGACTGGGAGAAGTAGCACAGCATATGCGCCTGGAGGAGAGGGCCCCATGGAGGATGGGACTGTGCTTCTATCTTAAATGTTCATGCCAGCATGAGGAGATGGAACTCCTCAGTGAACCCCCTAAGCCCACCAACCCATTTCCAGAGAACCCTGGGAACATGAACTGCACATATGGAGACCACAGACTCATTTCTGGAACACTCCTGAGCTCACATTGTGCTTGTTCAGTGATGGCAAACCCCCACCCACAGGGGCAGACCCTTTAGGTATAAAAGAAGGGAAGATGAGGTCTCAGCACACCCTCCGGAACTGGATCTCTAGGCTGGCTGGACCAACACTAGACTCAGGACTGGTGAAACCCTTTTCTTCTCTCTTTCTCTCTCTCTTTTCTACTGTCCCTACACCTCATCCCTTTAAACATAAACTGTTGACCAAGTCAACATTCTAACATCACAAGTACAATTCACATATATATATGCACCTATATCATGATGATACATAGATATGCACCCATATACAAAGAAACACTTAATGAAAAGAAAAGAACAAAAAATTTATGACTTTTTATAGAAAATTTATTCTGGTCAATCCACACTTATCAGAAATTTCACTGACTAATACATGGTAGCAGATATCAGTGTAGTCCCATCCTAGCCACATCTGGGGAATCTCCAATAACAACAATGGAAAATGTTCATGAGTGAATGTAAAACAGGGAATAACTAGTAATATTGAAGCTTTTTTAAAAAGAAAGGAAATCAGATATGTAAGTTAGAAGGGTTGCCAAGGAATGTGGCTGGAATATTTTAATAACATATTCATTCCAAATATTTATATAGTTCTTACATACTGATTCCTCAGAACTACTTCTGGTTCATTTTAGTTTCAGTTTGCTAAAAATTCCAAATCCAAGATGGATTTCTTGAGAAAATTTGTAGCATTAAAGAATAACTGCAGGTAGTGAAGAAGCTGAAAAATTATAGATGTTAATATGCATTATAATGTAGATTTCACAATGTGTAGGCGTTTTTCTGGGACCTCATTTTTCCTGGGCTGCTGTTGCATGTTCAATGAACTAAATGGTTTCTTGTTTCATTCTCAGTAAAGAAAAATCTTAAATCTAAAATATATTTTGTCAAGACCTGCATTAAGTAAATATCAGTAATTTCAGAGGTAACACCCCTTTTAACCAGAGATTTATCAGAAATTCTTAAATGAAGCATATTTGTAAACCAGAACCCTCTGATAGATCATAAGCAAGCCTGTCTCCACCCTAAAGGAAATTTGGGGTTACAAAGCAGAAGGCTCTAGATACTGGCAGTTTTTTGAAATGCTACTTTTATACCATGGGTCTTGAGAGTGTACTATGTTCCAGGTATGACCACCTACCCGGCTCACACCTCAGTCCATGTCAGAGCAAGACCCCAATAAATTTCCCTTGCTCTTCTTCCTCCTCCTTCTCTGCCTTGGGTTTATCAGTAATGAAGCTTAAATGTGGGGCAGAAGAAAAGCAGCAGTCCTCTTGGGTCCCTGCTCTGGACAACAGGACAACTAAAATTTAGGGACTTGCCACAGGATGCAAAATATTCTTGTTCTGGACGCTCAGAGCCAAAGAGAATCAGAACCATCTGTCTCATGCTAACGGAACCTAACCATACCAGTTACAGTGAAGCAAATATTTCCCATGCTTTTTCATTTTCCAAAGATTTTCTAGTTAAACTCCTCAGAAAGAACACAAACTATTGCTAAAGAATTTTTGTAAGATCAAGGATGTGAATGCTACCAACCCTATATTTCTTACTGTATAAGTCTGGATTACAAAATATAAAGCTTACATCTCCTCTGTCAAAGAAATAATTTCCATATTACTATCTCACACACATATCAGAACATCTCAGTTGCTCACAACTACCAAAAATTAGAATTAGAACACCACAGAATAATGCATAATTATAATCTTTCTTATAATTTCTTATTTGTACAAATGTTATGCCCACTTTAAAACAGTCAATACTAAAAAGCGATAAATGTGGGGTTTCTACCTAATAAATCATGTGACCTATCCCTAACCTGTAATTTACATCACATGCTACATGCAGTAAAGTAATTAAGATCAGTTCTGTTGCCTTTTCTTATAGCTTTTTATTGTTGTTTCAATCTAATCATTACATAATTCCTTCAGAAAAAGAGATATCCTGTGAAAAAACAAGCTGTTTTCTTGGGGTTAAGGAAAAACTATAGATGACTTCTAGTTAGGTTTTTTAACAAAGTTTTAGGACACACCAATAAAAAATCAGTTTATAAAGTCAATCTTTATGAACAGAACCTAATAACTATATGCACAGAGGTTAGTTGCTTATGTTTCTGTTTTCATTTACCCAGAATGCAGCAGCCCTGGGGAGATAGTCACCATTATCAGGAAGAATTCTTATGAGGATCTTTTTTTGAGGGTTCTGTGACACAGAAACGGCTCTGCATAATGTGGCAAATTGGCAGCAAGAATTCTAGGTTCAAGGAGCTCTTACTTGCTGTAGCTCTTACTATGCATGGCATCAGTTCTGCAGTGACTTTTTCCATGTTAAGATAAACAATGTATGTAAGTGGAAAGCGTATGGAAAAGAACAGAAGTTATTAGCATTGCTATTCTGTGTCTAAAGTCACTCAGGTCACCTGACCTTTTTTCCTATCATACTTGTGGCAAACTCCTCTTTCTGGGGAGAACCAATTTTCTCGAGTGGGTGAACAATCAAGTGTAGTGTAAGGAAAGCAGAGACCCTGTTAAGTGCAAGTACAGAATCACTTTATCCTCTAAATTTGCCATGTATATATTATTCAGAAAGGGGAGGCTTCTTACATTCCCCAATCAACTATCAGAGCATGTCCCCAGATATGATTCAATATTTGTGTTCTTTCTTCGGCTCCTGGTTGTCATTTCTCAGCTCCTTATCTCCCAGGTCTGGGTCAACATATGTTGCTTGTGGAATCATTGGAATGTGCAGAAATAGCACTGCACAAATCTTCTCCTTGACCTATTGTTCTTTGTTCTATATTTAATGAAGCAGCTGAAGCCATACATTTCCCATGTCATCTTTAAACACCATATTGCTCTCTACAACCAAGGGCTTATGACCTGAACATGCTTCTATTGGGTGGCTTTTAAAAGCCAAAACCACTTTTCTGCTTTGCTGCATTAAGCCAAATTAAACTGCAAGCATATTCAGCCAGTGGCAATACAAGGGATCATCATACACATTCTTGCTCTACAAGATCCTACAAGCAAGGCTAGCATTTTTGAGCCAGTCAGTCCTTTCCCACTATAAAAACAATGTCATGGAAGCTACAGCAACTTCACTGTTGCAGTAATACTTGTTGCACAGCTCCACAGTCACCCTATGGCATGTTGGAAGACAGAACATGTTGCCTTAATCTTGTCCATATGGTTACTTAAGCTACAAAGCAAAATGGCACCATTGCTTAGTTAATTAAAAATTAGTAGGCACAGAAAAATAGCGCTTGATTTAGTCCCTTTAATCAATAATTTCTTTGTGAAGTAAAATAACGGTTTTAAATCCAGTGTAAGGACAGTAATTTTAGTGAAAAAAAATCATGGTAATCATAATATTGGTTTGTTGTCATTTCAGCCCAGCTGGTAACAAAGGCCCACACAGCCACTTGCTCACTCCCCCCGCACCCCTCCAGTGGGATGGGAAGGGGAATCAGAAAGAGAAAAGAAATTACTACCAGAGCCTTATATTCCTGTGGATATGATGTGCCAGGCCATCGAATCCGCACAGTCCAGTAGACTTGGTTGTCCCTTTCCTCCACCTGGCTGGAGACAGGGCCCCTCTAATCCTGGTTAGAGTATCCGTTACTCACTTTTTGCAAATATGAAACAGAAGTCCCTTCAAGAGAATCAGAAATGAGATCAGCCCTTCTACTCTGTGTGGGGAACTGCTCCTGGGAAACTGAGACACAGGCCCGTAGGGAGGAAAACAGACTTCCCTCGTATTGCCAGAGTTAGACAGACACCTCATCCACCCTTTGTCCGTAGCCTTCTTTCCAGGACATTACTGCCAATGAGTTGGCATAGGTTGGTGGTGCACTCCGTAGAAACTTCCGCCACAT
>JANZLQ010000079.1:27860063-27885711 GCA_026212715.1 Elanus axillaris
CCTTCACACTTGACAGAAGTCGCCTCCAGAGGCTGAGGACTTGTGTTTTTCTCCCAATCACCTTGTCAATGCCCCCTGCCCTAGACAGGGATCCCAACTGCTTGGCTTCTTTACCTTCTAATTCCAAACTAGTGGGCCCATTGTCCCAGCATGGGAGCAGCCAGGTAACAATGTGCTCACCTGGGTGGCAGCCAAAATCTTTTTGCATATCACGTAACTCACTCAGGGATAGAGATCAATTATTATTTCAGGTTCTGCCCCTTCCTCCTGTTCTCGTGATGACCCTGGATCACTTCCATCTCTCACTAAGCGAGCGGATTTCTTTGTGTGTTTCTTCTTCTGTACAGGGGCACCTGATACTGGCACAGGTTGGTTCTCTGGTTCAGCTGCAGGGCCTGTTACTGGGGTCTGAGTAGCCACAGTGCCTGTGACCAGGGCTGGGGTAGCCACAGTGCCTGTCGCCCTGTTTTCCCTTTCTTCCCCTCTGAGGGTGCTGCCTAATATCCATCAGTGTTTGGTAGATGCTGGCCAGGGCCCAGCACAGTGCAGTAAGTTTTGTGCCTCTGGAACAGCCACAGCATTTTCCTTTCAAATATTCTGCCACTTCATGTGGGTTCTGCAGCAGTTCAGGAGTGAAGTTCCAAGCCACTGGAGGGCAGAAGTTCTCTAGATATCTGACCATGTTCTCCCACATACCGTGCCACCCATGAATACCCAGCTTTGGGGCAGATCTCTGGGTGGTATTGTTTAAAAACCCCTTTTTGTAGCCCTAAACAAGACCTGAAACATATTCAGGAGACATAGCACTAATAGCATGCTGGCTTGCACATCCCAAGGATATTCCAAATTCTCAAAAGCTGTTGTAATTAGCCAGAAGGAGAAAAGGGAGGTGAACACACAGGGGGAAGTATCCCACCCATGGATTGGGTGCAATTACCAAAAAATCCGATAGAAGGCGTGCAAAGTATGGAAATGACATTACGGCTGTGTACAAATACCGGCTTAATCTCATGACCAGTGATGTAATCATTTCATAAATTGGCATTGCCCAGTAGAGCAAAATGATAATCCAAATCCCTCTCCCACAAGTGATAAATGGAACTGCAGGCCATACACAGGGCATATAAGAACTTACAAAACGTCACCATATGAACAAATGAACCAACCTTGGGATTAGCATCTATTTAACTAATATAAGAAAATGAGTACCACAAATTTGTTTTAACATGCTCTGGCCAGATCTGTCATTATCTGAACCCTTCGTGCCCCACGTTGGAAACCAAAAAGGACTGTCATGGTTTCACCCCAGCCGGTAACAAAGGACCACGCAGCTGCTCACTCACTCCCCCCCGCCCCCCTCCGGTGGGATGGGGAGGGGAATCAGAAAGAGAAAAGAAAAAAAACCCAGAACCTGGAGGGTTGAGGTAAGGACAATGTACTGGGGCAACACAAAAAGAGAAGTTACAACAACAACACTACACATAAAAGAATATACAAAATAGGCGATGCCCAGTACAACTGCTCACCACACGGAACCCGGCGCTCCGCCACTTCCCCCACTGAAAGCCGAAAGACCCCCCCAGCCCACTCCCCATTTATATACTGAGCATGGTGTCACATGGTATGGAATAGCTCCTTGGCTAGTTCAGGTCAGCTGCCCCGGCTGTGCCCCCTCCCAGGTGCCTGTGAAAATTAACTCCATCCCAGCTGAACCCAGGACATGTTTGGGTTCACACATCAAAAGCTATGACAAGGGAAAGAAAATTGGGACTCTCAAATGCTGAAATCATTATTTCCTTTTTCCTTATCTTGCAGAGAATGTGCTGATGGATACACAAAAATTATGTATATCAGTTAATTATTTTGATTTTGTGTAATAAAATGCAATTTGCCGATATGACACTTCACAAAACTGGATTGACAGCAGAAACAATGAGGTTAAATCAGCCACAATGAATATGTAATTTGGTTAGATATATTGGTGTTACTAACATTTTGCTAAAGTTTCATTTTGTTTCAGCCAAAGCTAATGATTTCATATTATTTTGAAAAATACATGGAAAATGCTGCAAGAATTAGAAAAAGCAACCACCAAGTTCTTTATTGAATAAAGCTTTTTTAGGAACAAAAACCAAAAAAACCCAGTGAAAGCATATCATTCATCATGGGCACACGACACACGATCTGTTGGAGGATAGGTCACTAAATTATCTTTTTTTTTTTTCAGCTTCATATCTATTCCATAGTGGCAGGAAAGGGTTTGATCTGTTTGTGCCTGCAATAGATTGCTGAATAATCATATTTGCTCACCAAAAACCTGAGATTATTTCTTAAAGGTGTGGGGGTTTTTCCTCCCCTAATTGGAGATTAACCATAATGTCTCAGTTGAAACAGCAAGTTTCATGGACTTGTTTAGATTTTAGGTTATTTCTATTAGTAGTTTCTGAGACTGAAAGTGCATCTAGGGCTGGATTAGTAGGTCATTAAAAATTTTAAAGGACGTAAGTTTTGTTTTCTTGTGAAATTTCATCCTTGCAATAAGCAATGGCACCTACAAGAATCATTCAAATGAGAAATCCATGGATGGCAAAACAACATTCAATATCTTTACTAATGCAGAAAGAAACTGCCACTAGAGTTCTTTAAGGAAAAATAGCATATTCTTGGAGTTTTTTAAGAATAAATTTATCTTATACTTTTTTTACACCACAGACTGTTTTCCTTGTGCAACACATAATTTCAGATCTTTGCAATTGTTACATTTCCAAACCCAGAGTGAACACCAACCCGTTCATCATTAAAACTCCCTCCAAGTTCCACTCTCTGTTTTTGATTGGAGATGAGTTGTCCTAAATTTGTAATTCAAAATTCATTTTTCATTGAAATAAGTATTGGTCAAAACAGACCTTCAGAGCAGAAAACTATGTTTTTGTAAGTTGTTTTTTTTTAATTTAAGTAAAGCAAAATAAATTAAAATGAAAGTATTTCAATGGTTAAAAGACAGTACAACCAACATAAGCTTTGCTTCAATGAGAAAGTGTTATTTCCTTTTGGTTGCTAAAGTTTTTATATAGGAGAAATAAGCTTTCCTGAAAAATTAGATAACTAGTAAAAAACATCTTTTGCTCAGTGGCTTATCCAACAAGACCAAATGCAGCACTGTTGTCTGGTGGAACACAGTAGCTTAGACAGGTTATTGGCATTATTGTTGACAATGGCCATCTGAAGCTCAACAGGTGTCAAAGCATGCTCCACCCAGGGTACATTCTGACTTACCTTGCCACGTATAGCTTATTTCCACATGATATTTGTATGGCCAAGGTGGACAGGCTGAGATATAAATAAATGAAGATATCTAACAGGATAGCTAACTACTGGATTCAAAATGTCATGGAATATTTTTCTTTTATCATGTAAGTTTCCTGCTGCAGAACTGAGCTCAGCAGATAGATTTGGGTTATTTGCAATGTTTCAGTGGAGAAGTCAGGCTCCATGTCATGAGAAACACTAACTAAGAAATAAACACATCCAGAACCTGAGGCAAATGGACACTGTACACAATTATAATTACAATGTTCTCAATGTACACAAAGAATTAATTTTGATTCATACAAAGGAATACTATGAAGGAATTATCTCTGTAAGAGATGGAACCATTTCTCATTAAGCAAAAATGGAAAAGTACCTATGGTTAATACTCTTGCTACACATACAGTGTCTCCATACACAGTTTTTCTCAAGCTTTTTAAACTCATTTTTGTCACTGAATGCTTTTTAAGGAAAGAAATAGCAAGACACTGTGCGTACCCATTGTTACTCAGTGAAAGTCAGTAGTCAATACCAGAGTAAGCTCAAAAGAGTAAATGGCATTTAGAACACACAATTTCCATTCTTACTCTTCAGCAGATGTGTTCCATACAAATTCAAACCCTGATTGGCTACAGTGTACAGTCACATGCTAAGTGATCCACTGTGATCTGAAGGGTTTGTTACTGAAGTAGGTAAGATGGACAAAAGATGAATGCAAAAACGGAGCAGAAGGAAATGAAGTAAAGTAAATCTAGGAAGACATATCTGGGACTACAGTGTGAGTCTTTTCATGCAGTACTAGGCTCTGTGACTGGTAGGACAAATTGAGGAAAATCTCCAATTTACCCAACTGAGAAACATGGTATCTTGACATGAATTACAATTAAGATAAACAGAACCTGAAGAATACCAACCGTTTGGGATTTGTTTGTTTGTTTGTTTCATTATTTCCCTTTCATATCTTTAAATAGAGAAGACGTGCTGGGTTTTGTGATAGATTACAGGATACTATTGATATAAACTACATTTACATGTATTTCAGTCCAAAGGCAGGTAAACAACATTTGTACAAGAATACATAGACAAAAAAAACTATTCTTATGTAAACATACAGAGATCATTGAAAATGTGAATGTAAAACATTCTGATATAATTTTTTCAACTAAATTTTATTATGTTAGATAACTATTACACAGTGCTTTGTATTAGAGTTGGAAGTGTGAATATAAATTATATTGATTTTCTCAGAGTATCTCAACCACATAGGTTAATATGTCAAGTTATAATTTTTGCTTACTAGAAACATTTCTTTCGTCAAACATATCAGCATATTTACTTCCACAGTTATATTGTTATTAAAAGTTAATATTGTATTACAGTTTGAACAGCAAACAGCCCATAAGAAAAACACATTACAGTACTTCAGGTCTCTGAGTGAAATCCTTTCTTTGCTGAAGTCGACAGCAGCTTGTTACAAGTTTCACTGATGTTGATTTTGCCCTGTTTAAATTAGTGGTCATGATTCAGTTGTTCATAGCTACTCTAGATCTAAACTTTAAGTGTGTTATAATTTTTGTAACATAATTCTTTATAGTAGAGAGACTGAGCAATTAATGAATGCTCATTTTATTGGTGATTTCATGGCCCAAAGATCAATGCAATAATAATAAGTTCAAGGCAATTTTATTGTTTTACTACAGATACTCTCAAGTTTTCTCCTGAACTTTTTTTCAGAAGCACAATGGTGTCTCTGAACAAATAATTCTAAAGAAAAAAAATAGTGGAAAGGTGGATAGCAGCACTCACTTGCACTTGCCTGTCACAGGCACATAATAAACTGATAAACAGTGATTGCATACTCAAAATCTAAGAATGATAGGCATTATTTCTAGTGCCCTTTATTCTTCATGGAACATTTTAAATTCACAGCCTCTGTACTCAAACTATAGAAATCAATTTTGTTGAGTTTTAAATCCAGGCCCTGTGAATATGTGAAGTTCTTACTATACTTGGAAAGATGTCCTCAGTTTTGTTTGTTGCTAAGTAACTAGGTTTGTGTGCAACAGAGGATGCTGAGATCATTACAGAGAAGAGAAATAGGACTTATCACTGCTTAGTAAAGCTATTTAGAGTGACTGAGACAGTAATATTGATAAGAAAAACAGGAGGCAAAGCAGCCACATACATGAAAACAGAGCTAGACAAAGGGTCTACTTGGCCCTATATTCTCCCTCTATTAGTGCCCAGGATGGCATCCACTGGTAAGAATATAGGAACAGAATGAGCATATAGTAATACTTCAGTAAATTTTCCCAACTTCCATCAGTCTGCAATTTAGGCACTTCATAAGCAAGAAGATAATATCTTGGTATGTGATAGCTTTTAATGACTTTTTTCTGATTAATTTGTCAAGATTCTTTCTGAACTCCTATAAACAAAACCAATACAATTTACATTAAAAAAAATTGCAGCCAAACTCCCTATTGTGCGAGTAACTGTTTCTTTCTTTTTGTTCCAATCTGCCACCTGCTAACAGTGTCTCTACTACCTATTTTATAAGAGGAATTGAACGATATCTTTCTAATTTACTTTCTTTATTCCACTCAGGATTTTACTGAGTTAGTCCTGTCTGTATTATGGTATCTACTGCAAAAAGGAGAAAGAAGCAAGGTCAGTTATTACTCTTTGCAGCAATAAACACCATTCTTCATTGATCTCAGATTCACACAAAAACAGTGTGGCAAGCTAAATGTACTTGAAATATTCTACCTTTCTGTTCAGTAACTTGCAGATCCAAACAAAAGGCATTTTCTGCATTTTTCTAGCCAACAGCCACTCTTTCTCACTCCTCACAGATTAAAGGCAAACAGCTTTCTAGTTTTACTAATTCAATTCTTCATGTGACTGTGTTCTAAATTGCATCTTTTAAAAATTCAGATGTTTTAAAGCCTCCAAAACCAGGTTTCATTTTCTGTTGTTTATTCTTTCTAAGTATGGATGCTTAGACAACCAAAATTACAGTAGATGTGGGGAGGAAAATCAGATGGGAAAAGGAAAGAACAGAGCTGAAAATCAGAAAGGGTAGAATCTTTAAAGTGGATCTGCAATGAACATAGCACTTAGAAAGTCAATAATATTGTGGAAATCAATGTTGTCATATTGATGACAGGAAAAATGCTGTCTATAATAGTGAAAAAGTATGGTTATGCAGTAATAAGAATATACATACCATTAGAAGCTAATTCTGCTAATGAGTTCACCAGGAATTGGCTTACCAGGGAACATTAAGATCCACAAAATATGAGCTGAGTGTACACCACTGGAGAAATTTGCTCTTTTTTACAAAGAAATTGCTGCAGTGAAATAGCTGCTTTCATAATTTAAAAAAGAAAGCATTCCATGTTTTTCTCAGCAGTGTGATTGTACTAGTGTAAGCCACTAAATTCAAACTGACTGAAGAAAATAAAAGAAACCATACAAAGGAATGTCTATTCATTATTTACACATCAATTTATAAAAATAAACCTATCAAACTGTCTAGGCATACCCATTAATTTTGAAACCATACAAGCTAAAAGACAGCTAAATTATTTTTTAAAAGATGAGTCAAAGTTGAAGGATATTCTTGAGTCATGGATGAAATTCTTATCTGATGGTATCTAATAGCCAAAACTGGGCCACCTAAGTGTTTGTCTTGATGCACTTCACCAGAGTAAACCATGTGGTGAAGTCTATTACTGCTCAAAAAAGTATCCAGTGGATTTTTCTCATAAAAATACAAAATAACATTTTTACATACACTCTTTTGAATTGCTTTGGAAATATTTCTTTGGGCTTCTTATTTCCAATCATTTGATTATATCAAGCAATAAGAAGTCTGTGTTAGCTTTAACAATGAGACTGATTTTGAAAGTCATATGATTCGCTAAACCAATAGTTTATGTCTAAATTGCAGTGTCTAAAAAGCATTGATGTTAGTTAACGTAACTAAATAGTAAAAACCTGGAGCAATAATCAATGTTCACTTAGTTGCTATATTTCTCCTTTTCTCCTCTGTGTGGTCTGTATCAGATAACCTGTACCCCATTACAAGCAGTATCTTTAAAAATAAGTGTTTAGATAGTCTTTCATAAGTTAAATTAAAAAAAAACTGATGCAGGAGACTAAGTAGGAGAAATGGAGTAAGGTCTAGGAGATCAAAGGTAGAAAGGTTATTGAAAGTGAAAGTATGGTAAACTTGTATTATCTCATTGTATTATAATAACTAAGTGCAGTGTTCTGATTATAGCCCTCACTCCTGATTAATTAAGGGTTAACGTTTGTTGAAAGGCAAGCTGTAACAAGCTCGATTCAGGTACTTTTCTGTGAAACTTTCTGTCTGCAGAAGAATAAGCTAAGACGATCACATATTTTGAACGGAAACTGCAAATTTCCTTGTATCTTCTTCTCCTTTTTTGTTATTTCTAGAAAATAAAACAGTAATAAAATTTCTGGTATGGAATTAATAACAAATTTATTTACTATCTACTGTAAATGTGCACCTCATGAGGATGAGTTCACAGAATATTTCAATATACAGAAAAGAGGGGAAAAAAAGCCTCCAGAAGCTGTATTGCCTTCTATACATATCCTCAGAAGTTTTTAAAAAATAACCAGGCTTAAATTCACCTCATGTTCAGTCATATTCACATAGCTCTAGTAATTCTGTTCCACATAATGCAAGGAGCAATCAAAGGTCACTCTCTTGCTCCTTGAATTACAAGCCAATCTCCTAGCAAGGTTATATATTTCTGTCTTTCTGTTGCACACGATGAGCACATGGTCTCTCCATTCCCACATGACACAGAATCCTAACACTTAAAACATAGTTCTCTTTTCTAAGTGAGCACTAGTTATGGAAGCATAGCAATATAAAAGTCTTTGGAATGCAGTGGAGATAGGGTTTTCATTTTACAATCAGATTTGATACCATGTAATAAAAAGCTTTTTTTAGTTTTAATGTTTGATCTTAATGTTCAAAGGAATATGAAGTCCTGAACTTGTTTTTCAATCTCTATTTCATTTCAGATTTCCCTAACATATAGCATTAAAACAATCCTTGTTTGGAATCTTTCCTGCTAATCCTGCACAGCTGCTGTTGCTCACTTTAAAATGGTAGTACATCTTTTGCCACTTTTGTTAGAGTAAATCAAACTGTAGGAGAGCTAAACGGAACACTTATTTATCATATTCTAATTGCACTAAGAAAATGACAATGATCTGGTATATTGATATACTCAGCAGTAAAGTGAAATTGAAACATTCTTCAAAGTGGCAGGCAGACGTGGCTGAAGACCGTTCTGTTCTGAAAATTTCATTCTGAATTTTAGACATGTTACAATTAGAGTAAAGCATTCCATTAGCGAGAGAAGATCTGTATTTCAATCAAATAGCAGTACATTTAATAGGATCTGGGACAAGACATGTAGGTCACTTGTGCCCAGAATTACTCTGGACTAGGGTTCTCCTCACAGAATTACTGTATAGGAGCATTGTAATTGATCACATTTTTTAGAAGCTGTGTTCCACTTTTAAGTGAGTGGAAACTATTTAGTCAGCCCATAAGCAATTGTTGTGGTTTAACCCAGATGGGCAGCTAAGCACCACACATGATCACTCACTCCCCTCTGCTCTCATGGGGGAGAGGGTCAGAAGGGTAAAAGAGAGAAAACCTGGGCTTAGATAAAGACAGTTTAATACAGAAAGCAAAACCCACACACATAAAGAAAGTAAAACAAGGAATTCATTCACTACTTGCCATTGACAGGCAGGTGTTCAGCCATCTTCATGAAAGCAGGGCTTCATTACATGTAATGGTTACTTGGGAAGACAAATGCTGTAACTCCAAATATCCTCCTCTTCCTTCTTCCGCCAGATTTATATGCTGAGCATGACACCATATGGTCTGGGATATCCCTTTCGTCAGTTGGGGTCTGCTATCCTGCCTGTGTCCCCTCCCAACTTCTTCTACAGCCCTAAGCTTGATTACTGGTGGGGCAATATGAGAAGCAGAAGAGGCCTTGATTCTGCTTAAGCACTGCTCAGCAACAACTAAAACATCCCTGTGTTATCAACACTGGTTTCATCAGAAGTCCAAAACATAGCACCATACAAGCTACTATGAAGAAATTTAACTCTATCCCAGATAAAACCAGCACAGCAAGGAACCCTACCTTTCAGTCCTAACACATTTATTAGTGATAAAGGATTGACTTCTGGACCTGATCTTTCATGAACACAAAAAGATGAATAATTAAACTGTGCATTTAAATTGCACTAGAAATTACTGTGATTATACTCTTTAAAAAGGGTAAATTTGCGCACAGAGATGACCTGCTGAATACATAATTTTGCCTGTTCCTCTGCATATAGCTATTCTTTATATATCAGTCATAAACAGCTGCATGCAGAAATGAATGCAATAGTAAGAACGTATTTAAATGTGATATAAAATCCTTGTTTCAAGTAATCTCTGTTACAAAAGGCTTTTTGATCACGCTATCTAATACATTTGTTTTGCAGTTAATACCACATAACACTAAAATATTCAGGCAGTATCTCATTTATTGAGAAAATAAATATCAATTTCTGTTAGCTTATAGGGAGTCCAATTTCACTGGGAGCTTCTTTGACACACTGTTTGGCTGCTGTAACATTGCAAAGTCTGCCTATTTTCCCGTTTTACAAGACTCCTTAAAGAGGATGGTGAGTTAGTGTAATAGGGAGAAACTATGAAGAAGATTGATACTAGCAACATGAAACAGACCCTTACTAGTTCTGCCAGAAGTGGATTTTCACCACTGGTTTTTGGACAGTGTTTATTTCCAGATGAAATATTTAACTTCAGTGCTGATAATTTTTTCAAACATTTTCCAAGCATTTCATAGGTGGCCAAATGAAGAGCATTCACCTAATATGATGCATGTCTTCTGAATTCCCATCTCTCTTCCACCCAATACCAATTTCACTGAGCTGGTTAGAATGAGGAATTACAGAGACTACTGATGAGAAAATCAAATCCCAGAACCCTGTATCTCCAGCATACTGTACTCATTCTTCAAGCAGTGGAAGTTCCCTAAGTACAGAATCTTTATGTCTTCACCTTGTAGCCACAGAGTATACCAGCCTTTCTCTCCAGGTCAGTCTGCAAAATGGGATGAATATTTCTGTATATTCAAATTTAATTTGTTCCAGCTTTTCACTCTCCTGTCATATTGAGGGTTTCCAAGTTGTGGAGGAAGAGTAACAGAACTTCTAGATTTTTAACATGACCTGGCATAAGACTCCTTTCAAATTTTCCATATGGAAATTTTCAAAGTGCAGTAACCAGTATTAGTGACATACTGCCAGCAGTCTAATGTATTTCTGTGGATTTATGAGGGAGGAAACATGGGAAGAAGGTTCTTCATCTCCTTTACATACTTTATTATATTCAGCTGGCACAGAACACATTCATGCCTCACAAGTCACAGATGATCAACTGAGCATTTCACAGTATGCATATTAGACTACAACTGCCTTTGATCAGAGGATAGGAAGAATTCAGAATGCAATAAAATTAGATGTTTATCCACACACTATGTTATATTTCTTTTATTAGTAGAAATCTAATTAAAATTTCACTTCCTCTAAAGTTTCATCTATAGTTTATACCTTAGGCAAATAAATGGGACTTGTTAACACATGCGCGCGCACACACACCCCCACACACCAGTTAAAGAAATTGCAAATAAATGGGACTTGCTAACACACACACACACCAGTACCTAAAGAAATTGAAAATTAACTAAGTGAAATTCAGCTCACAATAAAGTGAACCAACCTTATATGAAATAGGTGAATAAGGGCACACCTCAAATTGTGAACAAAAAATGTCAGATATTTGTAGAGTATTGGTGCAAGCAATTTATGATTAATTATTAGAATTCATTTATTAAAATATTTTCCAAATGTTCATTAACTCCTTTGTTGCCCAATCAAATCTCATTACATGTGGGTAGAAGATTTAACATTTTAATATTTTATATTGGCAACATAAGTAACCTGTTGAGTCTGTATCATCATGACATCAGATAAACACTGAAGAGTTGAAAGAATAGATGAATACATTGGTAGAAGTAATATTAGTCTATCACTGATGAGAAAGATACAGAATGACAGACATCTGCAGGACAGACATTTTCCCTTTCGTATTTTTGATACTGTAACTTTCTTTTAGTTCAGTAGATGCTGCATAGTGAAAGATCCATTTTTTCTGTCTCTAAGGTTGTTCAAAAGAAGCTTTTCTGGGAAAATAGATTGATGGGTAAGTAGTCTTCTAATTTATGGTCTTTTCTTTGTTGAGTGGATGACCAGTACAGGATATAGATATAGATGGATTAGAGTCGGATGCATATAATATGGTTGCCTACAGTGGGAGGTATTGGAGCATATGGTATTTGTGGCATTACATTATTTCACTTTTCATCACAAATTAAAAACTTTGCTGCAAAAAGATGTATTTATAAAGTTCTGTCATCTAAAATAAATATATTCTGTCTATGAAGAATGATTTTATAGGTGAACTAAAGTATGCAAGATATTCAGAATTCCTATAATCATATCATCTGATCATGAAAACAGAATAGAAATAAATTTCATTGTTTTCCTTTGTTTTATAATCTATTACATCTATACATGCAATATGTATCTTCTACTCATGCAAAATATTTTTTGAGATGTAGTATAAAGGTGATATGTGCTTTATCGTAGCAATAAACATGATCAAGTAAATAGTAACAGAACTTTTTTTAGCTCTAGTCATGAGAAATATTTATACTTTTTGTTGCAATACTCAAAAGGTCTCAAAATGGCCTTCCTTTCATTAAAGTCACTGCTAAAGCTCCACTATCTGAAGGAGAAACAATACAATTCCTGAGGGTATCTGAATATTACAATGTTATTTTTTATGTTAAAGGAGGTTTGTCTCTTCAATACACATCATGCAAGCTGCCTGTATGAAAATGATTTGTAAAGTTGCCAGAAATTCTGGGAATTAACTGCTTCCAAATAAGTAACTGTGTAAATGATGGTAGCAAAATATGAGGACTCTTGCAGCTGAATATCTGCAGAAAAAGGAAAAAGGAAATAACACAGGAAGGAAATTAGAGACTTTTTCCCAACCAAAACATGGAAAAAACCATAATGAAGCTATAATGGTTACCAGGTTGAAATCTCAACTTTGTAAAAGTCAATGTCAAAATTCCTTTTGTTTCCTTTTCATTTGGTTTCAGGACCAACTTATTTTTGCCTGGTGTACTTTCTACAAGAGATCCTGTAATTAGATGTTCACCATAATAGAGCCATTTTGTCCTGTTGGCCAAATTCTAGTCAGATTTAAAAAAGGCCAGATAATGCCTTTAGAAATTATTTAGTGTGCCATATGATTTCATGCTTCTGCTGTATCTTGTAAATTAACAGTAAATCTTTATAAAATTTAAAAAAATAAAAGGAATGTCACCACATCTAGTAGTCATCTGTTCTTTTTACAGAGGTAATTTTGTAATGCCATGGTGTCATTTCATTTCTAAATAATAATTGCGTATTTTCAGCCAGAAAATATCATAATGTGTTCCTGAGTATGAATTGTGTCTAATGAAATACTTGTCATTTCAGCCTCAATCTTTGCATGTGTATAGGAATCTTGTTCTGACAATTCTGTGTATATCACAGCCAAAATCCATTAACAAGTCTGGATTTTCTTATTTATTCTTCTCTTTTGCTGGGTTTCTATAGCATACAGAGGCTCTCTATGAAATGTTCATCATCATTATTATTCCTGTCAAAGAAAATAGATCATTGAGTTCCAGTTAATGTTTTTAAGGGCATTTCCTATAATTTAAATTATAAAAATAATACAATAACAATTTGAAATAGTAGTAGTAGTCTCCAATTCATATAACTTGGTGAAAATCATAGGCCTGACAGATTAGTCCATTTCACAACACACTTCATATCTCTCCAAGCTTACGATTACACAGAATTTGTGCACTTATTACCTTAAATTTTTACTGTGATGTAAAGAATATAATTTTCCCCTCAGTTACATGCAGCTATTCTGTTTATATTTTTCCCACAAAATTGAATCTTGTATTTTGAATTGAGTAAAAATATTTTTTCAGTCCTGTGTGAATTTTCCTGATTTCCAAAAATGTCTGATTTGTATATGGATGTGTTTGAGACCTGATATTTGACACCTTATAAAGTTTTTCTCTAAGAACAGCCTGTCTACTCTTCCACTGTAGCTCTCAGTTCTGATTAACACATCCAGTCAGGATCAGGGGAAATGAGAAAACTGGTATTCACAATTTCTGCATTGAATTAAGACCAGGACTTGAGCTTAGATTCCACTTCATGAAAGAACTGCAACCTTACAAAACACTGTTATTCTGTCTCTGCTAATCCTGAAATGTCTAATATTCTATAGAGCTGAGCACTTGCAGTAGGAATCAGATAAGAAAAAAAAAAACAGACTTCTGATTGGGTTAGGATGGTCATACTCAGCTCTGTGTTCTGTATCACATAGCTAGGGGACAGATCTTTTGTCCTCTGTTGCTTCTGGTTTTCTGATGTACAGCTAGACTGCTGAAAGGTAGGAGTCTGTTTATGATAGTTTTCAAGTGCAAAACAAGCCATGTCACAGAATCAATATTTATTCATTGGAGGAAAAAAATTGGAGAAGGTAAATTGCTATTTTTAATAGGAAAATTTAAATCAAAATTTCTGATTTATAGATTTTTTTATTTCTACTAAGTTACACATTCATAATTAAGGGAAGAAGTTTGAAGAAAAAGAAACTGAATCATGAGTAGTTTCAGAAAATCTTAATTCTTCCCTCACTGTAGGAGTTGTGCCCCTGACTTCAGTGGGATTATGATTTGGCCCACTTATACTCACATGTGTTTTAGAAGTTTGAATTAGACAGTACAACAAAACTCTGCTGCTTTAAAAAAAAGAGCCAGAATACTGAGACTGCTGTTATGGTATCATAGAATCATAGAGTCATTTAAGTTAGAAAAAATCTTTAAGATCATTGAGTCCAACCATAAATTTAACACTGCCAAGTACACGACTAAACCACACCCCTAAGCAGCACATCTACACATTTTTTAAGCACCTCTGGGGCTGGTGACTCAACCACTTCCCTGGGCAGCCTGTTCCAATGTAGACAACCTTTCAGTGAAGAAATTTTTCCTAATATCTGGTCTAAACCTCCCCTGAAACAATTTGAGGCCATTTCCCCTTGTCTTATTGCTTGCTGCTTGGGAAAAGAGATCGACACCCACCTCGCTCCAACCCCCTTTCAGGTAGTTGTAGAGAGTGATAACGTCTCCCCTCAGCCTCCTTCCCTCCAGGCTAAACAGCCCCAGTTCCATCAGCTGCTCCTCATAAGACCTGTTCTCTAGACCCTTCACCAGCTTTGTTGCTCTTCTTTGGATGCATTCCAGCACTTCAATGTCTTTCTTGTAGTGAAGGGACCAAAACTGCACAGTATTTGAGGTGCGGCCTCACTGGTGCCAGGGGATGATCACTTCCACACTATTTCCAATACACACCAGGATGCCATTGGCCTGCTGAGCCACCTGGGCACACTGCTGGCTCATATTCAGGCAGCTGTTGACCAACACCCTCAGGTTCTTTTCTGCCGGGCAGCTTTCCAGCCACTCTTCCCCAAGCCTGTAGCATTGCATGGGGTTGTTGGGACCCAAGTGCAGAACCTGGCACTGAGCCTTGAACGTCATACAATTGGCTTCGGCTCATTGATCCAGCTTGTCCAGATCCCTCTGCAGAGCCTTTGTACCTTCAAGAAGATCAACACCCCTGCCCAGCTTGGTGTCATCTGCAAAGTGACTGAGAGTGCGCTTGATACCCTCATCCAGATCATTGATAAAGATATTAAACAGAACGGGCCCCTTATAAAAAATTATATTCTATTGTGTTCTTCAGATTTTTGTGTCTTCTTAATATTTATATCCTTATTCTGGTATATGAAACTTCAAGTGAACCACTGCACTGCAGCACCTGCTCATGGGGTCACTTATGGAGTTATGCAACAGTCATTTCATGGAAATGCGTAACAGAAATTGTAATGCTAACAGTAAAATAATTACAACACTGCCACAGATACCAGTCAGCATTCCCCAGGGAAGTACCTAGCCTTTCCGTTCAAGTCACAGCATTATTCTAATTAATGCTAATTTAAAGAAACCACAGCTGGGGACCTCAATTCAATGTCATAAGGCTGAGTACAGGACAATTTCAGAAAATTCAAAAAGTAAAACATAAAAATGTTTGTTGCATATTTACAATTTATTTACAGGCTTGTATGTATTAATTCCCAAGGAGTTAAAAGTGACTTGATCCTCCATCCAAAAAGTACAAAAAAACCAAATTTCATAAGAATTTGGTCCCATTGCTGTTGACACAAAAACTAACACTCAGTTCTAGTGCAGTTATGCACTTAACCGTAAAGGTTATTTAAAACGTGATTTCAGTGAGACAAATACAGGCATAATGTTAAGCCATTATCAAGCTTCATCATAGGTTTAACTACCGATACATGGTAAGATCCACTAAAGCTTTGTCCGTAGGCAAATATTTACCTAGTTCTTGCCCTGTGAGAATGCTAGCATAGGTAGCACTAGTTCTTTAAAACCACAATGGATCTATCAGTTTCTATTTAGCTATTACTTGTTTAATTTCCTCAGGTAAGGGGATGATTTAACCCAGCACTTTCTGCATGCTCATGCTTTTTGAATAATGAATAGCACAGTGAATAAGTTGATTGATACTGATGTAAAACTCTTCACTTCATTATTATTAGGGCAAATATTTCAAAGTCAGCTCCGCTTTCCATTTATTTTGTCTGTTTAATTACAAATGTAGCAATCTTCATGAGCCCTGTGTCTTCTGGACAACGATCTGATTGGCTTATTGTGAAAGCAAGACTCAGCTTTTTGCTTTGCATTTATTTGTTCATGGATGGGATTACTGAGAGGGAAAACAGAAATAAGTAGATGTTAGATCACCTTTGTGTTCATGAGCTTTAATATTCTACTAAAAATATGACTCAGTTCCTTCAGAAAGTCATACATGGTTCTTGTGCTAGCCTATTCTTCATGCCTTACTAAACCACTATACTTCTTCATTGCATTCCTCCTGCAAAGCATCTATCTAGCAACCAGTTAACCCAATTTAGTTATGCAACAATGATAACTGCATGTTCCCAGAGAGGCTTGGAAATATAGAAACATAACTGAGTGTTTATGTTTTCTGTCCAGAAACATAGTCAAATATAAGACCTAAAAGTCAAAAAAAGTGTGCATATTCAAAATAGAAGAACTTAAGAAAATGTATGTTGTTGCTTGACATCTGTCAGCTTCTCCAGGAAGCAAAACTTCAAATTCTATCTTCCAAATAGTAACATTTTAAAATAAAAAAATACTTTAATTATTATTCTGAGAACAATCATGTGACTTGATTTCCCCCCCCTGAATATTTAGCAAGAATAAAACAGTATTCCAGATTCTGGGATGTGTTTTAGACTGCATTATGAGATGAAATTAACACTTGCAAATAATAATTTTTAGTTTTATCTTCAGTCTGTTAATATTAAACTAGAAAAGGCATGAGATTAAATTTGAACCAGCATACTTGAAATACTCCACATTTCTGTGGATAAATTTTACATTTGTTCTGGATGAAAAAGTAGTTATCCATATGGAAGTGCTATTAACCTAGCCCATGAATAAACTATAATGGAAAAACTACTTGTAGGTAAAAGAATGTTCCCTGAGAAAATCAGAAATGAAAGCAAGGAATTGATTCAACTACTAACAACTGAAAAAAGACTGTATTAGCAGGGAAAGAGCAGAACTGGAGGGGAGAATAAAAAATGAAGTAAAACTGGTTGCTGTCATCAAATCAGGATGATTATGCTAAACAAAACCAGTGGAAATGAATGCGTTTTGATAGGGAAAGCAAGCTCCAAAAATTCTGTTGGTGAGGAACAATGAGACTTTCAGTAACAGCACTGTGATCAAATATTATGAAGCTTGAGGGAACAAGTTTCATAATAGAGTTTCATGAAATCCAGAAACAGAGTTGTTCTTGTAGCAACGTGTTTCTTCTGTTCCAGTAGCTATGTCCTCCCTGTAACAGTGTGTTTGTGAAGCAGAAAAAAAAAAAAAAGAACTAAAAGCATGAAAGAATGTCCATGACTCTGAATTCTCTTTGCTCTGTAATTGTACATTGTCTCTAAGACTGAGCATGTAAGAAAACTGGACAAAAATCAACATGGCCCCTGTGGAAGACTCCTGTAGGGAAAGTTTACAGTAAAAATAAAAGCCCTCAAAACTTCTCCATATATCAATCTGATGAGGCTGCCAGACTGGTGAACAAAACAAAATAATTTGCAGAACAAATTAGTCCAAATGTCCCTTACGGGAAATATACTTTCCACACACAGATGAGGTTTCATAAAATATATTGCAGAAGAGCATGGAATTATAGGTATCACCTGTAGCACAAGACAATGCTGCACAATAAACGACTGTGAGCGCAGCTATGCTACTTGCACTACTATTGCACATTCTCAAACACATCACAGTTTTTCTGCATGTCAGACTGCTCTCTGACACTGAAGACAGACCCTCTGAACTACCAGTAACAAGATTGCTCAAACATTTTTGAGGAGACACCCTGGAAACTGAAATTGCTCATTTTGGTACTTTTCACGTTCTCTGTGGCACATAGTCCTTCTCAGTACCAGGCATCAAGCCAGAAGAATGATTTACTGTATTTCACATTTGGATGGCCCATTTCCATGGCACTCTCCAAATCTACACTATGATAAACAACGTCTCCAATGCAGATGATGTAGAAATGATACATGCTGTTGTGGACAGGGAGCTCAGGATGACGATTCAGGTTCTCAGTAACTGCAAAGTACAATTTTCCCTCACAGTCTGTGCAAAGGCACAGCAAAAAAGTACCTCCCAGAGCTTATAGACATGGAGTGGGGGGAGGGGGGTGTTGGCTGTTTCTTTACATTTTCGTAATGTTTTGTAGGCTGGATGCAAGGTTATGGAGCAGTGCAAAAGCCCACTGGGACAGACTCAATGGGGAAAGACTTCACTTATGGAGTACCAGAAGGATTCAGCTGCATGTTCTGCAAAAATAGGAAAACAAGGTGACCACAATAGAGATTAACATTTATCAAGTCATTTTATAGTAAGGTTGCCTCAGAAGTCTTTCTGTGCCCTGAAGCTGTGGGGTCAGGTGAGGGCTTCTAGGTGTTCCTTGGGTTTACATGCCCAGCTCCTGGCAGTGGGAGGCTCCAGGGCTGGCCTTTGTGAGGAGAGGGTGGTGCTGCCCCGTGCCAGACACAGCCAGCTCCAACAGACCCACCATAGGGCACAGCTGAGCCCCTCAGCCAAGGTGATGGTGCCTCTGAGGAAACATGTTTAAGAAATGGTGAGAAACACTGTGCAGCAGGGTGTGAGAGAGGAGTAAGAAATGTGAGAGAAATGGCCATGTAAGAACAAAGGTGAGAGGAGAAGGAGTAGGAGGGGAGAGGAGGTTCTCCAGGTGCCAGAGCAGAGATTCCTCTGCAGCTCATGGAGAAGAGCATGGTGGAGCAGTTTCCCTGCAGCACATGGAGGATCACACCAGAGCAGATATCCACGTTGCAGCCTGTGGAGGACCCCATGCCACAGCAAGTGGACATGCCATAAAGGAAGCTGCAGCCCACAGAGAGCTCATGCAGGAGCAGGTTCCTGGCAGGAGCTGCAACCCATGGAAAGGAGTCCATGCAGATGCAGGCTTTCTGGCAGAAACTGTGGCCCATGGGAGACCCACACTGGAGCAGTCTTTTCCTGAAGGACTGCACCCCATGGAGAGAAGCCATGATGGAGCAGTTCTTGAAGAACAGTGACCTGTGGGAATGAACCATGCTGGAGCAGTTTCTGAAGGACTTTACCCTATAGGAGGGACCCCATGCAGGAGCAGGGGAAAATTGTGAGGAGGAAGAAGTGGCAGAGACAGTGTTATGGACTGACCACAGCCCCTATTCCTCATCCCCCTGTACCACACAACGGAGTGGGATAGCAGTGTAAGGAGTTAAGTTGAGCCTGGAAAGAGGGGAGAAGTGCTTTTATTTGTTTCTTACCATCCTACTCTATTTTTAATAGACAATAAATTAAATTAATTTTCCCCAAGTTGAGTCTGTTTTGTCCATGATGGTAACTGGTCAGTAATCTCCCTATCCTTATCTCAGCTCATAACCATTTTCCATCTTATTTTGTCCTCATCCTGTTGAGGAGTGAGATAGCAGCTGGATGGGGGTCTGGCAGCCAGACAAGGTCAACACGCCACAGGCATGTGTGTGTGTGCACTTGTGTGTGCATGTATGTGTCTGCATATCAGCAATGCATGCTCAGCCTCACTTCCACTTGGACTTGGAGGCACGGAGCTGTAGCAGCCTTGCCTCTGCCAGATTTTCCCCTCCCTAATATAACCCAGCAGTGGAACAATTAATGCACGTCTATGCTGGGATTATCACTAATAGAAAGTAATGAAACAAGAGTGGTTTTCTATTTTTAAAGTTAACACAGCCAGCTGTAGTCTTTCCCTTTGTTGCAAACGAAGAACTAGAGTTCTTTCTATCATAACTTTTTCCTTGGAGGTCTTATTTTATAATTTTACCTGTTTATGTATTTTAATCCTTATTCCTTAAATTATTCTTGGAATAGCATTCCTGAGCATGTTCCAAGTGCTATTTATTGTGCCTTTCTTGTAAATGCTTACAATCAATTTCTAAACTGAAAATCTTTTTGTTTACCAAGGGAACACTGCCAGTTTGATTTTGGCTAAGAATTACAGGTGATGTTTTATTCTCAGCCCAATTATAATGCATAGCAATCTTTGCAACACTATTTCAACTTGACAAAAGAACAGTCTTGCTAGATCTTGACGTTCAAATCAAATAATTTATGATTAATGGAATGAATCAACAGGAGAATTGAACTGCAAAGAATGCTCTGTCTGCCAGTTCCATAACAAATGTGTTTGTGAGTAATGTTTTATAACAGTGCTAATGGGGACTGCTAGTCTGTATCACTGACATAAATTAACAGGAGGGCTTTGGCTAAAAGAGTGAGGAATGATATAAAGTGCCATTGTCTAACATAACAATGCAATATCCAATTTACTTTGAGTTTGGTAGGATTTCCATGTGAGTTGGTGTTAACAGATTTCTCCACATATAGCCATCTTGCCTCTTCAACTAAGGCAGATCAAAGCAATTCCTAAAAAATCTGATAAATGTGTTTGTTAAAAACCAGATCATTTAAGTACTTTTGAATTTATATCTACATTCTGTTGAATATAGTTAGCATTTTTTATATCCAGGCAAACAAGAATTTTTTAGCATATTATTAATTTGGCATAAATGTAACATTCCATATGCAATTCCTACATATGTTAAGTATATCTTTTTTTAAAAGAAAAAATAGCTAGAAAGAAATAATGTTGTTTGGTTTGATTTCCACACACTCAGAAGTAAACACCTATTAAAAGACTTCCTGCTTGCATCTTCCAAAAATACACTGGATTTTTTAATAGACTGAAATTTTCCTTGATCCTGGCAGTGAGAAAATGTATTGTCTTCAGTTCCTTTGTATGATCTTCCATAAAATGTTGCAACATTTATTATTTAATAATGGGATTTTAAGTACCAAATGACTCATTTAAGATCAAGAACAAGTAATACCTTTTTTAGGTTGTTTCAGTCTAAATAGACATCACCTTAAACAATTGTGACCATTTGCATTGAAAAGAAAGAATAAAGAAAGCCTTATTGGGTAAATACTCTAATTCAGAAATGAACTGTTGGTATCTTCACCTACAGTGACACACACAATGCGAGCTTAAAGCAAATCCAGCTGCAGATACACACAGCCATCTTTTTTATTAAGCAATAATCAAGGAGATGTACCAGTATCTCTAATGATATACTGTTAAATAATCAGAGACCAGTGTCATGATTATATTTTTTTACATGATGTATTTACATGACAACACGCATATGACATGCCAGATACTCAAGATAAGAAAAGGTCAGTGGGAAAGTTGCTACAAATTCTTTCAAAATTATTGGCAAGCTTTGTATTAGATTAAAATGCTGTATACTAGAATGGATTAATGGATATAACTTTCTTTCATGTGAGAAAGTCTGGAATAAAGGTCAGAAGAGAAGTGGGGAAGGAAAGAGACAGTGCTGAAGGTGCACCATACTTTCATACCAACGTGCTTTTGCGCCCTTCATAAAATTTGCTCTTATCCCAGCTCTTGATAGTCTTTTGCACTGCTCACACTTAAATATCTATAATTTTCCCTTTCAGTACACTAAAGTGGTAACATTCTTTTCATCACCAAGTGGCAACAATACACGGTTCAACAGGTTTAGACAGGAATTGCCTAGTGTTGGTGTGACTGTCATCTCAGCTGTTTGTTTCAGCACAAGCATTTTTAATTCTGATCAAAGTGTAATATCTTTAGCCCAGCATCAAAAATTTTGGTATAAAAATATATTCATGTGTATGAAGAAAAATAAGACATGTAACTTCCATTACTCTGTTTAGTATGTAGCGCAGCAAAGATTTCCTTTCTAACAGTAGTTTCAAGAAGTGTTTACTTTGTTTAACTGTTTCTTTCATGTCCACGCTCACCTAGTAATTGAACTATTTAGCTGTTGCTGTTTACAGATTTGGAAAATACAGTGGTCTGAACTCTACTGTATCAAAAAAAAAAACATATATGGTAACTAAACAATTTTCTAAGACCTTACAATCTCCATCAAGAGACCTCCCCACCCATTCAGGTACTGAGATGGTGTTTATTGTGGTTTGTGTTGCTTTACATCACAGAGTGAGAATATGGGGTACTCTGATAGCCTGCTCCAAAGCTAAGGTGCTTGCAAGAGGAATATTCCTACAAACTGGACCTTTCTTCTAAAAAACAGCTGATATTTTTTGACTGACTCAAATTCTAGCAATATGACACTCTCCGTCCTCCACAAATAGTCATTTTTGTGTAACATTGGTGAATGTTATTCATGATCAAGCTGTTCCTGCAGAAGTATAGAGGTATAAAAGGACATTTATACTGGAGCCTAAATTTTGTAACGCATAGACATATTGAGCCAAGATGAAGAAAAAGGAGTTTATAGGTAAGGGAAACCTGCTTGGTGACAATGATGAAACAATGCAATTAGAAAAGTGAAATAAGAAGTGAAGATGATGAAAGAAATGCAATTTACAGAAAGTAAGATCAGAAAGGGAAAAAAAAGGTTATGATTTAGAAAAGGCATTTTGAAAACTGTTTACAGTAATAATGACAAAAGATATCCAGTAATCAATGGCAAGAATATTCTTAACAAAGTGATTAAACTAAAGTAAAAAAGGTTATACATATGGGTTATATTGCAGTTAGGGTGGATGATATAAATTCCAATATACCTGCTGTGAAATTCTCTGTTGAGATACAGTCCAGATTCTGCACTGGCCTGCCAATATACATCAGATGACAGTACACATCAATAGTCCTGTAACTGCTATTGCATCTGATTACCTAGCTGTGGTTTAGTGTGGTGAAACAGTACTATGCAATATACAAATGAAGAGTACTTCTATCTATATAAGTATTAACATAATAATGTAAAATATCCAGTAAACTGTAGGAGCTTTTTTGATTTGGTCATTCTTGTTCCTAACCTTCTGGTTCATAGTATAATATGCACCAGTGTGTAAGTGTTAATCAACTTAGTATGTTGTATACTATACTATACACACCATCATGTGTGGTGAATAGCTCACAAATATTTGGCTTCTAAGAACCTACTGAGTACCTTAATGCTAGAGGAAATCAACAAAGGTTTTTATCTGACTCCATTTAAGGCTTTTTAGTAGAAAAAAATGGACTTTGTAAGAAAACATTGATGGTAAGTAGGTGTTTTCCACCTAAAAGACTGACCTTTTGTTCAAGAAGAATATTAAAGGAAATATAGTCAAAAAGCAGAAACAAAAAAAAACTGAAAAATTTTGCTTTAAATTTGACTTTCTGGAAATTGAAAATAGTACGTTAGTAGGAGTTTTATAAATCATATTCCAATTCTGGCTCAGTTTGGTTCCTCAAACAAGCCTTGTTTTCCATTATACACTTCTGTTGAAGGACACCAATCGTGCCCTGCAGAAGCAATGTGAAAAGCCACTTTGTGGTACATCACAGATATACATAATATGTGCAGGCAGCTCATCCTGATGAGCAGAAATTAAGGAATTGAAGTGAAACTAAAGGAGTTGCTGAAATAAAAAATCTTAGAGGATAAAATCTGTAGATTTCACCCTGCCTTTTCACCAAAAATAAAATTGAAAGTGTTATGTCCATCACTAGGTTCTTCTCTCCTTGGAAAACTCTTGAATATATATTAATATTTTCTCTCTATCTCTATTCAGGAACAACTTCTGAGTTAAGAAAGATCTAAGTACACAAAGGGGAAGTCACTCTTGACCAACCTGAAACCCTTCTATGATTAAATGACTGGTTTTGTAGATGGGCAGAAGAGTAGATATTATCTACCTCTACTTCAATAGGGCTTTCAACACTGTGTTCCATAAGATCCTGACAGAGAAGCAAGCAGTGAGGTGATCTGAACACTGTCTGAATAGCCAGAGTGTACCCTTAGCAAGTTTGTTGATGACACAAAACTTGGACGAGTGGCTGATACACCTGATACCTGATGAAGTATCAAGTATATACATCAGGATGATAGATGGTCATGTCACCATCCAGAGGGACCTTGACAGGCTGGAGAACTAAATGGCTTGACAAGAACCTCTTCCAGTTCAATAAGGAGAAGTACAAAGTCCTGCACCTGGGGAGGTAAAACCCCCAGCACCAGTATAACCTGGGGTTAACCGACTGGAAAGCAGCCTGGCAGAAAATTACCTGGGTATTCTGGAGGATATTAAGTTGTACAGAAGCCAGCAATGTTTCCTTGTGACAAAAAAACAGGTAATGGTATCCTGGGCTGCATTAGGAGGAATGTTGCCAGCAGGTCAAGGGAGATGATCCTCTGTTCAGCACTGGTGAGGTCACACCTGGAGTACTGTCTAGTTCTGCACTCCCCAGTACAATAGAGATAGAGAACTAGTAGATATAGTGTTAAAAAGTGCCACTAAGATGGTTAAAGGACTGCAGCTTCTCTCATATGAGAAAAGGCTTGGAGAGAGGGGACTGTTTAGCATAGAGAAAGGAAGGCTCGGGGAGGTGGGGGACTCATCAATGTGTGGGTCTTTTCAGTGGTGCCCAGTGATGGGACAAAAGGCAACGGGCACAACCTGAAACATAAGAGGTTCCAGCTGAACATCAGGAAACACCTTTTTACAGTGAGGGTGACTAAGCACTGGCACAGATTGTCCAGAATTGTGTAGTTTCCATCCATAGAAATATTCAAAACCATCTGGATGTGGTCCTGGGCAAGTGGCTCCAGGTGAACCTGCTTGGGGGGGGAGGGGGGGGGCAGTCAACCAGGTGAAATCCACAGGTCCTACCTCAACCATTCTGCAAGTATGCAATAGGAGTCTCTGTATCTTGCATGGCCTGGATACCCAGAGGAAGGAGAGTTGCACAGCTCTGGGGCAGTCACAAGATGCAGAAGAACACATGATTCCACACAGTGCAGAAGCACACAACAAGATGGGGAAAGTTAAGACCACTTTAATCCACCTGATATATCTATGTTGAGTGATAGAACTTAATTGTCTTAATGAATGTTGAGGGATAGAGTTAATTGTCTTCCTAGTAGCTGGTACAGTGCTGTGTTTTGCGTTCAGTATGAGAAGAATGTTAATAACACTGATGTTTTTAGTTGTTGCTAAGTAATGTTTAGTCTAAAGTCAAGGAGTTTTCAGCTTCTCATGCCCAGCCAGTAAGAAAGATGGAGGGGCACAAGAATTTGGGAAAGAACACAGCCAGGGCAGTGACCCAAACTGACCAAAGGGTACTCCATACCATGGGATGTCACATCTAGTATAGAAACTGGAGGGAGTGGGGGCAGGGGATCGCTGCTTGGGGACTAACTGGGCATCAGTTGGCAGGTGGTGAGCAATTGCACTGTGCATCACTTGTACATTCCAATCCTTTTATTATTACTGTTGTAATTTTATTAGTGTTATCATTATCATTATTAGTTTCTTCTTTT
>JANZLQ010000079.1:27908769-27933337 GCA_026212715.1 Elanus axillaris
TTCTAACTTCTCTTTTTGTGTTGCCCCAGTAAATTGTCCTTATCTCAACCCTCGAGGTTTTGGGTTTCTTTCTTTTTCTTCCCTTTCTGGTTCTCCTCCCCATCCCACCGGAGGGGGGAGGGGGGAGTGAGCGAAAGGCTGCGTGGGCCTTTGTTATCAGCTGGGCTGAAAGCATGACAGTCTTATTTAACAGGGCTCACTTCTCAGACCCTTCTATAACTGTCATCAGAATGGTCTTAAAAACATTAATGATCCTCGATTTCCTGCTAGAGATTTGGCAAGAGCTATCCTATTATGTTTGCAGATCTGCACACAAAACTTCCTAGCAATAGTTTAAATGTGTACATTTCTTGCCTGTGTGATGGAACCATATATACAGGATAAAGGAAAATGAACTAAACTTAACCTGCAAGATAGCTTCAGAGTTTCTTAGTAAAGTAAGTAAAATTTATTCATACCATTTAAAGGATGAAACACTGGGAATTTTTAGCTCCTATTGTGAGAAAAAGGACAAGAACACAGACAGTGCTGTAATGGAGTTGTCCTGGATTGCTGACCTGTATTTTTTTGACTGTAAGGATATTAAAGTAGGGCTAACAGCTGCCACTGAAAGGAGATTCACTGCAACTGCAGCAACAGTGAGCACAAATTTCCAAGACTCCAAATGTCAAGGCCAGGCCTACTCCACCATGTCCTTGCAGACTGTGACCTCTGCCTATTTTGCCATGCCCAGTTGTGGCACCCTGAATGCTCTGAAATATCAAGATATACCCCCTCATCACAAGGGACATTTTATCAGGCCAACATAGATTACCAACTAACTGGACTAATTTCCCAAGAGCTAAAATTTATAGTAGTCTTGGGCAAGATTCACAGCAGCTCATGCAAGTCCTTCCAGAAAGCTCAAAGTAAAAATCATGCTGAAACATTAACTCAATGCAAGCATAAAAGCATGGCTTAAAGCCCTGTGCACACCAAGGGAAGAAACATCAAGCAAAATTCAGAGCTAGAATTTAGGAATGTTCACAAGTTGATAACTCACCTATAATAAAGTTTCTCTTTGTTGCCTTTTAGTTTACCACAGTGACTTTGTTGACCCCTTTCAAAAGCAGACCAAAGAAATACATGTTATTTAAGGGTATGGCAGCAGAAAATTCAATGGAACACAGAATATTGCAGCTGATGTGGCACCTTCCAATAACCTATTGCTTTTACTTTATAGAGTCTTCACATTTAAGTAGAAGCATAGTATGGACTATGAACAGTGATTGCAATATGGTACTTCACGCAGAAGCTTTTATTATTTGCAAGTAATAGAACTTAAAAAGGGAGAAGTAAGCCACTAGGTGCATTTACCAAATGTGCATTGCAATGTTATTTCCCAGTTTCGGTTAAAACCATTCTATATTTTCAGGATACTGAGTTTGAACATTGGGTTTTGGCTGGATTAAAGTTAATTTTCTTCCTAGTACCTGGCACAGCCCTATGTTTGGATTTTGGATGAGAATAATGTTGATAACACTGAAGTTTTAGTTGTTGCTAAGCAGTGTTTATACTAAGTCAAGGACTTTTCAGCTTCTCATGCTGCCTTGCCAGCAGAGGCTGGGAGTGCAGAATAATCTGGGAGAGGACACAGCCAGGACAGCTGACCCAAACAAGCCAAAGGGGTATTCCTTACCATATCATATCATGCCCAGTATATAAACTGGGGAAGCTGGCTTGGGGCTGCCACGACTCAGGGATTGGGGTAGTGAGCAATTGTGCTGTGCATCACTTGTTTTGTATATTCTTCCCCCCGCCCCTCCCCTTTTCTGTTCTATTAAACTGTCTTTACCTCAGCCCATGAGTTTATTGGTTTACTTTTTTTTTTTTATTATTCTCTCCCCCATCCCAGAGTGGGGGACTGAGCAGCTCTGTAGTGTTTAGTTGCTAGCTGGGGTTAAACCATGACGAACATGAGCCTTTATGGAAGTACCAGTGATCCTCAAAGGCTAGCCTGCTCACCAGATTTGGCATACTTGCAATGTAATAGCATTTTCCCATGTATCTGAGGGAATTTTAACATTATACACTTTCTAAGAAAACATCATAGTCATTAAAGTATAGGGCATAATGATACATAATGATAAATAGTTCTTGAGCAGTTAAAAGCAAGGGAAGACTCCCTGGCATGCTGTTGAACTTGTAGATAATCACAGAAAAAACATGCAACATTTTATGTTTTAGCACTGTTTTGTGTTGATTTTGTCAAGGTTGCTTTATTTTGTAAAATGTATTTATTTTTAAGAAATAAAAGCATTTAGATATGGCAGTAAACCCTTGATATAAAACCACTTAATAATAGAAAAGTTAAAAATTTACGCAAATAAGCATCTCAAAATCTAAAGATATATTGACAGTTGGGAGCTGATGTTCTAAAAAGAAATAACTGGTTACTGAACGGCTCATGTGTAATGGAATACTCTGTTGTAGTGCATTATCTTATATATTTAGTTCCAGAAACACCACTTCAATAGTTTAACAAGAACAATAACATTCAAGAATAAGAATTCAACAGTAAGAATACCTATAAGGGAATTCATCAGACAGTGAGATCAAACATAAGATAAAAGTAGCAGATATAATTGTTCACACATCCATGCAGACCAAATTATTCTGCTTGTAAAGAGAAAGTTATACAAAGTTACACTCAGCAAGGCAATTGAAAACTGTTCATTTTTTATTAAAACAAATAGGGTTTGAATTTGTATTATATTTTATGAACTGAAAAATTTGGGGCTTCAACCCTTGATAATATTTGAACATAAATCATATTTGGAGTCAATATAAATTAAGCCACTGATTTCAGGGTTGCTTAATATAAAAAAAAAAAAACCACTAAAAGAAAGCCAATAGTAGTAGCTCACCAGGGAATTTAAATCCTGGAATCTAATACATTGCTTATGATCTAAAAAGAGTGCCCAATAAGATTTATGTTTATTTTCTCCAGACAAGATAAAATACTATTTAGAAAGATGAGGTGCATTTTAAACAATAGACACTTAGGTGTGTTGTCTCCTAACACAAGTTCTGTTTCTCCTCCCTCATCCACACACTGTATTCAAAGCAGACTTTCAACTGTTTCCTTTCTGAGAGAAGACTATCTGGCACTTCTCATGTATTTCTATTACCAGACTAAATGAGTTTCCTTTCTTCCTTTCTACGTCTTTATTGTTTAGGGATTTGGGGACGAAAAAAAGTTGTATGTTCTTGAAATGTTTTTAAAATAACTTCAATACTTCTGTTACATCTTTGATTTTGAATTTTTAAGGTGTACCCCTGAAAAATGGGGATTAGCCTGTCCAAAGGAATTGTACTGCATGTCTCTTGGGTCGAGGAATATTAAGAAAATGCATACTTATTCTGTCAAACAAATTACGCATATAATGAAACAATTGCTAGAGCCAGAGTGTTTCCACTGCTCTACTCTAACATATTTCTTTACTTTTGCTTTTGGAGCAAAAGTTCTTCTTGTCAAATGCACATTACTTATAACTGTAGCATTACAGGGACCAGAACATTGACCAGGCCACTCACTGAAGATTAGCTATAGTAAGTAAAGCTTAATGAAAAAAATTTTTATATAACATGAAATTATTTCATTAAGGTAAGTCAAAATATTCTATGAGATCACTTTTAAAACATTATGCTTACATGCTTTATAAGCAATTACTACTTTTCTTAGCATATTATCATTAGAGCTTCACAAATAAATGTTAGGGAAAAAAAACACCACAAAAACAACTCAGCTATCTGGAGGCAAGAAATAGTTTTGCTTTGTTCTGAAAAATTTCAGAAGTTAAAACCATGTAACTGGAAAAGAAAACCTCATATTGTGTCTCAGTAATAAATTGAGGGGCTTTCATTGGGAACAGGTAGGCCATTTTTCCACTAAAGAAAATGGGCTGTGAAGAACTTCATAAGATAAAAGAAATCTGCCATTCATCTCATGCCCCTAAAGCAGGAAGCTAATGTCACAAAAATATATGAAATCCATTGAGTTATCAGTACAAACTCCCACTCAGATGTATTTTAAAATTTTGTTTTAAAACATTTTAGCTGAAGTTTTGTGAATTAGTTGAAGAAAAATATGTAATAAAGACTATGCTCACTTAGGGTACCTCACCAATTTTCCTACATATATTTATATTCAGAAATAGAGGATTACAAAGAAACCTTTGGATCTACAAATCCAATCCCCTCTACCATTCGAATTCAGATTTTTCATTAATCTATTGCAATTTCTTCATGTAAATAAAATTTAAAGGCCATTAGCTCTCTATATGTAATGAGAAAGTTTGAATAGTGTATTAGGTTAAGACATATCCATTAAAGTATGTGAAAAACTAAGTTCACAATGAAAATAAAAAATCTTGACCGAAATTATCTTCTTCATGATCGAGATGTGCTATCATTTAAGTGATGAATTGAATTTTATGAATCAAACTTTATAACTAACAAAACAAACTGGCAGCAAAAGAAGGAATGCAAAAGCACTCTTCTTGTCCACTAATAAATAAGAGATACCGTTTTGAAAATCAAAGTTACTATAATACAGTTGCTGCTCCATAAAATGTTGGAAGAATATCACATTGATATACAGCATCTTTGATTACAGGAAAGAAAACTTACACATCTGTAATGGAGATTTTTTGTAGCTTTCTCCTCAGTTTATTTATATGTAACTTTATAGTTAAAACAAGCCATTTGATATTTCTGTGAGCAGAACTGGTCAAACAATAACACAACAAAAAAAATAAAGAAAAAGAATACACAGTTTTGAATAGAAATACTAGTTTGAGAGAATTCTTGAGGTCACAGATTTCATTGAGGAACTTAGAACTGCTGTAACTCATGACGACATTTCTGAATCCTATAAGCATTGTGAATTTTAACAGTTATTTATGTGGAAAAAAACAAATAGTATTTAAAAATACTTTCTTATTCATTGTACTCCAGTTATGACTTGAAGTCACTACTATAGCAATATATTAGAATTAATAGCAACTGGTACTGTTCAAGAAATGAGTAACAATGTAAGCAGCTCAGGGAGACCAAAATAAAGCACACCAAACATACAATAGCACCAACAGGCATTAAATATTTCTGGTCATGAGTTCAAAAAACTTTCAGACTTGGGACTGTTTGTACAGCTTATTCTGCTAATAGTTAGAAGTGATGCAACCATTAAAAGAAAGTCGGTGCCAACTAATTACAAATACACTAAAAGAAGAAAGCCAGACTGATTGACAAGTAAATCTAAGCAGCTAGAAGTCTAACTATGGGAAAGGTTGAGAAGGTAATTTGTTTGCAAAGCTGACCAATTTAATTAAAAATACAATTGTATATGTTGTCTCAATTCATATAGTTCACAGATCAAGATCAGGTTGTAGATGGGCTCTGAATGACTAAAGTCTCTGTCTATTTACCTGTAAGAGGTTATATCTATACTGCGGGCCAATAAGGTATCCAACTCCTCTGTCTGAATACATGTCCCATCTGCTGGCTAAAACTTTTGAACGGGAAAGAAGCGTGGCCAGGTGGGCCAGGAGGAAGCCATGTCAAAATCCCAAAGATCTTCTTAAGAGGACTGCTGGAGACCCTGTCGTGGTTTAACCCCAGCTAGCTACTAAGCACCACACAGCCACTCACCCACTCCTCCCAGTTTATTTCCTAGACATGACGTCCCATGGTATGGAATGCCCCTTTGGCCAGTCTGGGTCAGCTGCCCTGGCTGTGTCCCCTCCCAGGTTCTTGTGTCCCTCCAGCCTTCTCGCTGGCTGGGCATGAGAAGCTGAGAAATCCTTGACTTTAGATGAACCATTCCTTAGCAACAATTGAAAATATCAGTGTTATCAACCTTCCTCTCATACTGAATGCAAAACATAGCACTGTACCAGCTACTAGGAAGACAATTAACTGTATCCCAGCTGAAACCAGGACAGACCCAGGAATAGGGGAACAGCTTGCAGCTGAAACACTAGCCATTCAGCGTAGACACGAGAACATGTCTTACTATTTGAGCACCAAGAGAACAAATCACTGAATTATACTGTTACACATTGTGAAATCATAATATCTGCGGTTCATTTACACAGATGGAAGTTATTTAAAGGTCTAGTTTGATTCCTAAAGTAGAGGGGCACCTCAGGTTTAATGGTCTATGAGTATAAGGGAAATAGTTCTACAACCCTGACAAAATAAGTAACACAAGTTTGGGGCAGAGACCTGCTAACAAGCAAGCATTATCCACTGTGAACAAGTCACAGAAATTTGGACACAGATAATGGGGGAGGGTTAATAAACCCATCAGCAGTATTCACTATTTTAGCTAAAGGATTGCTGATATTTGCTGTTTTCAGGAAAACATGAAAAAATAAGAAAATTTAAAGTAAATTCATTTCTAAAGCTTCCCATTGCAGAGGCAAGTGAATACTGAAACTCAAGCTTCTAGAGTAGCTTGCTGCACACATGTAAATAATCTGGCATGAGACTTTATGGTATATGCTACAATCATGTACTTTAACAAGTAATTCTGACATCAAGAAACTCTAGTATATACTGCAGTTACATCCCTTTTCTAGTTATTTTGACATGGACCTTGCCAAGCGTCTGGCCTCTGGCCAGCTGAAGTGTAGGCTTGACTAATATACTAACAAAGTCAAATTGCTTCTAAAAGGGAAAACAAGTATCCTTTAAAGGCATTTGGAAAGGTTAAAATTCTTATGCTGGTGCACAATGCACTGCTGAGAACACACTAATAGATCTTTTGAGATGCAGTACAGTACTTTTGCAAGGGCACAAGCTCATTAGTGATATATAAAGATCAATTTTGTATTACATAGGCAAAACTGTCATGTACTTACAGAAAAAAAAAAGAAAGACATCGATGAGGAGCAGAAAATCAAAGTGTTTCCTAGCTAATTCAAAGCAAGTTCACCTAAATGTTGCACAGCTGATTTTTATGTTACATCTTTCTGACACTGAAACCCAGGCTGCCTTTTTTTAACTCATATTGTCAAGTTTCTGGCACATGCCAGATCAGAAATATAGGAGCTACCACTGTTGATACAGCTTCTTTATTTTTTCCTTTCTGATTTTGATTAACTTCTTGAAACTAGAAAAGGATAAAACAGAATATATAAAAAACCTGTAATGAAACAACACTGAACATGGGGTGAGGAGATGAAGAAATAAGTTCCGCTGCCATTTGCACAGTTTTGGAAGCTTCATTCCATTATTTTGTCCACTTGGGTAAGGTGACGAAATGAAAGCTTGAACACACAGAAACCATAATAATTCTGGTTGGGAGAGACTTTTAGAGGCCATCTAGCCTATGTTTCTGCAAGAAGAAGCAGGACTATTACCAAAACTACATGTTTATATTTTGATCATGCCTTTCCACCATGATTAGTTTCTGAATTTTATAAGAAGTACTTCATATTCTGGTGTAATTTCACTGGGGTCTGAATAAGTAAGTCAAGTCTGTGTCAAGTGATTATCATAGAATCACAGAATGGTTTGGGTGGGAAGGGACTATTAAAGTTCATATATGCTAGCCCCCTGCCATGGCAAGGGCCATCTTTCATTAGATCAGGTTGCTCAAAACCAAATCAAACCTGACCTTGAACATTTTTTATGATGGGACATCGACAACTTCTCTGGGCAACCTATTCCAGTGGCTCACCACCTTCATCATAAAAAATTTCTTCCTTACATCCAACCTAAATATACCTTCTTTAGTTCAAAACAATTGTCCCTTGTCTTTTCAGTACAGACCTTGGTAAAAAGTCTTTCTCTGTCTTTCTTATAAGCCCCCTTTATGTGCTAAAAAAACACAGTAAGGTGTTCCTGGAGCCTTCTCTTCCCCGGGCTGAACAATCCCAGCTCTCTCAGCCTTTCTTCCCAGGAGAGGTGTTCCAGCTCTCTGATGATCGTGGCCTTCCTCTGGACCCACTCCAACAGATTTTTCTTGTACTGTAGACCCCAGAGCTGGATGTCTCCAGGTGGGGTCTCACAAGAGTGGAATAGAGGGGGTGAATTAACCCCCTTGACCTGCTGGCTATGCTTCTTTTGATGCAGCCTGGGGTATGACTGGCTTTCCTGGCTGCAAGCGCATACTGCCAGCTTGTGTCCGATATTTTGACCACCAGTGTACCCAGGTTCTTCTCTGCAGGGCTGCTCTCAATCCATTCATACCCCAGCCTGTACTGACACTGGTGTTTGCCCTGACTCAGATGCAGAACTTCACACTTGCCTTTATTGAACATCAAGTTCGTTATGACCACCTGCTTCCACCTTTCTGCCACAAGTAACCCAAGTGAAGGATATTTGTTAGGATTAAAGTCTCAATTTTTCCTGCTTTTAGATGGCTAAAGTACAGACACATATGTTGGATCAGGTCCTTAATCCATAAAAGTCAACTCTTCTTCCAATTCTTCCCATACTACTACTACTTCCAGCACCTGTGAAGATGAAACAGAACTCTAGCACCAATTTAAAGGACACTAAAATTAGAATGAAGCATGTGAAATCAAAGGAATTGCTAAAACCCTAATACACCATGGTAAGTCAGCAGATGGAAAGCCAGAAAAGCTGATTTCATTTATTATCTTGCCTTGGGCCACAGCTTACAACAGACAACACATACACAGATGTCTCAAATCAATGCCAGTCAGTTTCTAGGATTGCAAAAGAAGTGATATTCCTGCCCTGGGGTGAACAGGGGTGCAAAGTAGGAACATGCTTCATGCCGGACAGTCCATTCTTTCAAACTAGAACTTCTTTTCTTAGTGTGATCAGAAACAAAGAAACGTGGTTAAGAAGCAAATATAGCTGTGAAACAGGGATGGTAAGTTATAAATGTAATGCAGAAAGGATAATAAACAGCAGATATTAGCATAATTCTTCTTTATAAGGTGCACATGAAATTATTTATGATGAATAAAGGGAACAAATTTCTGCTTTGCTGTTCTTGAAAAAACGACATTTTCTGATGACTGATGCATAAGTGTAGCTTTGAAATTGAAGTGACTGATTATTTTTGTGGCATGTATCTGGGAGATGGGAGAAAAGATACTGTATTTGTCTTACAGTAAAACCACCAGGCAAATGGGGGATTTGACCTACACTGTAGTAGGATATTTACAAGACAGGGAAAGACATTATAGCTGACTTTCTAAATAGATGTTTTCAAAACAAACATGAATGTTTTTTCTCTAAATAGTTATCTAAGAATTATGATTATATTAAATCACTGAAGTGTGAATCTCTCAAGCTGAGAGTTATTTAATTAAATAACGCAATACTAGAACTGTCAGCAGGACCCTACCCTCCAGAGTGTTTTGTCTGTTAATGCAATAAAAGCTTAAATGACATAAATCTTTACACAAACATTGTGCTACCTCAGAAAACTTGTATTCTGCTCTTAGAATTCCTTCAGTACCTCTAGAACCACACCCTTAGTTTAACTGAGTTATTCTAGATTTATAGTATACAGCTGTAGTTAGCACTCCATCTCTCTTCTGTATACAAAAGTTACCACTCAGGTTAACACTCCCACAGTAAACCATTACTCACCTACAAGTAGGTAAACTAAGACTACATCTGGATACGTAACTGCAGCATGGCTTTCTTCATCAAGATATTCACAAGCTAGCTGGACCTACAGAGGCAAAGACATGGCAGCCTGACTATGATGCAATTAGGGTACCCAGCACCGAGTAGGCCACGGGAGAACCTACGATCCCAAATTGCTGCTATTAACCAATACAGTGCAGCCATCTTCAGAGCTGTAACACACTTTCAGCACTCTGGATAGTTGCTATTTCTTTCCCTAGTTTCCTATTTATAGAATGAAAAAAAGAATACATATCTTAATTTTTCCAAGCACAAAATAAACTAGTGTCTACAACCATTTGAAAGTTTAAGCATGATAACTGTTTTTTTTCAAATATAAGTATTATTTCTGAGATACGAAAGCCAGAGTCCAGAAGCTAAACTGAGATACATACTCCCACACGGTACAGTTTAATCCTGATTTTCTCATTCTTTTCATTACAGAAAGGACTGTTATCTTTCCATTAGAACTTGTCATGCCCATGGGAGAAAAAGAAGTTGTATTCTGGGCTCCAAGGGCAGGTTGTCTTGTGAGATACTTGCAACTTGTAAATTACTGCTGTGCTGTAGACAGTGCAAAACCAACATCTCATATCTTAGCATAAACTACTCACATTAGACCAACCTGACTTTTTGGTGAAGCTGTCAAACAGGTTAATCAGGTTTGCATGCAGTAAGAAGAAACTTCTGGTGTAAGAGATTATTATCTTAAACATGAGTTGTCCTGTGGTAGACAATAGAGTGAAATTCTCCATCACAAAATATAATTCACTGCAGTGGCAGATTTTCAGAAACAGATGAAAATCACACATCAGAAGAGAGCAAAACAAACACTAATTTCTTGAATATTCTACTTCCACACAGAGCTCTCAGTTAAGTGTCAAATGTTACCACCACATGAAAAGCCCTCAGCTGAAGTCTATTTGGATACATTCGTTGCAAAAATCAGACCACTTCTATTTACAAGTTGCACTTAAGAATGTCATCTGCCTTTTAGGCAATATTGTAACTTATGGTGGAAAAAAAAGAATAATTTCCTTAATAACAAAGAAAGTAGCTCCAGCTACACTGTGTAACATTTTAATAGTACAGAACTAGAAGGGAATAGCATGTCTTCAAAGATTTATGGTATAATTGCCATCATCGCACTGTTACACATTGCCTATGGAAAATGTGGGGTTTTTAAATGTAGGTCCATATGGTCTAATCCTATACAAAAACAATATTAACAGAAAAAAAGAATATCTGCATACTTTATCAGGAAATGTTTTTAGTGGAGGGCTGATTTTGCTGCTGGTTTTGTTTGGGAAAGTTCTTGACAAATTGCCAGGGATGCCATTTCTTGAGAAACTTGAGGAACTAACATCATTTTTTTTAAGATTTAAAGCAATTTCCAACAATGAAATGCATTTTGAATGGTGGCAAACTAAGTAAAACTACACCTGTACTTCATACTTATCCTATTAGTCTTCATTTTTACACATCCTTCATTTTTATGCATCTGCAGAATTCAGCAGTAGTTTTTTTTTTTACTGTTTTCTTCCAGGCACTGATATCGAAAAGCCGGTCGGAGAAACTCTCTAAGACTTGTTTTGGAGTTTTAGAAAGCGGGCATTCTTTATTGCAGCACTGGATGCACAGGGCATAATTCCACCTAGCATGCATGCCACAGCTTCAGCACAAACAGGTTATATGGAGTAACTAATTACATATTAATCAGATTAGTATACATATACATAAAAATTATTATAACTGGTTATCATAGGACTGCCTACATCTTATCATGTGCAATGAAGAATTCATTTGAGTCAAAGGGCTGCTTTTACGACCACTGATGCATTTCAGATTGTGTTGGCTGTCCTTGAAGTCTTTGTTCTTGTCCTTGTTCTTTGATCTTGAGGCTTAATGCAGTCTCAATCACATGTGGTCAGTTTCAACATTGTTGTCATCTACCATACAGGAAAATCTAGTCATGAGAATAAAGAACTGCAAAACTTGTGAGTAACTCCTTCTGCTAGTTAATTGTTTGGCTATATTTTTTTCTATTGTTTCAGTCATAGTGTTAGGGTAAGATTTCTAATAATTATTTACCAAATCTCACTGTTACAGTCATCTAGCAGCAGACCAGTTTCCATGGCTGGTACAAAATATTAAACCCATCAAAATATTTAGACATACCATACAGAATGCATGGAAATATATGCTATCATCTGCAGACCATCACTGCAAAGACAGGGTATTGGTCTGTCCTGGTTTCAGGTGGGATACAGTTAATTTATTTCCTAGTAGCTGGTACAGTGCTATGTTTTTGAGTTAGGTATGAGAAACTTAGTTTTCAGTTGTTGCTAAGTAATGTTTGGTCTAAAGTCAAGGATTTTTCAGCTTCTCATGCCCAGCCAGCGAGAAGGCTGGAGGGCCACAAGAAATTGGGACAGAACACAGCCAAGACAGATGACCCAAACTGGCCAACGAGATATTCCATAACATGGAACACCATATCTAGTATAGAAACTGGGGGGAATTGGGGCAGGGGGATTGTCACTTGAGGACTAACTGGATGTCAATTGGCAGGTGCTGAGAAATTGCACTGTGCATCATTTGTATATTCCAATACTTTTATTATTACTGCTGTCATTTTACTAGTGTTATCATTGTCATCATCATTATTAGTTTCTTCTTTTCTGTTCTATTAAACCGTTCTTATCTCAACCCAGGAGTTTTACTTCTTTTCCCAATTTTCTCCCCCAGCCCACTGGATGGGGGGACAGTGAGTGAGAGGCTGCGTGGCGCTTAGTTGCTGGCTGGGGTTAAACTACAACATGGTCTAAGATCTATCACCAGTGCGGCTTTTTTTATCATTGAAGCTTTCATGTCACCTTAATGACTAGAGAGAGGATAACTGCAACAACCTACATCAAAGAAAAAACAAGCTTGGGGTGGCAGTCTCCAGGAAAAAAACAAACCTCTTAGTCTGCCAAAATTCCAGTATTGAAAATCCATGTTCCCCATCACACAGCAAGGAGGAGCAGCACAGTTAAAGGCTCCCCTTACACAGCATTACATGGAGGACATGTAAGGCTATGCAAGATATGTGCCAGTGCCAGCTGGGCCCACCAGGGAAGTTTGAGACATTTCTGTGAAAACATATTAAACAAAGGGCAGAAAACTCTGGAGAGGGAGGAGGGAACATGGAAGTAATGACAGAGCTTAGAGAGGAGGCAGGGACAAAAAAAAAAGTGTGGAATACAAAGGTGTTCACCAAGGCCAGAGGAGGTGCTTCATGGCATAGCAAGTATTTGTGAAGGGACAGTGGCCCGTAGAGGTCTCACACCACAGCAGAGGAAAAGAATGAGTAAGAAGAAGGAGCAGGGAGAAACTGCTACACCCTGACCACAAACCTCCCTGTTCTGCTTGTTGTCTCATTGAAGAGAATGAGTGTAAACTGTGGAGGTAACGGCAGGGTGAGAGAAGTCTGAAAGAGTGAAGTTGAGCCTGGGAGTGAAGCTGCATCCATGAAAGAAGGGAGGTTGTGTTTTCCCTGAGTGTTTTAATATTTGTTTCTTTTCTTGTATTTTTCTTGTATTTGTTTCCCAAGCCTCAAATCAGTAATGAAATATTTTTATTAACTGGCAATAAGTTAAGTTCCCCAAGTCAAGTATGTTTTGCCTGTGATAGTAATTAGTAAGCGATCTCCCTGTCTATCTCAACCCAGGAACTTCTTCACTCTCATTGACCCTATTTGCTCCCTCATGCCACATGGGACAGGGGCACAAGGAGAGAGCAAGTGGCTGGCTGGGTTCTTGGCTGCACCCAGAAGTATTAGTGCTGCAATAAGTGTTTAAGGCATGAGAGATCTGAGCAGGAGTCTCCTAACTACTGTTTTACCACCACTGAATGCAAGCAAACTCATTTTATCATCACGTCCAAGCTAAGGCATTTTAGTCTGTGGAAAACAACATAGCAATAAACAGATGTATGAGAATCTGAAGGACACAACAGCACTGAAAAGGATCTCGTCAGGCAACAAGAAGTAAAAAGACAATGAGAAAAAAGAGAAACAAAGAAGTCCATCATCAGCAAGAAAGCTGTATCTTTTTTACCTTTATCCTTGGTCTTCTCTCCCAATTACCCCAAACACAGTTACAACAGCACCAGCAGCAGTTTTATCAGGCACGTTCCCAAAAGTATCCTGATGAGCTGCAGAACCTGTTTAGTGCACACCATATGGAGTACTTCAATTACCTCAAAGTGATTCTGGGAAATTTCCCAGAGCATGCATATGCCCCTTCAGCATTGTTCCCTGCAGTGCAAACTGAAGGAGAAAGTTGACAATGCATTGTAACCACTGGATCAGGGCACACAAGGCCAGACTCTGTACCATACTGGGACAGTGATATGTGTAAATTTAACAGAATACAGAATCTCTACGTGCATATCATGATGTATGCCAATAGCATGTTCAACAAGAACAGGATAAGGTTGAAGAAAGTAGATTTACATTACAAATAAAAAAGAGCAGGACACGGAAGGGAGCAGTGGAGTGATTTTCTCCACAGAAAATAGTCCTACTTAGCAGATATCTTCCTGTTTCATTAATAGGAAGTGGTAATATTGCAGAGACTAGACACTGGTACATAAATTACATGCTTTACTTTTATTGTTTCAAAATAGAAATCACCTTTGCTTAATATTTGCTAATATATATGTCTCCCAGAGAGGCATTTCTAAGGCACTTTGTAAAAAAAAAAATATGAAAACTCTTTATCTGCAAGTTTTGCAGTGCAAATAGTTCTACAAATCTCTGTAACTTTCTCTACATCAGTTTATATCAAGCAGCACAGAACACATACTTTGCTGTGAATCTTATGGACTTTATTACAGAAAGGAGTCTCCACAAGACTTCTGCAAATACTGCTGTCCAAATTGGAGCATAGTATTCACCTTTAAGATTTTATTTTCCATTTTTAGAGTCAGCAGAGCTGAACTGACTTCAGAAATAATGACAGTGATCTAGTCCAGCCCTTCCATACAGCATTAGTACTTTCATCTATTAGGATCTGTGACATCATTACATGTAAGATGAAGGGCATATAATTTAGGCAACTATAGACAAAACATCCTCTCTGCTGCATCCTCTCTCAAAAAACAGGTGCAGCTCCCAGTTATTTGAAAGTCCTGTTGACATTAACAGGAGATGGACCACCTCCTACAAACAGTATAAAGCACATGCCAACTAATAACATTTATGTTGTGTTTGATAGCTTTAGAAAGTCACTGACTTATATAGGTAGAAGAGAATAAAAAGCACACACTCCTGATGGTTTACTAAAAGTAATGGACATAATAGTACATTGAAAATTCCCACAAACTTCTTCCTACCTTTTAAATGATGGGAGTGTGCTGGTTTTGTCTGGGGTAGAGTTAATTTTCTTCATAGTAGCTAGTATGGGGCTATGCTTTGGATTTGTAAAGAAAACAGTGTTCATAACACACTGATGTTTTCCTTACTGCTGAGCAGTGCTTACACAGACCTGAGGCCTTTTCTGCTACTCACCCCACCAGTGAGCAGGCTAGGGGTGCACAAGAAGTTGGGAGTGTACACAGCCGGGACAGCTGACCTAAAATGACCAGAGGGATATTCCAGACCATAGGACATGCTGCGCAGCATATTAAGCTGTGGGAAGAAAGAGGAAGCTGGGGACTTTCAGAGTGATGGTCTTTTTCTTCCCAAGTAATTGTTACATGTGATGAAGCCTTGCTTTCCTGGAGATGGCTGAACACCTGCCTGTTGATGGGAAGTAGTGAATAATTCCTTGGTTTTCTGTCTTTGCATGTGTGGTTTGTGCTTTACTTATTAAACCATCTTTATCTCAACTCATGAGTTTTCTGATTTTTACTCTTCCAGTTCTCTCCCCCATCCTGATCCAGTGTTGGGGAAGGTTTCAATATGATCCCAAGAACAAGATTAAGACACAAACGACGTCAAATGCCACATACCCAAAAAAAGCTTTTCTTATCAAAAGCATCAAAAGTAGGAAATAGTAGTGATAGGATTGAATGGAAGAAAGGCAGAAATCAAGCAAGCAGTTGGGACAGAGTTGCAAGAATAGTCACCACCATGGATCCAGCAGCATTCTGTTGTTCCTCAGTCTTCAATTCTTTGGTGATGGGTTCACACCACGGCTTGTCTCCATGGGTTTATTTTATACAGCATAGTCTGATGATGCATGCAATATAAGTACAGTTCATGCACTGTTCACACGCTGCAGGTTTCATCTATCACATGACCTTCAGACCTCCACGTGATCAACACTAGAAACCAGTACCTTATCTCAAAGACTACAGTTTCCATGACAATGGTATTCACCATTCCCCCATGCTTCACCTGCTCCAGCCTGTCTCCTCCTCTGGAGGCCTCAGTGGCCTGATAATTGTCCTCATGGACAGAGGAGTGCCCTGCTTAAACAAGCCATCTCTGGGATAAATCACAGCAAAAAATCCTTGAGATGAATGGCTTGAGATGATAGTTCAGTCTCTCACAACAAACCATCTTTGAGACAAATAACTTGAGATAACAATTCAGTCTCTCATACTCCCCCATCCCACCCTCCATGGAGGGAGGGAGTGAGCAGCTGCATGGTGCTTAGTTGACAGCTGGGGTTAAACCATGACAAGAAGTTTGTCTCCTTATGCTTTCTCAAACATTTGTAGACTTGAGTGACAAAGACTTATTAAAATGTATTAATATTTCTATTTCCATGCCTGATCAAATATTAATAGGCAAATTAGCCTAGAATTCTAGACCTTTTACTTTTTTTAACAGAACCTATGAAGAATTTTAGAGAATAAGAGAATCATTAAATTCAAAACCACAAACTAGACTCCCTCCTTGAACTCCCATCACCTTCTTATAAGAGCTGTTTTTTAAATGTTTCAATCAATTCTCCAAGCAAGCTGGCAAAAAGATTCTCTAACAGCACACTCAAGCATTGTTCCAAATGTTCTTCCATGTGATTCTCTTGGATTCAAATGATTAGCACCAAACTATTCCTACCAATGATCTGGAAGAAAATACAAAAGTTATTGTTGATGAAATTTACAGCTTATACAATCATTCTCAAAATGGTAAATAATGAGAACAAAATGGTCAAGAATAGTTTGGTCTGTCTGACACATTGAGCCTATTCAGAAACTGGTTTATGATCACAAAACCTCTCAGAGGTGTTTAATTAATATTTATGAATAATAGTGCTCAGTACGATTCTTAACACAATTAAGTTTAAAACCGTAAGCCTAATTTAAACCAGAGAACAGTGAGAAAAATAAGAAACTGATTTTTCTTCTTTTTCATTCTGTTAGCAAGCATTATCTGATGCTGTTTCTTCTGTCACACTATAAAATAAATCTGGAATTTAAAAACCCAACACCTACTGAAATTAATAATACAATAGAGAGCGAGGAAAAAAAATAAACTACACTCTAGCACTGGTCAGAAACAGTGAAGAATTTAGATATCTAGAACCCTAGAATTTCATACACTTGGTACCTCAGGACATATCTCAACGCAGTCAAAAACATGGACAGAAGGGCACCCAAGATCATCTTGCACCTGACTGGAGCAAACCCACAGGAAATTTTGACTGAATAAGCAATACAGAGCACAGGCATTAGAAACATGGAGGAGAAGGAGAAATATTATCTCCAGTCTTTGTTCCCAGAACAATTTCTGTGTTTTATTCAAATTATTGTTTAAGCTTTAAAAAACCAAACCTGTTAATCATCGACTTAAGTAGACAGTGGTTAACTTGATTTTGTCCCTTATTGGCTACTTCTTGGAAGAAAAGAGGAAACTTTCTATGCAAAGACCTAACTGTTTCTGCCCATGTTGATGCTTTAAGACACTCTGCAGCATCAGATCCCTCTGAAGACACAGCATGAGGAACAGCTAGTTCCTGAATTCTGATCAAGCTTCAGAATTGATGTGTGTCTAGCACAAGCACTCCAATAATCAGAGCTGCCCATGTTTTTTTCAAGTATACATGTTTGAACTAGATGCCTAAATCCATGAAGACCTCAAGGTTAGATTGAGTAACCAGTTTTCTTCTCCAGCTGAAGCATGAACTTATTTATGGAGAAGAAAACATAATGAACAGGAGTCTATATCTGTACTCTAAAGTTGACAGTAAACTCTCTGTAACTATTCAACAACAAAGTTTTCAAGCTGGTTGCACCTCCAGCCTGCTAGAATAGGTTAGTCTGGACCATTTTCACTTATTTTGTTTATGAGAATGCCATGTGCAGCTGTGTCTAAAGATTTAATTCTGTCAAGGCTTGTTACACCTATTTCAATTTCCTGTCCATAGCCCAGTTACCCTATCAAAATAATCTAATATCCCCTTCTGAAATGATTTATTCCTGACAAATTCATGCTGGCTGTTCCTGGCTGAGACTAGTCTCTGGCTGACAGTAGGCTCAACATGAGTCAGCAGTGTGCCCTGGCAGCCATGAGGGCAACCCTCATTCTGGGATACATCAAACACAGCATAACAAGCTGGTTAAAAGATGTGATAATCCTGCTGTATTTAATGGTGGTGCGGTCTCACCTTGAGTGTTGTGTGTGGGCCCCACAATTTAAGACAGATGTTAAGGTATTTCAACATGTTCAGAGGAGGGCAACCAAGCTGGTGGAAGGGCTGGAGGGCATGTCCTATGAGGAGCGGCTGAGGACTTGGGGTTTGTCTGGTTTGGAGAAGAGGAGGCTGAGGGGTGACCCCATTGCTCTCCACAGCTTCCAGAGGAGGGGAAGTGGAGAGGGAGGTGCTGAGCTCTTCTCCCTGGGATCCAGTGACAGCCTCAGGGCTGCACCAGGGGAGGTTCAGACTTGGCACTGGGAAGCATTTCTCTACCGAGAGGGTGGTCAAACCCTGGAACAGGCTTCCTAGGGTGGTGGTAAATGCCCCAAGCCTGTCAGTGTTCAAGAGTCATTTGGACAATCTTCTTAACAACATGTTTTAACTTTTGGTTAGCTCTGAATTGGTCAGGCAGTTGTACTAGATGATTGTTGTAGGTCCCTTCCAAATGAATTATTCTATTCTATTATCATCTTCTGGTCCTATGGGACTTTCTTTTCTCCTCCCTCCACTCCTAACCTCTTACAGTGAGATTTTGCTATTTCAGAGTGGCTTAGAGTTTCCCTTTCAATACAGTGAGAGGAGCAGCCAACTCTGAGAACACAAGAAGTTGGAACTTTCTGGGGAATTTGCTTTCCACTAAAAATATGTTTGCAAGAACTCCACCCTCACCACCTTCTTTTTATATCTAGGGCTTCATCAATCTTTCTGTTGCAAATAACTTCATGTCAAAAGACAGCTCTTCTGTTGCATTAAAATAAGTGGGAGCTCAGTGTCAATGAGTGTCACCTATGGGATGTGTAACTCACATTTTAAAGGTACTACTTCTTAGCTCTCAGTTCCCTGTCATTCACATCAAAACCTTGAATTTGTGCTCTTCCACCATTCAGTTTGCATCCTCATCAGTAGGTTCTGAGATGTTTTAAACTGCTTTTTTTCCAGATTCTCCCTCCCTTACTCCCTCTCTCCACTTTTTCCCCTTCTTCCCCTTCCTTTATCTCCCTTTTCTCAGTAAAAACACTGAAAAGACTCTAGAGAAGGTTCACATGAAAGGTTCAAAAGACAGGAAAACCAATTCTTGACCTGTTCTAATTGCAAGTATGATAATAATAGTATGGTATTAATTTATGCTCAGAAAGATCCATTTCCTTTAAGGGTAAAGGATTTTCACCTTCTTCACATGAAGAAACTAAATCCAAGAGAATCCAATCAAATTTTTCTCTTCTGTGAGACCAAATTAGAAGCAAATTGCTTGCTTTATGCTCCTAATCCCTAATCTAATTATATCATTAATTTGCTGCACCATATGTACGACTTTTTAACTTGAAAACTTTCTACCAATCCAATTATTCCTGACAAGGCTTTATAGACATACCTGACTGGGAAAAGTTTTACTTGAAATGCATCATCATAAAACTATTAATTTCTTCCAAGATAGGTTACAGAACATTTATTTTAAGTCTTAGACTGAGATAAGGAGGAATCCATATGATACAGGTTCCCTATCGCTAATGCATTTTGTAAAATTATTTGTCATCTTTTAGAATTTTGTATTCATCAATTTTAAAATATAGTTCAGGACTCACCCAATGCTTTTCTTTTATTCTGTCCTATTCAATTACTTTACTACGTCCATCGCATACAAAGCTTTAAAAATACCCAAAACCTTAACCAAATCATATTTTTCATTACTTATATTGTAGCTTCTTAGGAATAGCACAATGGCTATTGTATGAGGCTAAAGAAAAAAAATACTTTTCCTCTAGTGAAAAACACTGCAGCATGTATGAGCAACAACAACTGCCAGAAGTATTTTTAATAATTAGTAAGTAACCTGGCCAAAACACATCTTATCTCTTATTTTTCAATGGTAAAAAATTATTTAACTGGAAAATGGTTACTGCTAAGGTAATGCATATGTATGCATTATGTACGCATATGAATTAACTGCAACAAAAACATCTATCTCATATTTGAAAAAAGTTAAGTGGTGGTATTTTGTAGTGGTGGTATTTTGTAGGCTTGTATTTGAAATACAAATTGTTTGAGTAATTTCTATATAGCTTATGTAAAAAAAATGCTGGTACACTATTTTACTTTCTTAATGCACTGTTTTCCTATTAATAGTTTCCATTCTTTAAACAATCTTAGATTTCATCTCAGCTAGATACTAAGAAACAAGGTGTGAACAAACTTTTAAAGTTTGTTTAGAACAGAAGTTACCTCCGACCTTTAGCAAGTAAATCAGATACTCAGCGTCTGGACAGTAGTTCAACAAAACCACAGCAAATAACTTTATAACCTAGTTTTCAAGCTTTCCGCCTCTGTTGCATCCAAAGAACATATTACAACATCAGTGATATGCGTCAGTGGATATTTTCATAGCTTTCTATCAGTTTCATCATGTTGGAGTGTTTCAGATCTCTGAGGACATTCAAAAGAAGAAAACACCAAAAACTTTGATGAAATTCCAATTTATCTCAAGTGAAACAGAAAAATATAAACTGGTATCAATAACATGCTTCTACTTTGATGCTGGTGCATTTTCCTTATCTGTCACTCTTAAACACAGTGGAAAAGGCAGAAGACAGTGGACAGAGTTAGAGGATACATACTGATAACTGATGACTCATTTCAGTGACTTGATCTATTGTGCATTTTCAACCAAAATCTCTGTGGTGATGTACCATTTCTCATTTCCAATTGCCTGTCTGTTCCATTTACACTTAATGAGTGTTTCATAACAAACTCCTTAATTTTTGTTAATAATTAACATTTCATCCAAGTTGGACAAGAATTACAGTTGAACGTGATACAAACATTTTGCTGAATAGATATTTTTTTTAAAACTACTTGGCATAATAGCCAGTATTTGAATTGTTAGTGTGTAGAAAGAGTTACACCTGGTTCAGGGTTTGTTTGTTTTTTTTTTTTTAAACTGTGCTGGTAAGAACATTTCTCTTCATTTAGTGCCTTTTTGGCAAATGTGTGACGCACAGTACTTATTCTGTAAGTCTTGTACATGCACAAACACTTTCTGAATTGCAGAGAAACGTATTTGCAAAATGGATCAGGCTTCTATCAAGCAGCAGCAGTCCAGCTGCTTTTCTGCTAAATTCTCTTCATACCATCTGGTTGGCATCTGCTGCATAGTTATCATGCCAACAAACACTCCTGGACAATAAAATATCATAGCATAGTATCATTTGGAATCCACAAGAAGTTAAGTCTCTCAGGCACAGTACACTGGTTATAAGGTCAGACTGCCTTTAAAATACAGGTCATTCACAGGACCTTTTAGCAGCCAAAATAATGCATTACAGAATCCACAGAACATGTCTTTTTTATTTTTATCTATCCCAATGAATTATGAAAATATTGTTGAGAAACACATACTGTTTTAAAAAAAATTAAAACCAACTACGCAAACAGCTACCACTATTTGTTACATGGATAATATTCAGCTATTTAAAACTGGGGTTTAGCTTACAAGTCAGTGAAATGATGTTTCAAAACATGAACCAACTAAGAAGGTTTAATGCTAATAAAAAGTATTACATACACTTGAAATTGCTCAGCTTTGGAAGCAAAGTGCTTTATAACAGTCTTTATGCATTCTGCACACTTACATGTCAATACACCTTTTCCTATGAGTTCACTTTTTACCCACTGCACAATGATTCTATATGGGAAAATATGTTTATTCAGTTGGTATTGTAGTGCTGAATAAGATGTTAATTTCCTTTAGCCCCTTCAAACTTTAGCCCCTACTGTGTTACCTGCTTGTGAATCAAAATATCACATTTATCCTTCCTTTAACCAGAGCCTTCAAGCCAAGTGACTTCTCTTCATGCTGTAGTATAGCCGTCAATCTTTTTTTCTTGGACCTTACACCTGACCATATTAAAACACATTAAATTTGTCTAGACACACATCGCCTAAGCAACCAGTTCTGATCACTTTGTACAGCTTATTCTCTTCCAGTCTTTAGGTTTCTGGATCTGAACACTTTATTGGTATTGGTTGTTCTCCAGTATCTATAAAAATTAAATCACCAAGAGGTTGAAGACAACAGGTTGAAACTTTGAGCTAGGCAGCTGCACTTTTGTGTGCTAACAAGCTTTAAAACAATTGTATCTTGCATATGTTTAGACAAAAAATTGTTTGTTTATACTGGTGGACAGACATACATGATCTAGACCCCAGCATGATGTCTCAATAGGCTATGAAGACTGGTACAGAAAATCATCATGGCACATGAACAAGGGCGCAGAAATTGAAAGTAAATCTTGGCCAGAAAGATGTAGCCACACCATTCAATTCTAAAGGGTATACACTCTGCTTCTAATTCTCTAGAAGTAATTCAAAGCACAAGTTCAAGTTCACACTTCCAGTGTGAGGGAAAAAGGCTCATCAGCTCTTGCTGTCTCTGAAAGAAAATAGCTTCCCAAAGAAGCACATGACAATAAAAACATAGACAAGGTGAAATTTCCAGAAATCACTTTTAACAAATGAGTCAATCAAAATTTCTCACCTACATAGATTTGTATGAACTTTAAACAGACCAAAGACTCTGAGTTTTTATTTTAGAACATTCCTTTGGTGCCAGAGTTTCTTAATAATTTTAATTTGTTTATGAACACTAAATTAGTTGCACTAGTAAATTCAGAATATGGAAACCAGAAGTCACAGGAGTTTGTATCTTGAATATTAAGGTGCCTTTTTTTTTTTAACAAAGCAACTTATTTGCTCCAGGTGACACTGTTAAAACATTTTTTTTAATTCTCTAGAGAACAAGATAGCAAATTAATAAAATTATGAATGATAAGTATTCATTAAAAGAATCTTCTCTAGGTTGAGTGCAGATTTTAAAGTGTTTGGAAACTGGACTGATTACCACAAGAAAATCATCCCCACTTGTAAAAGATCTTTCAACTCAGGCATTCATATCTAGCACAATTTCTCTGGTAGAACATGTACACACCCTGAAATCTGAGCCAAATTCCATAGAATGAAGAAATGTAGATAATATAAGTTATCTACACACAAAAAGGTGAAAGTTTCCTTTTTAAAGTTGGTTTACACATTTAGTGCACAGTCAGTGCTTTCTGACAGTAGACCAGAAAGCACAGAAATAAAGGGTAAGGGAGGGGAACTGGGAAAGAAAAACATGCAAACTTTATGTCACACAAAAAGTCAATACATTTTATAATAGCACCATTTTGCTATTGTCACTTAAGAATTCAGGAAGGATCTTGTTGTTTATTTTTCAGTGACCCAACAGAGTAATTGCCAACAAAAGATATAAGGGGGTTAGTTTTTATTTCAAGGATTTTGTAGACCTATTTCTCAGAATGTCAGTGAATAACATATCAGAACAATATGAGAGATAGTTCCTGATATCAGTGTTCTCTATCAGATCTCATGAAATTGTCTTGAATTATCTGATGAGGACAGATGGGTGGTTTACTTGCACAGTACAAGCTGTATTTATTAGCTACAATACAATTGCCATGTATACATAGAAAGGCACTCATGGGGCATTCCATGGGAAATGTAGATGACTAGCAATCATGAACCCAAAGCAAGAAAATTCTTGAGAAGGAAAAAAAGGATAAACATAACAAGAGAAAGAATTCTTCTTACACAATTCTCTCTTCACAATTCTAGAAACCCTTAAATAATAAAAATCTGTTCCTCTCTACAGGCTGAAAAAAAAGGGTGTATGACCTATGCTTTCTTTTATTGCCACCTGTGCTGGTTTTGTCCGGGGTAGAGTTAATTTTCTTCATAGTAGCTAGTATGGGGCTATGCTTTGGATTTGTGAAGAAAACAGTATTGATAATACAGGGATGTTTTCATTATTGATGTGCAGTGCTTACCGAGACCCAAGGCCTTTTCTGCTTCTCTCCCCACCCCCCCAGCAAGCAGGCTGGGGGTGCACAAGGAGTTGGGGGGGACACAGCCGGGACAGCTGACCCCAACTGGCCAAAGGGATATTCCAGACCATATGGCATCGTGCTCAGCATATAAAGCTGGGGGAAGAAGGCAGTGGGGGGGGACAACACACACTAGAAGTGATGGCATTTGTCTTCCCAAGTAACCATATGTGTGATGGAGCCCGGCTTTCCTGGAGATGGCTGAACACCTGCCTGCCGATGGGAAGTGGTGAATGAATTCCTTATTTTGCTTTGCTTGTGTGTGCATGTGATGGGTTGACCCTGGCTGGACGCCAGGTGCCCACCAAAGCCACTCTATCACTCCCCTCCTCAGTTGGACAG
>JANZLQ010000079.1:27933437-27951903 GCA_026212715.1 Elanus axillaris
ACCAATGCAGAACACAGCACTATGAGGGCTGCTATGGGGAGAATTAATTCCATCTCAGCCAGACCCAATACAGTGCAGCTTTTGCTTTACCTAATGTACCTAACTGTCTTTATCTCAACCTATGAGTGTTCTCACTTTTACCCTTCTAATTCTCTCCCCAGTCCCACCGCGAGGGAGGTGAGTAAGCGTCTGTGTGGTGCTTAGTTGCCGACTGGGGTTAAACCACAACACCACCTACCAATATGTTCCATTAAAGTGGTGTCACCAATGAGCATCAGTGACAGCAACAAAGTGGTGTCACCAATGAGCACCAGTGACACCAACAAATGTCACTACAGAATACACTGTTGTGTTACAAGTTTTGTATTTAGTCCTCTGTTCTCACAGAAAAGCCATTACAGTAGGTTTCTGGAAGAACTTAGTTTTGTTAACTACATGAAGTACTATTTGGTGATAGCCCTTATAACAGGGTAGGGAAATTGTATAAAAAACAAAGCAAAAAAAAAAAAAATGTGCAAAAGACAGACCTTTTATATGCAGCTGCACAGTAGGAAAGATAACACTACCACCAGTGTTAAAAGATGAGAGGAGGAAAACTGGACAAATAAAAATAGAGAGGGAAAACTGTCCTAGTTGGAGTCACAGCTTTCAAAAAAAATGGTGAAAATAACTATGTAAATGGCTACCCATGCCAGAATAAAAATTACCTTTATCAAATGTTTAACACAATGTATTAAGTCTTGAATATAAAGCAAGTCAAAGCTCATGGCTCTAACTGATGGGTTGGCACCACTGTGCAATATTTGGGCAACCGTATTACCTCATATTTCTTTGCCAGGGCAACTGGAAAATCATGGGACATTTCTGGCATGACAGATGAACAGTTCCTGGATTATGCAAGAGAGATACTTTGGCTGAAGGACCTATATCCTTCACTACCCACTTGTACAAATCACTCAATTCTATTTCTCAGTACCACCTCTCTTTTGTATGCTCACTGTGGTATCACTGACAGCAAGCTTGTAGCGGATCAGTATATGTGCAACACCACCACAGCAAAATGGACTGGTCATTCTTCCCCAGATAAGTGAATCAAGAGCAGCTGCTGCACCATACCCCCCAAAATGCTGTCAGGAGTGGAGGGCACAATGTATTAAAACAGTTTTGAGAAATATTCTTTTGAACATCCTGGTAATCCAGAAGGTAGTGTCAGAAATAGCAGAAGTCCAATAGTGCCATCAGTCTCAAAATCAAGACAGGAATCACTTGTATGATATGGTAATATCACAACTTTTTTTCTGTAGAGCTTACAAAAAATATCAGTTTAAATGAGTTGCCAGTTGCCAGGAGAAATGTCAAATGAAGCATCCTGACACTGCTGTTGCAACTACTTGGTGGGATGTTGCAAGGCCTGATTTGTAGTCATCTTTAAAAAAGAAAATCATTGAGGCATTAGACTTCTCATAACAAATTGTCGTGGTTTCAGCCCAGCCGGTAACAAAGGCCCACACAGCTGCTTGCTCACTCCCCCCGCCCCCCTCCGGTGGGATGGGGAGGGGAATCAGAAAGAGAAAAGAAAAAAACTGGAACCATGAGGGTTGAGATAAGGACAATGTACTGGGGCAACACAAAAAGAGAAAATTAGAACAATAACAACAGTACAAATAAAAGAATATACAAAACGAGAGATGCCCAGTGCAACTGCTCACCACCCAGAACCTGATGGTCTGCCACTTCCCCCACCGAAAGCCAAGAGACCCCCCCAGCCCGCTCCCCATTTATATACTGAGCATGGTGGCACATGGTATGGAAGAGCTCCTTGGCTAGTTTGGGTCAGCTGTTCTGGCTGTGCCCCCTCCCAGGTTCCTGTGAAAATTAACTCTATCCCAGCTGAGCCCAGGACACAAGCGTACTATATATGCTTTGAATGACATTTGCTTTTAGGTTTTGCATATCTCAATCTGATCACATCACTGCTAACATTTGAATGTATTTGTATTCTACAGAAAAAGTCAGGAATAAAACTACTCCTTAGCTATATACTAGATAGGTTTAGGTCTTGAATATTATATCAGAGAGCAAAGGTCATATCTAGAACTATCAAAAATAAGTTTACCTTCACAGGAAAGCTGGACATGCAAAAGTAGACTAAAGTAGTAGACTAAAGTAATTTGCAGCACAGAAAGCATTAGTCCTATCTTTTGGGGTATTGTGCTATTTTGTTTTACCTTGCTTGCTACACATACAGTTGTTATCAGAAGGCAGTGAGATGTCATGAAATATCCCATTTGAATATCAGTATCACATTTTTACTTCTGTTGGTGAGAAGCCATTCAGAATAAAAAGAGGAAGAAGGTCATTTATTCCTGCTGACTATATTCAGTAGACAATATTATTAATTCACTTAACATGTTTAATAACTCTGAAGATTCCCAAACTCTACTATAATTTCCACATTATGTCTGAGGGGATTGAAGACACAGACTCCTGTGTACTAAGCAGAAGACCCTTTAATCTGCTTACAAGCTTTCTTATATATTCTTAATGGTTATACATGCGCTTCTTGCTTTACAATGATTGGTCCTCATAACATGTTCGCATGCACAAGCTAACTATACAATTGGCTATTAACTCTTATCCACGCTCCCTGTCACACTCTACTTGTGGTCTGGCAGTTCTTTAATATCCTGATTACTCAGCTCTTCTAGGGACTTTCCAGCCTCTTCAAGGATACACAGTTATCTGCTCAAGGTCAGCGTTCAGCTTATATTCCAATCCCTCGGACCAGCCGAGGTTTCCCACATTATGTCCTTTTGGCAGTTCTGAACCTCAATATTCATTTGTTGATGCATTTTAGTGAGTAAATTAAGCACAAGGATTTCTACAGCAATTGATCTTCTCTGAGAATCTAGATATGTGTCCATTTCTACTACCTTACATTAAGCATTTCACTTTGCTCAGCTTTGGAGAGTTTCAGAGAGCTTTGCTGTAACTGATCAACATTACACAATCTCAGTTTCAACAAAACTTTATAGCCAGTTCCAACTAGGTCATGTAAAAATGTCTTAAAAGCTCTAAAACCAGAAATTTATTCTAGAAAAGTTTACCAGCTCCAAGACTCTGTGTAGGCCTTATTGCTTGCTAGAACATAAGTTTTTTCTCTCTCCTTTACTGCAGAGAACCAGCACACCTACACAGACACATTCAGCCAGGCCTATTCTTTTTCTACCTGTAATCTAAGCCAATTGAACTGAAGCATGACCCGAGACACCTTTGCTAGCATAGCTCTGTGCTGTCCACAAGGCACACAGCACTAGCTCAACAATGGTAGTGCTACATCCATATAGGAACTTGCTGGCATGGAAAAAAGGCATAGCAAGTACAGGTCTGCATATGTAAGGTCAAATAAAATACCAATACTCACATTCAAATGACAAAAAATTTATTTTCAATGACAATAAAACAAAAGAGGTACTACTGATAACAGAAGTAAAATAAAACGGGCATTCATTGCTATTGTGAACAGGCATTAACTGCGGTACCTAGAACACACGGGTATTTTATTCAGTCTTGCAATTGCAAAGCAAGTGAAGTGCTAATGATCAGTACTGTCCCCAGTGAGGCAGCTCTCAGTCCCAAAGTCACTTAATATTCCAGCAGCCATGAAACTTTCCAACTGCAACAGAAAAGGCCAAGTCTCACAGTGTTTCTATCTACCACACACTACTGCTGATTTCATCTTCAGTTGCCTGGCTGGAGTTTCATGTGCATGTGTGTTTGGGTTTTTGTGGTGAGCTGGGGCAGTTCACTGAGAAGTAAATGAAAACAATACCTTTAATAACCAAACATCAAAAGGTTGCAGCCAAGCCAAGACATTCATGCTTGTTTTCATTAGAATGACTGGCATCTAATGACCAACATACAGGCTTGACAGTGGACACTGAGCAATGATTTCAGCAAACCTTCTTGCTGTAATGGTCCAATTCAATGAACTAGACAAGAGAAGGAAAACAGAAGCACACCAAATTATCTATATACATCAAGCAGTTCCAAGGAAATCCAAAAATACACCTGTTTGGCAGTATTAAACAATGCTTTTTTTAAAACCTCAGTCACAAGCTGTTATAAAGCCATAATAAAGGCTCACGTCTGGAGAGGGAACCAAGGGACTTTTCCACTTAAGGCAAAATTTTAAAGTAAAGGCTCATGACTGCAGTTCAAGTGACCATATGAGGAATTATGTAAACAGTGACAGCAATGTGTCCTCACAAGTCCCTCTCAAATAACCAAGATTTCCATTAGTAGTCTTAGAAATATTATTTCATCAGAGTTAACTAGCTGAACATGAAAAGTTGCAAGCAGAAAGTAGTAGTTCTTCCTTCAAGAAGAAAGAGTGTGCAAGATGACAATACATCTTAGAAAATCCTGACAAGACAGAAGACAACAATAGTAAAGCTATTGAATGGTTGAATCTATGCATTCTGCCACTCTTCCCTTTGCTTACTAAATAAATCAAGGGCACAATACTAAGCATCACAGCCTTTTGTATGATGGTGTCAGAGTGTTAGGTTGATGAATTAGCTTTGGAGATAATATTTTTTTGGAGCTGCATTTTATTTCTGGCTTCATCATTAGAATATTCAGCAGTTCTGGACAAATGCTTCACCTCTCTGCCTCTGTTTCTTCTCCCAGTCTAATCCTTTCCTATTATGTTTCCCTATACTTTTTATTTGCAATTAACCTTCACTTCCTAGTATCTCCATTCATGACTTGTAACACTTTTTGTCCGTGTATGGCCCAGACATTAAAGCTGATTAGAGGCTGTCTTCCAAAATTAATTTTTTTTTAAGTTGATCCTAAAAGTATTCATCACTGGCTTGTTTTGATACAACAGTGCAGTGCATCATTCAGGAAAAGAATCACAGGAAATATTTAAATCAACTGATATATCTTTACATTATCTTACTAAATCCAATTTTTAATCACAAAGTTCCAATAAGTAATTGACTTTCATGGCTAGGTATAGAAAGCCCCAGGCAATCATAACAATTTATGAATGGCTGGTAACTTCAGCTATATTTTTGTGAAACCATTCTGGCTATAGGATGCCTATAAACATTTCTCTCATGTAGACATGTTCTCTGTGATTTGCTTTGACTTTCAAGTTTGAGTAAGCTTCAAAATATAATGCAACTTAGTCAAAAACTTTCACCTGTTTTCTAAGAAATTGCCTGCGGTATACCCACAATTAGGTGCAGCTGAAAATTTTCTTTCAGTGAGTGTGCAATGTTTTCTGAATTTTCAATGAAACCTCAAATCATTTGTCTCAGATTTTTTTGTATTTCTAGCATGTATCTCCAGCTATTGCCCTCAGCAGCCATGCTTCTTAACATTCAGTTTGGCTTGAATGCCTGTAAATTATAAAGAAGCCTAGAAAAGCCTATTAAATGCATTCCAAATTTACTCCCAAAAGAGCTAACAGACATAAAAACTGCTAAAAAGGTGAAATGCTGCTATATATGATGTAAAAATTATAACAAGACTAAAAAGTTTATTTGTTGAGGGCAGGCTGAAAGCTATGTTACCAAATACTTGGTGGTCTGGTACAAAGAGTTGACAAGCTCAGTCTTCTGGAAAACAGAAGCAATTTACCTCAGCACTGAGAACACCACCACTGAAATACACAACCTTAGTTGAGACTTCAGGAAGAGGGGAAAAACAAGATTTTGCAAACACTGCTGTATATTAAAAGACCAAAAAGGCATAGAATGAACTTTTCTGCCTCACTGTGGTCTGCACTGTATGTGACCATGATGACCAGATTTGTGAGAACATGAGAAGAAAATAATACTTGCTTCATTTTCTTTCTAAATAGCATTATGAAGAGACCCCACTGGTTGGAACATCACAATTTGTGCTGCAAAGCTGCACACAGCCATGCTATTCACCCTTCTCTCATCTTCCACAACAGAGGGAATTCCCTACTAGCATTGAGTCTACACTGCCCTTCTCCCAGCCTGCAGTGCAACAGGTAGTCAGTAAAGCTGGTGTCCATAGTCCCTGTAGTCTCAATTTTAGGATAGATGAAATGGATTGTAGACAACAAAGTGCAGCAAAAAAAAAGCAGATATTTTTCCAAATTTTGTGTGAACCAGATTGAGCACAAAGGACAAAGAATACAAGGAGGTACCTTAAAACCATCCCCTCATAAACTGGAGCAAGTTCAGTGGAAGGCCACTGAGATGGTTTGGGGTTGGAGCACTTGCCCATGAGTTGAGACAGATGGCTGGCCTTATTCAGCCTGGAAAGCAGACAGTTTTGGGAATGTAACTGCCCATGAGCTGCTTATTGAAAGGACAGCAAGGTTTTTTTGCAGCAGTGCATAGCAGGAGGATGGGGGACAATCAACATAAACTGAATCAAGAGTGATCCCAAATGAACAGAAGGGAAAACATTTTTTTTTTTCACCCAGGAGGACAGTGCAGTAGTGGTTATCCATGGAGGTGATGCCATCTTTTTCCTTTCTTGGAGGTCTGCAAGACCTAAACAAAGCAGGACAAAGGGACAAAGCCCTGAGCATCCTGGTCTGAGCTCATAGCTGACCTTGCTGTGAGAAGAGGTTGACCTAGAGACCTCCTGAGGTCCCTTTGAGCCTGAATTATTCTGCAGTCCTACAAACATCCCAAATTTCTGAGAAACAGCAGCTTCAGAAGTTTCATTCATCAACAATAAAGTTGCCCACACTCATTCACCATTTCTTCTTTGTCTGCAACATATTCTTAATATTTATCCTGAGCAGAACAATATACTTTCTTGTATTATTCTACCAAAACCTAATTTTCATCTGTTAAAAAATATAAAGTGAGGTCAGGCGAGACTGAAAGAAATCTTTTCAAAATCAGTTATCTCTACATGTTGGTTGCCAAGTATATCATGGTGCTTTTGTTTTGTTTTGTGGGGATTTTTTATACAAAAAAGGCCTGAAAGACTTGAAGAGGATTTTTATTTAGCTTTCCAAAAATTAATGGTAGAGGAGAACTGCAATAGAAGAATACAATGTCAAGATAGTGATGAAGGATGAATCAATAGGAAATTGCAGAGATGCTCAAAGAGTAAACATATATTTAAGAAAAAAAAATGTCATGGTTTAACCCCAGCCAGCAACTAAGTACTGCACAGCCGCTGGCTCACTCCCCCCTGGTGGGATGGGGGAGACAATCAGAAGGGTAAAGGTGAGAAAACTCATGGGTTGAGATAAGGACAGTTTAATAGGTAAAGCTGCACATGCAAGCAAAGCAAAACAAGGAATTCATTCACTACTTCCCATCAGCAGACAGGTGTTCAGCCATGTCTACGAAAGCAGGGCTCCATCATGCTTAATGGTTACTTGGGAAGACAAATGCCATAACACCAAACATCCTCCCATCCTTCTTCTTCCCTGTTTTGGGTTTCTGTGGTGGGGTTTTGGTAGCAGGGGAGGGGCTGCAGGGGTGGCTCCTGTGAGAAGCTGCCTGAAGGTTCCCCAGTTCCAAGTCGGACCTGCCTCTGGCCAAGGCCGAGCCCATCAGTGAGGGTGGTAGTGCCTGTGGGAGAGCAGAGTTAAGAAGGGAAACCTGCAGTGAGCATGGGGATTGGAATGTGAGAGGATCCCCTCTGCAGACCTGCAAGTCAGTGAGGAAGGAGGGGAGGAGGAGGAGGGGATGCCCCTGCAGCCGAGGAGAGGCCCCGCAAGATGGCCGTGACTCCATGGGAAAGCCCACACTGGAGGAGCCTGTGACTGAAGGACTGCAGCCCGTGGAATGACCCACACTAGAGCAGCTCATGAAGAACTGCAGCCCATAGGAAGAACTCACACTGGAGGAGTTTGTGGTGGACTGTCTCCTGTGGGAGGGACCCCACACTGGAGCAGAGGAAGAGTGAGAAGTCCTCCCCCTGAGGAGGAAGGAGAGGCAGAGCCAACATGTGGAGAGCTGATCCCAAACGCCATTGCTCATCCCCCTGTGCTGCTGGTGGGGAAGAGGTAGAGAAATTGGGAGTGGAGTTTAGCCAGGAAGGAGAGAGGGGTGGGGGAAGGTGTTTTATGATTTGGTCTTATTTCTCATTACCCTTGTTTTTATTTGATTGGTAGTAAATTAAATTGACTGTGTTTTTTTCCATAAGGTGAGCCTGTCTTTTTCCTGTGACCATAAGTGGTGAGTGATCCCTCCCAGTCCTTGACTTGACCTACAAGCTTTTCTTTATATTTTCTCCTCCTCAACCCACTGGGGCTGGGGAGGTGTGAGCAAGCAGCTTCATGATGCTTTGTTGCCAGCTGGGCTTAAATCATGACATTCCCCCAGCTTTATATGCTGAGCATGATGTCATATGGTCTGGAATATCCCTTTGGTCAGTTGGGATCAGCTGTCCTGGCTGTGTCCCCTCCCAGCCTCTTTTGCACCCCCAGCCTGCTCGCTGGTGGGGTGGTGTGAGCAGCAGAACAGGCTTTGGCTCTGTGTAAGCACTGCTCAGCAATAAGGAAAACATCAATGTGTTATCAACACTCTTTTCTTCACAAATCAAAAACATAGTCCCATAACAGCTACTATGAAGAAAATTAACTCTATGCCAGCCAAAACTAGCACACAAAAAAATAATTCAAAGAACTCATGAAACACTTTTAAAGGAATCCCTGCATACCATGCAATGGAGTGTCTGGCAGTATCTACTGTAGGATCAAGGAATGTGTATGCATAAAAGGAGAGGTCTTCAACAGAATATGTGGAGCTTGCAAGAAAATAAGAAGATACTTAAAACAACCCAGCCTAATCCCCTGTAGTATCAACAGAAGGTTGTTATTGAGGAGTAACTCATGTCACTAAGAGTATTCAGTAACAGGTCTTACACTAAACAAAAATTTCTACTTCTGAAGAGTTAAGGAAAGATTAATGCATATACTGTTATGTTTATTAAAAATGACTGTGTTATATGATATTACTGAGCACCAGACAAAAGGTGTTACTGACTGTACGATGCAGACCACTGAGGTACCATGCTCCAGCACAGGCTTTCCATGGGGTCACAGCCTCCTTCAGAGCACATCCACCTGCTCCAGTGTGGGATCCTCCACAAGCTGCAGGGTGGATATCTGCTCCACCATGGACCTCCATGAGCTGCAGATGGACAGCCTGCCTCACCATGGTCTTCACCACAGGCTGCAGGAGAATCTCTGCTCCAGCGCCTGCAGCAACTCCTCCTCCTCCTTCTGCACTGACCTTGGTGTCTGCAGAGTTGTTTCTCTCACATATTCTCACTCCTTTCTCTCCGGCTGCAGTTTCTGTTACACAGCAACTTTCCCCCTTCTTAAATACATTGGTTATCACAGAGGTACTACCCCTGTTGCTGGTTGGCTCAGCTTTGACCAACAACAGGTCCATCTTGGAGCCGGCTGGAACTGGCTCTATCAGACATGGAGTCCCAGATTTAAGATGCTTGGGAGTTTCTGTATTGGAGTACTGAACATTGCAAGTCACTTTGTGGTTTCCTAATCAGAGTATATCTCCTATTGACCTCAGTAGCAGCTGAATACTCCAACATTTACCCAAGAGTGATCGTGGGTGCCCTAGCAAATGAGGAATACAGTTACTGTCCATTTTGAGAGATGGAGTGCAAGTATCTTGCTCCCTATCTACATAAGAACTCTATGGTCTATACAATGAAAGGAACCAATACCTCAAAGCTTATCTCCATTGTGAAATAAATCTCCCTCTGTGCAGGCATTTACACTACATAATTTCAAATTCCTGAAACAAAATTAAATGGATGCAATTCAGAGCACTGCCTCTTCCATTATGCAAATCACATTCCTCTCTTGAACAGACTGACATTAAAGAAAGGCATCTTTTCAAACCACTAAAATAATATTGGGTAAACCCAACCATGTAGAACTCTGAAATTTCCTGAGAATTAAACGTATCACAGAGCAAACTCAGACTTCACTAGTGTGCTATTAGAACTCATAATTAGGTAAACTTTCCAAGTTTAAATGGCAAAGACCTTTAATTTCTGGAACAGTTTTCCCAAAAATAAAACTCTAACCTTTAAAAGACAGTGTGACCTACACTCTGTGCTGCCCCAGAACAGCAAGCTTGTCACCTGTGAAGTGTTTTCAGCCTTCTCTACATGGTAGTTTTAAGGTCTGGTGAGCCATTTTGTCTCCTTGTTATACAGAATAGAGACAAGAAACTGAGCTATTGATTTATTTTTATTTTATTTTCAAATACATGGAGCATTTCTAGCACAGTCTTGATAGCTGGAATGTTAGAATGTAAACAAAAGGCAAAGTGGAGTTGAAGCGTATTTGTGTTCCTTTAATAAATCAACAAATAAATTTTCACTCTTTAAGACATTGAAAAATCTAGTTGCATTCATGCATAAATAGTTGGCTTTTCTAGCCTTGGTAATTTTTCCTTGTTTAGTGCCTCTTACTTGCATGGAACTTTCCAATGTCTCATATCATTCTTAAGCATCAAAGTGAATTGACAGGATTAGGTTTTGCCCTGTAGCTTTAAGCTTCTAGACCACAGTCTTTCAGCTGTTTCCACATGACAGAGAGGCAGAATTTTGGTGGAAATCTCTAAGGCAAAGCAAACCAACCAAAGGCACAGTCAGTTACAGATTGGTGTCTAATATCTTATCAGTATCTAGTATAAATTAAAGGTAAAAAGTCATTGAGGAAATCACTCTTGAGTAGAAAATGGAAATTCTGAAGAGTTCTGTGGGATTACAGTATATTAAGTGATTACAGATATAAGTCTGAGTCTTTTCTACTTTAGCACTACACAGTCAATTGATTATGCATATTTTTAAAAATGCATTAACCAGCAGGTATAAAAAGAAAAAAAAAAGTCACTGAACTAGTCACATGGGCAAACTGAAAGCAACCAATATATTCAACAATAAAACACTATGGTATAAATATAGCAAAGCAAAGTATATGCAAGAGATAAAAGTTCAGAAAATTCATTAAGCTGTATTTGTCCACTGCTGAAAAAGTGCATTTTAAAAGTCTCTATGAAATAAAACTTCCTGTTAGATACTATTCTACAGTCCTGGATTCATAACATTCCCAAAAGAGAAAATTATGCCATGATAACAAAATTCTGGTTTCTGATTCAGCTGGTTTTAACAATGTATTAAGTGCTGAATCAAAACTTCAGTATGACTGCACAGAAAGTGACCAAGCGGTCCTTGCTGTTTAAAAAGCTAAATAATAAGACACTAGCACAGCTACATAAAGAACTCTACATTTTTGAAGATAATAATGTCTTGTTCTTGCCAGTTCGGTAAAAGCATAACTAAATACAGTTATGTCTCAAAATACACTTTTCAGTTCAATAGTGGATGATAGAAGGTAAGTGCTGCCTGAAAGGTTTTGCAAAAGGTACACAGGATGCTTTTAAAAATAGGTATATTCCTGATTGAGGCATGTAGCAGCAATGGGTAACCATCCAAAGATTTTTAAAAAATCAGTTTGGATGATTATTCAAAGCTCTACTGAGATATTACATTTTTTTATGTGAAAAACAAGCTAAAATCCTCAAGAGAGCTTTTGCAAGTGTTGTGTTGATTTTTACTTCAATTCAATCAAATATATTTTTAAAATATCTTCTGTTTTGACATTTTTAAATTTTTCTTTCGAGTCCATAATAAGAAGCAAACAAGCACGATTTACATTATAAACTGTCTGGTTTAGTCTATTTAATTGGATCTACCACTCAGTTAACAATTAGGTTAAGGTGGTGATTAGGCTCTTCAACTCCATCACGGAGAAAGTTTTCAAACAAAACCATTCTGTCTTTCAAATGATTCATAGCCTAAATTTAAGATATGAACTATCTTGCACTCTTCTACTTACCAATATTTGGAGAACCAGATTGAATGAGAAAATTACTGTCTTTGCTGATATGAATTTGCTGATGTGGGAGCATTTAACAAAAGAAAGGATGGATCGGTGCTTGTAGTACTAAAATGGAGATTGGAAAGACAGAGTTTCATTCTCTGTCTCAGCTTTTTCAAATAAACCATTTCATCTCCCTGTCCTTTAGTTCCCTGTTGGAAGAATTAGCATTTCTTTACCTCCAACCCTTCTTTACCTCCAAAAGATTTGAGAAATAAGCTGAGATCTCTGCAATAAGAAATATGCTTCATTTTGCTATTGAACTGAAGAGGTCAAGCCAGGAAAAAAGATTCCTATCCACTAAGTATATCGATACAAAAACAGTATAGAGACATTCCAAAATGAAACAAGTAAGAGGAGAAGGAAGGTGACTGTAACTCTTTGCTGTTTCAGAAGTCATTCAGCTTAAGATAATCCAAGCAAATAAAACAGAATGAGTAAAGCAGATCTATCAGCCCACAAGAGAAAAGCAGGTGACAATGGACCTTATCTAAACCAAATGTATATCACTGGAGTGCCATTGACATGTGGTCCTTCTCAACAACACTACTCACAGAATGTGTGGCAAGTTTTGATTAGTGAAAAGTGGTCATTAACAACTAAAATAATAATAAACTTTCCAACACAGCTCTTCTTTCTGAATCCTAAATCAGAAACACTAACAGCTGGATAGAAAAAGGTGAAGGTGTCATGTTATTAAAAAGAAAGAGCCTCCCCTACAGATGTTGATAGAAGTCACTTGATCAAGGCCTTGCTGCTTACTGAAATACTTCGCAAACGCCCTCCCAAAAATAACTGAAAACTCTGGTTAAATGTAGATATGTGGAACTCTAAATATGTATTCATCTCTGCTAGCTCTTAGCTAACCAAGCTGAAAAGAAAGAAAAAATGCAAATAATTTCAAAACCATTAAGTGCTTTGACGTAGCTCTTGACAAGACTCAAGCAAGCAAAAGCTACTAGGAAGTTCTCTGTTTCAGACATAATCTTTGTCAAACTTTAAGTTTCACATTATGTATACATCTTCCGCATCACTTAAAGTATGAAAGAGACATTTTTATTTATCAGTCATTATCATTTCACTGTACAAACATGAGGAAGAAAGCCTTAGACTGATACTATTAAAATATTAGAACATTAAAATATAAGAATCTGTTATTTTTTCCACTCTGTTGTACTTAAAATGACAAAGAGTTAAACATTAGCATTTTAAAGTTATTATTGTGGTGAAAACACAGACTTCCATTAAAAGAGGAAGGATTTCCATTAAAATGGGAATGTTACAAAATTTCATTGATAGTGCCACCAGAACTAAAAAATAGTCTTTTGGAGCTTCACCTGTCTTTGTATGCTATAATAGCTTCAATTTACTGGCAACAATGTTATTAAATGGAAGCTATAAACACTGCTGCTACGGCATAATGACGCCTCTGCACTTTAGTCTAAGCCTCTTGACCATGCAGAGCTTTCAATTGTCAAATTCAGGTGTTATAAACATAATAAATGTTAACCTCTTTATATTTAACCTTTCATTTTTTTCTTTTGCCATGAAATGTCTGAAGAAGAATCATATTAAGAACAGCAAAAGCCATTCTGGTACACAGAGAGCATGCCAGTCCTCATGCCAGTAGCAACATCATGTTTTTGATTGTGAACATTTGAGTCAGTTTCAAGAAGCCAGCTAGAAAACATTACACTAGAGACCAAGGTGTTGTCAGTCAACAGCAATTCCTCTAAATACCAAAGATCTGCTGAATCATATAAGAAGTGTCATGATTTATTATAGGCACAAAGGAAGCTGCATGTCTATCAGGGCAACAAAATAATGTACTACTGTCAGTTGTTAGAAATAAATGTTTGAGGATTTGGGGTGTAGCAGTGAAGACACGCTCATCAAAGGTCAGAGACTAGTACTGGTCTTTGTTTATTTCTTTTCTTTCCCATCCTATCTCATTTGTAAGAGTCTGTTCCTTCTTCAAAGTCACCATCCTAGAATGTGAAAGGGACTTGTAGGAAAATGATGATTTGCCGTCAGTAAAGAAATTCTTCCCCATGAAAATGGTCAGGCACTGGAACAGGTGTTCAGAGAGGCTGTGGATTCCAGCCCTGAGCATTTTCAACACCTGATTAAGCAAGGCCCTGAGCAGCATGATAAAACTTTGAAATTAATCTGCTTTGAGCAGATTGAGACTACAGGACTCCAAAGTGTTATGTTACATGAGAAAAGGCTTATCTGCACAAGCCCGAGGGAGCGCTGGGGAACAAACCTTAAAGACTGGGAGGGGTTATTGCCTAGCAGTTTGGGACATATTACAGGATGCAGGGGAAAAGCATAATGTGTGCATCTGTGTGTGTTGCTGTGTGTCAGGGGAATCTGCACCAGAAGCTGGAGCGGGCCTGCAGCCTGGGGTCTCATGTGCCCAGGTCCCAGCAGCTGGAGAGATCTGAGATCCAGAGTATGCTGCTGGGCAGACTGAGCATCTGAGTCAGTTCTTGGGGGATCCAGACTTGTGCATACATGTATTTCACACTAACAAGTGTTTATCTACCAGAGGAGATAACAGGTTGAGGCCATTGATGCTTTTTTGAACTTGTAAGAGTGCTGTGTTTTCTGTCTATGATCTGTGTGGCCTCCTGCATGCCTGTGGACCGTACACACATATTTGTGTGTGCCTGTTGGGAATACATGCACACCATTGGTACTGGTTGGGCCTAGGGGCATGGGGCTGCAGCATGCTACCAGATTCAGCAACCTTAACACAGAGGATCATTACAAGATAATTTTTCTCTGATTCTATGAGTTCTGAAAGAATCTGAAGGGAAACTGGGTGTCTGAAGTGAATGTCAGGGAAAGTGATAGAGATGGAAGCTAAAAGAAGCAGCTTCGCCTTCTGGGATGAACATAGTGACCTCCAAAGAATTTCATACTATTATAATGATGTCTAGATTTTAGGCACATAATTTTGAAATTCAAGGAACAGGAAACTAGCCTGTTATGACCTTTAAGATCAAACACAATACAAGAGGTTGTGTAATCATTTTTACTTTAGTTCTTTTGGGGAGCAATAATTAAACTTGGCCTGTGTGTTTGTCTTTCCCTCCCTCGCCCTGATTCAACAGTGAAAGTTAGCCTTGTTGACAACCAGTACCTGACTTCTTTTATGTACAGGCTTAAAAAGCAACATTTAGTTCAAAATAATTTTAAAGGTCCAAACTGTAAAGCCACAAGTACTAGCCAAGAAAAGCCCATATTGTACAAGGAAATTAACCAAGACCTCACTGTAGTATATGAAGTAGGCATGGAAACAGAAAGCTGCATTGAATTCTGTTGTTCATTGAATAACATTTCTGAATAGTTTTACTGTAGCTTCATACACCTCACATTGCTTTAAATCTTTCTAGAAGAAAAAGAAAAGACACAAGGGTCTCTTTAGGCTTTTCTCACATACATTTAATAAACTTTTTGCCAACACTCTTATTAAGCACTTTGGCAACTTTAAATGGCTCCATACTCATTAATTAATACATACAATTTCTCTGATTCCTTAGCAGCAAAGATACCTTCTAGTTCCAGGGGAGTCTAAAAGAAAATCTGTCTTTCCCCTGCTAGAGCTCCTTTAAGTGACAATATCATTATAACAGTTCATATATAATAGAGAAGTGTCTTTTTTGGGCTATAGACACATGTGAACAGAAGAAACACATAAGACTACATGTTTCATCATTAAAAAGGCAGATGAAATTCAGTGTGGTTAAATGCATTTAACGTAGTAATGAACATGAGAAATAAAGCCAGCTTTACATTTAAAATCAAAGCTATTAAGATTACCTTTGCCATTAAGGACTAAAATCCTGGGGTTATGACACACAGTTCCATGAAAACACCAGCTCAGTGTTCAACAGATGTCAAAAAGCAAGGCAAAGATTAGGAATATTAGGAAAGGAACAGACAACAAAACAGATAATACCATAATATCACAGCATAAATTAATGCTTCTTCCAAACTTCAAATCCTATATGCATAACTCCCCTCAACTCAAAAAGGACATATAGAAACAAGAAAAGGTTCAGAGGAGGGTAATGATATGTAGAGATTGGCTACACATGAGATCTGCCTGACTAGGTTAGGAGTCTTCTGACTGGAAAAGAGGTAACTTAGGGATAAAATGATGGAAGTGTAGAAACAAGCAATGGTATCACAAGACAAAACAATCAGTCTCTAACAGTACAAGTTCCAGGCAACTTCAAGCAAAACAACTGAGGGTCAGATTCAGCAGAAATGAAAGGAGAGGAATCTAGAGTGCAGAAAAGCATAAAGAGCACTGTGGATGCAAAAATGTTTTTATGAGTTCAAAGGGACACTGAATAACTACTTAGGGTTATTAAGTAGATTGGACATAGAGCTAGAAATGGTCAGAGGATGAAGACTACTCAGAAGCATCACACATTCTTGCTCTCTCCTTATACTTCCATGAGTGGTTTCCAATTGCCCCTGCTGGCAAAGGATTCTGAGGGAGACAAATTGGTCTGGATCAGTATACCCACTCTCACATTTTTCCAGAGTGGGCTTAATTGTCATCCAAAGCGTTGCCTTGAGCAATTTGGTCTAAACAACCCCCTCCCTTTCTGATGTCCAGTCTGATAGCCCACTTAGAAATGTGATATGTAGTATTTGGGGCACTTATAAAAACCACCTTTCAATCCTGACCCATTGCACGTTGGCATGAAACTATCATCATTGACCTTAAAGTCATCTGGCAGACTGAAGATAAAACAAGCCAAGAAATTTCTGAAAGTCTTGTACAATGATTCCCCTCAATAAATATTCAGAAGGTCAGTGTGTGTTAAAATATATGTTACTTGGCTACCCAGATCATAGCACCCAGTAAGATTAAAATTAGCTCATACACATGTATTAACCATAGCTTCCTGCTTAGCTGGGACAGAATGTTTGTCCTAACTTGAATCTCTAAAAAGGTTATATCTATCTTTCCACTTAAACCAAGCTGGATATTCTCCTCTCCTCACCCCTACTGAGCATCAGTAATAGTGACTGTGTAGCCATGTGGCAAGTCAGATTAGTGCACTGATTTGCAGGAAAGCAAAACTTTTCCTTTTTACTGCTCAGTTCACTCTCAGCCAACTAACTGAACTCTCTGGACACAGTGTGTCCACATACTCACTAAAGCTGATGCAAAGTAAGGGACAAGGCTGGCCCTGTCAGTGGCAGAACACCTTTAAAGCAGAATGGCCCTCTGGCTGTGAATTTGTGCACGCAGTTAGTGTAAATTTAATGTAGAAATCTCCTTACCAATATGGCGGAAGGAATTATTCTTCCAAATTAAACCTTACAGAGCATAAAAATCCTTGTCAATGAGGTTGAAGCACTACTTTATTCTTCTCCTGGAAGCTGGTAAGAGGGAAGGAAAAATGATAATAAGGAACATTGTTATGCCTATTTGAAGGGGAAGGAGCATTCAATCACCATATCAAAGAAAGCTGCATTTCATTTCCTGCTTCTCCAAAATAAAAAAATAGCCCAAAACTGTAGATGACTGAAACACCTCTGATGCTATTAGAAAGATTTACCAGAAGAGAGAGAGATAGTCATTTTGATACACACTGAATGGCATGGAGATAATTTTGTTAGAAGATCTATAGACAGGAAAAAAGTAATCGAACATAAAAGCATTTTAGAGTCTCTTAAATTGAAAACTGTTGGGAAAAAAGCTTTTAGTTATCATTTCAGCAATTATATGGTGCTGCAATTATATGCCAGCACCCTGGCACTTATCTCCACTAAATTATTCAAATTATCTATGCTACAACAACAACAAATTCTGATTAGGCATGGAAAGCCCAATACCATAGATAGGATTTTAAAGTTAAAGCGTGGTTGGATGCAAAACAAAATAAAGACAGGAACAAATTGATGAAACCTAAAGTTAATTTAAGTCATTACACCACTAATTAAAAGTGTGACCTTTTTTTCATTCATGTCATGCATGGGTAATTCAGAAAAATCTCTGCACAGTATAAAAGTATGCAGCGTGTAGAATTTGGAAACATTACTTTTCAGTCTGTAAAAGTCTGATAACAGATGGTGTTTTAGAAGGGTTGAGAGCTAGAAAACGGAGAAAATTCTCTTTGAAACAAAATAATCCCGTAAGAGACAGCCTGCAATGTATGCTTGTATTTGCTGGATGTTACATAACTAATATGTTCTTTTAAATATCAGAACAAAACCGGGGTTTCAATAGGCAGCACTAATTTCGGATTACAGAAAAAGAAATATAATCAAATGCAATATCCATCGGAAAGAAACTTTCTGGCTAGAAAACTTAATACCTGATTAAATGTACAGCTCTTTTTAGCTCAATGTCCTGGTTTCAGCTGGGATAGAGTTACGTGTCTTCCTAGTAGCTGGTACAGTGCTATGTTTTGAGTTCAGTATGAGAAGAATGTTGATAACACTCTGATGTCTTCAGTTGCTGCTAAGTAATGTTTAATCTAAATTCAAGGGGTTTTCAGC
>JANZLQ010000079.1:27992312-28008467 GCA_026212715.1 Elanus axillaris
AGCTGGTCCCTGGTGCAGAAGCAATTGCCTCTGAGTCTCTTGCCATATTCTCTCATTGATTTAGTCTTGAGGCCACACTGACACATTTGGAGTGAACCCAGCAGTTGATGTAGTACTGTTCCAACTCCACCCCGTGATCTTATGGGCTAGTTGGAGGGTATAGTTGCATCTGGTGCGCAGCTACAAACAATACAAGGATAACTTCCTCCCCCATAGAATCTGAAACTGCAGCTATAATTGTTGCATTGTTCCCATGTGAGCTCAACGGCTCACGATACAGATGTCCGTCGATTTTGCCATGACATTGTCATCCCGATTTTCACCATTCACACCTGCCACCATCATCACTGTCGGTAGGAGCACTGGAATGACATGTTCCTTCATGGTCCTGTAAGAAAGCACAAACTAGGCCTTGGTCTTAAAACCGGGTCACAGGGTTAGAAGTCTGGGATTGTCCACCAGGCACTGATGCGGTGAGTCTTTCCTCTCCCATCTAAGGCTTCCCAGGCATACGGGCCTCTGGGTTTTGCTAAGGTCATAGGAACAATTCCAATGCACGGCAATTTCACCATAACAGGTTGGCCCACGTGTGTCTCCAGTGGGCGTGAAACATCATGTTTTTTAATCAAGCCATTGGTTCCCTCAACCATACCATTAGCTTGGGGCTAATACGGGGTGTGAAACACCCATTTGATGCCTTGCCCTCGCCCCCAGTCTTGTACTGCTGTAGCTGTGAAATGTGATCCATTGTCACTTTGAATGCATTCAGGAGTGGGTAAAATACCAAACCATTCTCACAGAACCTGGACTGTCTGGTCTCCAGTAGCTGTGCCAGCAGCCGTTGCCATACACAATCCTGATACTACCTCTACTCCTGCCAAAATATATTTCTTCCCATGAGATGGTCTCAAAGGACCAATGTAATCAGTCTGCCATGTGCTCCAAAGAGCCTTGCCTGATATGCTGGGCCGGAGCTTGGTTTGGGTGATTAGCTTTAAGTCTTATTCGGTATTGCGTGCAAGCTGTAAGAATTGCTTCACAGATTTCCATGGACACTGGCCAACCCCAAGATTGGCATTCACAATAAAGATCTGCTTCCCCTGAGTGACCTCATTTGATATGCAACCATTCTGCTAGTCTATCCCAATCTTCCTTCTCACTGGTGACCATCCTGATTTGGGCCAGGTGGTCCACCTTTTGATTCCACTTCGCAGCTGGGGTTCCATCCTGAGCATGTCCTTTCACCCATCCCACCTTTAAAGGTCAGGATCTCCCTATTGCCAGGAGGTGTTGCCAGTCGTTTTCCTCCATGCTTTTGCATGACCTCCTTCCCGCTTACTTGATTCCCATTGACATATCCACTCTGTAGTGCCCTTGAGGGTTGTGTAGGAGTCAGTATAGAAGATGGTAGCACCATTCTCTACAGCCAGTAATAAAGCCTGTAGTTCTCCTACTTCTGCACTACCTTTACCCTCTTCCTTTAGGGGAACCATTAAAAAAACATAGCTGTAACATCTAAAGCAGCCATCCATGGGTGGGCTGCAGCCTATATTGCTGTTATTACTGAGGTAATACTTGGGACAGCAGAAGTTAATGGTGGGGTATTACTGTTCAATCTTCATTAATCAATTGTTAGTTGCCACCTTCCATCTGATTTGCAGACTGGCCAGATGGGGGGAATTGTAAGGTGAATGTGTGTGACTGATGAGCTGTCTTTTCTCTAGATTGTTAATTACTTCTGAAATGCCCTGTTTGCCTGCAGCTGGAAGTGGGTACTGAGGGACACAGGTTATTTTAGACTGTGGTAGTGCAGGAGTAACCAGTGTTCTGACATGGGTGGCCTCAAGTGAAAGCAAACTGGGGTTTGTCCTCTGTTAACACCATCCTGCTGACTATGCCATTAATGTTATGGATGGACAAATAACCAAACCCAACAGAAGTTATGGCTCAGATTTATTCTTCAGTAAGAGTTGGTTAGAAGTCCAGTAACACTTTCTAAAACCACAGGCAAGATGGTGTTAAGAGGAATTAGTACTGCACAGGTGACTTAAGAATCCTTGAGATTTAAAGTGATGGCTCAAAATGCGTGTATCCCTCCTCTACAAGCTAAAGGGCTCTCTCCCTTAGGAGTCGCCTTGGTTGGTGCCCGGACCGCAGACCCTCTGCTCCCAGGAGGACCAATTCCAATGTGTCCTCTGGCGGGACCCTGTTATAACCCTGTCGTATCTGACCTGTGGTCATTAATCCCTCTTGGCCAGGGTGGTCACCTTGGTGTACCTGGCATGTCTCTGCTGGCCAGTTCAAATTTCAACCTGCGGCCTCCAGGGTTTAGGCCTTGTTTTCTCCTTCCCCTTTCTCCCTGCCTGGAGGAATTTTGTTTCCTGCCAGCAGATTGGGGGGAGGGGAGACTTACTGCCACACATAGTTAGGAGGACGGATGTGCTTTCTTACAGGCGCTTTATCTGCTTGTTATGTTCACATTGCTTCAGCTGAGAATTATAATGGTCTTGTATATACCTTACATAATAAAGCTTAAATAGTATTAAAACTGCATCAGCATCCAACTGGATAGCATTACTCTTCTGAGGAAGAAAAATGCCTGAAGTGTCAAAGGCTACAACATTGGATTAGAATGTTAAGATAAAGCTACTGTCTATAAAGTGCAAGGCACACATGCATAGTGTGTGTTGTATAAAACCCTAACTAGACTGTCTCTGAAAATGAGGCAGTGGGCTGTTCATTTTAGTTTTTGATACAGAGTACTTAATGATTCTTCCTTCTTTAGAGCTGTTAGAGCAGTATCACTGAAAGTGTTAACTTATGTTTTCTAAAGTACAGTTTTCCAGCTGTTTTTTAATTAAAAACAAATTAAAAATCAGTCCTCTAATCCTAAATGCTAGTCTTCTAGTATATGTAGAGTGTTCATGTATTTGGAAGAGCCTGATTAGAACTTCCCTGCATCCATGCAGGATGACAACCAGTTTGTAGGGGTGGAATTAAGTTCTCTTTCTAGAGCAGTGCTAAGTTCAAAAAGTCCCTCTTGTGCTAGAAAGTTTTGATTTCTAAAGCTGGAAGTATGAAGAATGCTGAAGGTATAAGAAGTCAAAGTACATTTGCAAATAAAAAGTGGTTTTAGACTTCTCTTCTAAGAGGTGGTTGTGACTGTGCTGTTAGTCCACCCATCTGTCTTTCTGCCACTCTGATCACAGCCTGCTGAATCAGTTAGCTGATTCTGTCAGAGGGTCATAAAGAAAACTATGTTCTGCAGACTTCATGGAAGCTTCCAGTTGGGTGAAGAGAGATCTAAATTAATGCCTCAAGTGAGGAAATGCAAGAACGTAACTGCGAGGTTATCATTCAGCATGAGCTGGCCATTAAGCTTGCATGTAGCACACTGTATGGTGGAGTGGGAGGAAGGGGAAGAGAGAAGTGTTTCGGTGACTTTAGGTGAAAATCATAAGGAAATCTGTGAACAGTAAAACTAAAGCAACGTTAATAACTGTACTTTTATGTCAAGCTTCATGTTATACAAGGGAGTGTCCCAGAAAGACAATAAACTTTCAATCTTGTGAATAATTTGTAAGGTCTAATACATAATCATTTTTGAAGATTTCTGCTTCTAATAAGTTTGATACTGTTCTGGTTAGCAAATAAATTTGGAGTTTCTTCTAGTGAGTGGCAGAATATTCCTTGTTACTTAAAAAAAACAAAAAAACAAACTAGTGACAAGTCTGGTTTGGTGTGTGAATTTTCTTACTACTTGAAACAAGCCACCTTGCTAAAGATGTGTGGGCAAAAGTACTTTGTATCAAACTGTGACTGCCCAAAAATGAATTGATACAGCTTTTAAATAACTTTAATATACTGGTATAAGACTAAACCAGCTAAACATCATAAAGCTCCCAGAAACTTCCTTAAAAGTACGCATCAGAAAGATGCTTAGTACTCAAAACCTGATACTTGCCTGTGAAGTGAAGCTTTGTTCTTCATCTTAAATGTCTGTCTGAGCACATCTTAAAGCTTTAACAAATTTTAAAAAGCTAAAACCTTTTTTCCTAGGCTTGTATCAGTCATTAACCCCATAGCCTAATTCACAGGCGGATCTTGGAAAGCTTATTTTTGTTTTTGCCATCTATTATCAGGAAACTGTTTTTGTAAATTAAATGCGAAAGCTTTCTATTTTAAATGATTGAACTCTCTTCCTGTCAATTATTCCTAATCCTAGTTCAATTATTAAAATAATTATTGCAAAAGGAGTGTGAAAATTATGGAATATCTTTATATAACTCTAGATGGTTTTTACTTGGAGGGGAGTTGGCTTAGCAAGCTGCAACTGCAGACAGCTAACTGTAACTTGGGAAGTGTTGCTGTACAGAATTCTACAGAGTGGAAGTGGAGATCAGTAGCAAAATATGTTTACCAACTGTCTAGTGGTCCCATTCTATTCAGAATGCTAGGGAGGGACGTGGAACAATTGAGGAAAGCGTTTGAGAATTGCTGCTGGCAGTAAATTGGAAAGATCAAACTCTAAAAGAACTGGTAGAAAAGAAGAGATTAAGATGAATACAGTGATAATCTAAACAGTGACATTGATGATAACTACAAGACATCTTTGAAAATTTGTGTCACTTTACAAGTGCAGTAAAGCCATTCACTTCCCTTTCATATCTGGTGTAATCTTCCATGGCTGTCATTCTGGAGTGACAGTCTGGATAACAATTAACTATAGGCTGATGTAGGGGTGCTGCCATCCTTACTTAAAAAAGTTAAGAGAAGCAGTGGATCAGGACTGGATTTACAAAAATACACAGGCCTCATGGATACTGCATTGTCTTGTTTTATGGAAACACCATGATTTGCAAACGTAGTGGAAAGCCTGTACTATTCTCAGCAGCAGGAGGGCTGGAGAAGGGATTGATCATAAACCTTTGATTTTACGCACTGGTCAGCATTGTGGTAAGGAATTGTAGCTGTCCTTAGTCCTGTGACTAGCTGTGAAGGTGAATTATTTCTGAAGTGTGTGTAAGGACTGGCCATGTTCCCACACTCCTTTCCAGTGCTGCATCTATTCATCTGTCTGGTAGATGAACAGAAAACTTTCCTATGCTGCAGGTGTTGAGCCTGAAGTTCTGTTTTGCTACAGGTGGAAAAGTGAGTCTCTTTCTTGTATTTTCACGGCTGAATAACTGGCCACATTGTTTGGACTTCCCTTGCCTATTTCAGCAACCTCTGAAGCTATAAATCAGTACTAGAACCAAGCATGATGGAAATTGTAGGCTAGCATAAACATTATTATCTAATGTTTTTGCTTGATGTTCTGATTTCTGTGTAATGATTACAGTAAAGTCTACTCTCCAGCTTCTTGTTTACTTGAAATCACTACTCTGGAATATTTTTAAGTATCTCAAGGTAAAATACTACAGATACTGTTCACCTGGACAGCAAGTGAGTGTAGACACAACTTTATAACAGTACTCTGAGAAGCTGACTCTCAAGTCAAGCAAGGCATCTTTGTGTAGTGTTCTTGAAAGCATTCTGTTGCAAACTTGAATATGAATAAATACATTCTAGTTAGATAGTAATAAGAAAGCTTAATCGGCAAGAGCAGCTTTACCTGAACTGCAAGACGGGCTCCAGGTAAAACAGGGACTGCAGAAGTGAAACATGGTTATTCAATTAGCACCAATCTGATTTTCCATCTGTTTGCTCTTCCAATGTTTCTGCAGAGCAAGACATAGAGGGCTTGAGCTAACCTTCCTTCTCTGTAGGTAAAAAGGGATGTGCTCAGTGCAGCTTAGCTGGAAAGTAGCTGGCTGGAATGTATTGTACTCCTGTCTTTGCAGTAAGCAGCTGCTTACACCAAAGACCTTCACCGTTCTTTACACACTTGAAAGTTGATGTTAATAGAAGATAGTAATTTTAGTGGGTTTAATTTGGTTTGTGGAGTGAATAGTCTGTGGACCACAAAAGATAGTTAAGTAAAGACTAAAGACTGTCAGCAGGCTTCAATTTACTATATAAATTCATACCTTCTGTAGGAGGTAAAGATGAATTGAAAGCCACGACTAAGTTCTCACTTTTAAGAAATCCAAGTGGGAGTTAAAACAGAGATTCCCCCAAGCATATTAGCAGAATTACTCCCATGTGCTGGCTTCTTTTTGGTAGAAGATTAATATAATAGATAATATTAATGATAATGTGTGTACATAGCAAGAGAGAGCATATAGATAAAACTACACATATATACATACATACTTATATGTTAGTGCACAGGAGTTCTCAGATCAACAAAAGTATTTGAATGGTAAAAGAAACTGTTGGTAGAACTTAACTGTGAATGGCTAGTGGATAAAGCAAGCTCTTCTGTTAGCAGTAATCTGCTCTTTGGTTATTAAGTTGCTGTTTTATCAGGAACTTTGTCTTACAGAATTAAGCATACTAAAGCAAAAGAAGGTATCCTGATCCAAGTTAAAAGCATCCTTTCACTACTTTTTGGAAGAGTCCAGGTAGAATATGTGTCAAAACCCAAGTGTTTTTTGTATAGAAACCTTTCCAACTAAAAGAAGAAATTATAAATTCATGAACCTGCTTTCATTGTGCATATGGTCTCTAGTTTGGCTTTGGGACTCCTGCTGAGTTCATCCAGGTCCCGGTCTTTGTCTAACCTAACTGGCAAATAACTGTTCCCTGTATTTTAGATTCAATTCCACCATTCTGAGAGTTTTAAAATTTTAGTTGATGCAAGCTTTTCTCATTCCTCAAGACAGAGTGAAGTTTTGTGATACAGGCAGTGTATACACTAGACCTATCCAGATGTGTCCCCTTGTGGTTTTTTTTTAAATTAAATTCCATTTAATGCTTTTTTGCTGGTAATCTACAAGGACCTTCTGGTAGTGATGTCATGTTGCCCCTGGAACTGCATGTAGAAGGGTGGTCACATTGCACAACAGAGTAGTAGACCCTTGGGGACCCACTGATACTTCCTGCCTGTGAGGGATTCCTGGAACTTCTCTGTGCTCTTAAGATGTGTGACTTGTGGGTCTCAAAGACTTGCAGTGTGGTTCGTAGGGTCATGAAAGTTTGTTGATGATCAGTGTAGTTTTGATACCTTTGTTTTGGGGAAAGTTTATAGTAGCGGCAGCAAATCATGGGCTGCAGGACTGGAAATATAATACATCTCTGAGTTGTTATGCCATATCAGGAAAATTCAATTGAGTTCATGTGCAATAACTGAGGACAGGAAATAAAACTTGGTAGCCTGAACTTCATTCTTTTGTTCCTTTTGCTTTCTACTGGCAGTGATAATAAAGATAAATCTTCCTTCTGCATCTAAATCAAATTAAATAGTTAAGATTTCTTTAAAAATAAAACTGAAAAATACTTATATAGCATTTGCCTATAGAAACTTATTTGTGAACTTGCAATTTTAAGAGTCTGGCACTTCACATTTTGAATGGGCTCTTCATATTCAAATGCTTGTCTTCCTTCAGTTTCTGGTTTATTTTGGAAACAAACACACACAACACCCCCCCCACCCCCCAACCAAACAATCCATTGTTATCTCAGATGCTTTTCAAAGACCCTGCAGAAAGTAATCTCTCTCTCCCCCCGGCAGTGTGTTGAACATTATTTTGCTCAAATTGGTACTCTCTTTTCTGCTGTTCTTAAACCGAAAGATTCTTAAAGTAGCTTAACCTAATGAATGTGCTTGAAATCAGTGGTGATAAATTAGTTGCTCTTGGATCCATTGTTAACCTAGACCTTACACAGGAGTTTAAATGCTCAGTCAGTTCTTTCACAATGTGACTTGTATAGCTTTCCATCTTAGGATTTGTCTTCCTAGTGCCTTGTGTAAATGAACAGACTTTGTTCCTCATTGTGTGATCCTGTCAGGGGCACCTTGTTTTAAGGGGTAAGCTAGTGAAGCAAAACTTAAGACTATTGAAAAGAACTAATGACTCTATGACAGAATGCTTGCTTTTTTAATCTGTTTCAGTGACCTGTCTTTTTAAGCCTGTCATCTCCCCAAAGCATTCTCCAGTTTGATTGCATAGGTATTTATTGGGGGGTTGGAAAAAAAAAAGGTAAAAACAAATGTGAAAAATTATCTCCTTGAGTACTTTCATTGAGCTCTATTGCTTTTCTGGTAAAGTAGTTTGTAAATAAGTACTGCATTTGGGCATAAATTTGTCTTGAATATGTAGGAAGTATCCAGATACAGTGTTTATGAAAAAGAACAGAAAATTACTTCAGTGCATCAGATTTCCATACCAAATCAGATTTGACATGTGCTGCTGTACACATGCATCTACTTGACTCAAGGGCTAGGGCTGAGAGAGGGTTCTTGACTACATACCCTGGAAGGTGCTCTTTATAGACTTCACACCTCAGTTTGTCAACATGTATGAAACTATACATTTTCATGTAGAAATCCCATCCTGAGAACATGCTACTCAGTTTTAGTATATACTGTGGCACGCCTGCTGCTGCAGGTTATTATTGACAGCTACCTTTGTCATCATGGCTGTGGATTGTTTGAATGGCAGAGAAATAGTCTCACTCCAACAGTACTGAAGAGATGATCATTATTGCTTTATCCATCATGTTTGTTTCTATTTCCATAGCCTTATGATGCCTCGCTGTTTCATACAGTCTTGGGTATTGCTGTCTTTGTTTAGTCTTGGGTTTTTGTTGGGTTTTTTTTGTTAGGTTTTTTTCAGTTGAACAAAGTACAGTGAATGTTATGTAAGGCTTCCTATTCAGGAACACCTCTACACAGATAATGTTATTTTCATTTTACTGTTTTTTTTTTGTTGTTGTTGTTGAGTAAATAGTATATGTAATTTGCTTGGAGCTGTGGGAGGGAAGGCTTATGTGACACATTCTTAGAAGAGGGACTTACAAAAGCAGTAATTCCATTATGAGTAATGGAGTTAAGTGCCTAAAAGAGCACAAGTGGTCTTCAACAGTTACTGTTAGCAAATATTGTATTTCTGTATATATTATATAAACAGCACCTCTATTCGGTAGCTTAACTTGCTTTGCCCTGTTGTTTCCATCTACACCTCCTTATCTAGTATTGGTGGTGTTTATAATTTTTGTTGGCATTTTGTTCCTTGGAAGCCCATTCATCAGTGAAAAAGATAGGGGGGAAAAACAAGTTAGACCACAAAATAGAGTTGGTAAGCAGAGGTCAGCGATACAAGACTAGTGAAAAGGGAAGACATAATGTAGCATGGTGAAATAGGGTAAATTTGACAAACACAGGTGAATAGTTAACTGAGAATGAAGTGTTGGATGCTGTTTTTCTGATTATGTTTAAGGTATGTATGACTCTTCTACCAGAAGAGTTGAACAAAGAAGGTAGGCTTCAGCTCTGGATTGTCCTGCAGAGACACTGTCTTGACTGTGTTCAGAAAGGGTGAGGGAAAAACAGGAGGATCCTATTTATGCTAGCTGCCTGAAGATATTGGAGATTTTCTCGAACTTTTCAGTATTAATCAGGCTTTTCTGGAAGAGGGAGAAAAGAGGATACAGATGCACAGGCAAAAGGCTGGTTAAGTTGTACCTAAACCATCTCTCTTTCTGTATGTACCCCAGGTGTCCGCAGCATGGTGGGTATGGTGTCCACTTTTGCCTTTTGTTGAACTGTTTCCAGTAAAAGCATCTTAAGCAAAGGCAATGACCCTGGCCTGTACAGGAATAGAAAGTGGCAAGAAATAATGCACTTTGCCTCACCCTTTTCTGTAAGGGGAACTCTAAAGAGCAGGGGACCAGAATTGCTGTTCCTGAGATAATACTTATGTAGCAGCATTAGACAGCAGGTGACAGGTAGTTGTGACAGTATTCCAATGCTTTGGTTGAGGAAGTACTTAATGTTCCTCGTGTCCTACCCCTAGAGATATGATACCAGAATCTTGGTAATTAGTAGTGCCAGTTCAGGTGATTCATTTTGTGGAGGTCAGTGGTGCTACTTTGCACTAATGGGCATTACTCATTTCAAGAAAAGTTAGTCAAATTATGGACCCTAACTAGACTACATCAAATAATACTTAAAGCTCTTAGGTAGAGAAGGAAATGCTTGTAGACTGTGTCTCAAAAAATGCAGAGAAAATTAAAGAACTCCATAGGCAAAGGTCAAAAATAGAGTGACCAAGGGTGTTATGACTACCTCATAGCTCTTATCTCCCTGAATTTGTGTTTTAGCATGTTTATTACAGAACTCAGAACTTCTTTTTCTTTAATGCAGATAAACTGTCTTGCTATCAAATAGGGTGTTTTGTCTTTAATGCAGCAAATGTTTTAAAAGTCAAATTTTAATACGGTGTGAAATGTTCTCACTTATTGCTTGGTTTCCAATGGTGTCTTCCACTGATTATTTATAGTACATGTTTTCATCTTAGATTGTGTCTTCTTTTCCACTTCAAGGAATATTAAACCATTTCTGGAATTCTGCTGATACAAGGTTGTTAAAATAAGAGAGTGCTTGTGTGCAAGGTCTGAAAAACTTGTAGACCTCTCTCAAGCTGATTATGATTGGTTTTGCTGCCTTATAGCTGGCTATTAGGGTATCCATTTCAGCAGACTGAGAAAATGTCATCTGAGCTACTAGAAATCTGTATGAAAATTCTGTATCCTGTATGTCTTTTCCTATGAACTTCAAAAACTCAAACAATTATGTTTTAAAAACTCTGGCAAACAAGCTGTCTAAATTTCCAGTGGTTCTGGTAGATGCTGCAGTGCAATAGGAGTTCTGCATGCTGTTGCCCTTTTTCTTAGTTGCATCAGCAATGCCATACTCCATGGGAAAGGGGAGAAGGTGTTACACTATGTAGCAGTTTAAGCACTTGGACGAAAGACCTGCAGTATGTCATGATGCAGTGTGGAATATTTGTGTCCTAAAATTGAAAGCTACCAAAACCCCCTTTTTCGTCTGAAATCTTTTTTTTCTTTTTTTTTTTTTCCTAAATTCTGTATTGATTTCCACTATTTTATACTTGTTTCAGGACAGCAGTCTTAAGAAATCCTGCCTGTTCACTCCTGCTTGTTTGTTCCACTTCTTCATCAGCCCTTTAGAATGTTTAGGAAAACAGGCTGTTTTAAAAAGCTGAATCTGTTCCCTCTATGGGTAGTACTGACACCGCCGGCGGGATTGAAGAGGGCGGCAATAACAATGTCAGAAAAGTTATTCTTGTAAAACCCTCACCAGCAGGTGAATATACTGGTGAGGACTGAAAAGTGCTTTGAAAGTGCAGTACTCATAGTACTGCTTCTACCATTATTCAAATTGTGTGAAAATTGCTGAAACTCGGAGCAAAATAGGAGCAGTTAAAGGGAAACTTCTAAGTTCCTTGTTCCTTCGTTCCCCCTTGAGATGACAGATATAAATTTTCCTGAATGCATGTGCATGTGTAAATGTGTGTACCTTTTCTTAAATAATTCCATCTTTATTCTTAGGGTTAGCATCTAGTATATTAGATTTAATCTGAGTTACTTCTCATGTGGAAAAGGGTCATAGGCAGTCCTGTGAAAAGGATTACAGATTTATGTTCACTTTTAATAGCCGAGGCTTGCTTAGTGTGTCTGGGTTAATGGATAGAAGGCTTCCTTTCTCCCTATGGTTTTTTTATCCCTTAGTGCATTTGTCTTCAAAATTTTTGTTTGCGCACTCCTACCAATAAAAAATATTTGAGTACACAGCTCCAATGTATGTGTATGTCACATATAAATTATATAGATGTACTGATGTACTAATAGCTACATTATAAAACATGCACAAGAAAAAGAAATTTTCAAAGGATGATATAAAGATTAAATAATATATGAAAATATTTTACTTTGTCAATGGCAAAGCCTCCTTTTTCACTCACTAAAATTATGAATATTTTACTTGTTAAAATCTTGGTTTAACACTTTGTGATACAGTAGTTTGAAGGTATTGTTCTAAGTTCAGTTAATTTTGGTTCTTGGTTTTAATGGCTGGCATAGCTGAAAAAGATAACTCGCAAAGATGCACAGATCCAAATGGAAGGAGTGCATCATTAACTGTGCTTACTAAATCATGACACTAATTTTTTCAATCCCAGCAACTAATTATGCAAAGATTTTTCTTAAAATTTGGTTTAGAAGTTGGTAAATTTCCATCTGCCCTAATGTCAATCATTTCTTGCAAATTAATCAGAAGGGTTTGCAGTTTCCTGTTTTCAACAAATGGGTTCAAAACCCACTGCAACTTTTTGGTAGGTTTTAAAACAGGTTAGAAATTTCTATCTCCAACTTTTTAAGTGTACAGTTATAAAAGCTTTTACAGGTGACATGCATTGTTTTGGGCAATAAAATCACATAATGACTGAAACCTTTCCAAACATCTGTTTTCAAAATTCTCTCTCCATAGTGTGTTTCTTTTGGAAGCAGTTTCTTTCTCATTGTTAAAATGTCACCTTCACCTGGAAGGGATACACTAAGTGTGCTTGGTTGTTTTTTCAAAAATACCTGCAAGGTAGCGTACTGCTGGTGACCAGTAGTTTTCACAGAAAAGGTCAGTAAATTTGGAACACTTTTTTTTTTTTTTTTTTTTAAAAACCCTGCTTTTAAGCAGTGAACCTTTCTTGGTACAAAAGATTTTTATGGTCATTCCCCAGCTCATTACAAAGTAATGTAAAAATTTTACTATTTAATTGTCTTGTTTTCATAAAATCAACCACATCAATGACATCCTTTCACACTTCGTGTAATTTTGGCTCAGGATTCTTTGCTGCAATAGCTTGCATATGGTTGATGTAGTGGATTAATTTCATGTGTGGTGTTATCTCTATCATCCTTACTAGAATCTGTTTTGTTTTATTCCAGTCAAAGCAGCCACTCGGTCAGTGGTTACACTTAAGCAATTTTTCCATAAAACTATATTTTTAATTGAAGAAGTAATTTTCCATTAAGAACATACCTTCTGTAGTACATCTGTACTTTAGTGGCTCACAAAGGAGTCATTCTTCATGCATTTCATCATTGAAACAGAATCTAGCAAATACTGTAAGTTGGGACGTTAGAAGCATCTCTACTTTGGTCAAACCATAGAGCAAACCTGCTACATTGCATGATTTGTTCTAATACTTGTTTCTTCAAATCTTCACCAATGTTTTCTATATGTCTTTCAACAGTGTTTGCTGAGAAAAAAAGTCACTTCAGTTTGTCACTATTGTTTTCTGTGAATTATTTTAGCCATTTTTACAGGAGCAGGAAGTAAATTCTCAAATGGCATGTGGCATTTTTGTCCCTTACTCTTAGGAAAAATAACCTCAAAAGACCCTTCTAAACATTTATCATTAAGTCTAGTAAAATTTTGTGAAGTACATGATCAGTATTGCATGACTTGAAACACTGCTGGAAAAAGCAAGAGGTTTGTCTTTGTGTTCTGGATGGTTAGTTTTCAAATATCTTGCTGATTGTGATGGCTTCACACTATTGTTAATTAATATCTGAAGGCACAATATACACTCAGGGCAAGGTTAATTGTTTACAATAGTGGATATGAATAGGTATTTCAAATGGTCTTGATAATTCTGATTTTATTTTTGGTTTTGGTCCAACCTCTTGTCAGATGCAATCAGATTGTCATTGTTTTTTACCTTGGAATGTGACTGATGAAGAGCTTGCACAGGAGTAGAAGTGTCAGCTCTGCCATTTTCTGGTGGCTTGTGCTGGCAGCATTAGTGTTATCTTCAGTCCACCATTTCTTTGCAGGAGTCTTTTTAAACCACTGTGCCATTTTATGAATGTTAGTTTGGTTAAAACTAAGTAATATAATACATAAATTCGTTTAACCAGGCAGAAGCAAACTGCAGTGTGTCACAGTGCACAGAAACAGAATGAAGGAGTGACTGTGCCGCAGTCACCCCTCTGCATTGTGGAGCATGTATTTCTTCCAGGACACCTCACCTACCACACACACGACCCTCAGACATAGAGACTGAATGAGATTGCCAGTGTCAATCCAGATATTAAATGTTTGTAAAGCTGAATCTGTGGTTTGGTTTAGTTGTGTTTTTCTGGATTGTTGGTTTGTTGTGGTTTTGGGTTTTTTTGTTGTTGGTTGGTTGGTTTGCAGTGATTTTGGTGGTTTTTTTTTTAATTAAAAATAAATCTAAATAGAAGTTCCAATACTTTCTTCATATACCCCCATGGGTTGACTTGCGCATCTCCTTGGTGTGTGCACCCCTCTTTGGAGACTGCCTTCATGTGAAGTGTGGTGAGGCTGGCTGGGGGGGGTGTGTCTGTTTCTTTTTCATGAACACCTTTAGGGCAAACACTGCAGCTGAAAGATCGGGTCCTTAGAGGATGGTAAAGCCTTTAGTTTATCTTGGCACTTGTCACATCAGTTAGCAGAAGTATGGATTGTCTTTCTCACCAGGGAGGCTGGCTTTCAGAGGTATATTTCTCAGTAAGTCCTGAGGCAGGGCGACTCTGGGTCCTGCTCAAGTGATAATGGGAAGCAATGACTGATTGTTAAATTTTGTCTAGGTCAGCACTACATGTGAAACAAAAACAAAAAGCCAAGTACAGGTAATGTCCCAGTGATTTTACACCTATAGAGCTGAAGTGCTAGACAAGGTTGGTCTCTGGATATTTCATTGATGGTGTGTAGCAGATTGGTAGTATATGCTGAATAGAAGCTGAAACTGAAAACTACTGCTACAGCAGTTTTTCGCAAGACTTCATTTTCAGTACCCCATTTTTTCATTATGGACACTGCTTAAGAGACATGGCTAGAAAATGCCACGGAAACATTTTACTTTTCCATTTCATGTGAAGACAAACGTAGTTCTTTATTCTCCTCTTTATGTAACACTTCTTCCTCTGTCCCAAGCAAGACTTTGCATGTTCTGGTGCCTTTCTTGATTTTTAGAATAAGCTAGATAGGTCTCTGTTTTTACTTTATTGCTGCTACTTTCTTACAAATGTTATTTAAACATCAAATAAGGTGCTTCTTTATACCAGAAGTTGATCGGTAGTCTGGTCTGATGCTGATCTAAAACTTATTTCCTGTAAGACATGAATAAAAGAAAAAAACCAATTAGTAATCAAGCCTGTTCTTTCTTTCTGTCTGCATTGTAGATACTTACCTTTAGAGACAATTAAGGAGTAAGTCTTAAGCTGAAAATTTCCATTCAATTTCTGTTTGAATAGATGGCTAGTCCTGTTAGGCAATAGAGGGTAGGTTTTTTTGTGGTGTTGATACAAAAAGGTTTAACTGCTGGCATTTCCAGATAGCTTGGTTAGGGAATGAGGTTGGCTTTTTTTGTTTGTTTGGATTTTTGTTTTCTTTTGGATTTTTCTTTCCTAGTTTAAGAGAAAATTTCTGTGAGAGCAGAGGCAGTGACTTTGATAGAGGGAATGGCTGAACTGAGTTCCTTTTTCTTCAGCCTTTTCACGATGACTCCTGTGTTAGTGTAAAATCACTTGGAATTAGGTAGTAGTAAGATTTTATTTTAAAAAGTAAGAATAAAAAATCAGTATCATAGTTTGAAATGATGATATATTAGTGTTAAGCTTTTTTAAGTACACAAAAAGCAAGGACATGATCTGCACCCAGAATTGCGTGATATTTTGACCTTGGCATAAGTATGTTCTCTTTTGGATCTTTGAGTTCAGTGACCTTAAGTGACAAAAAGGAAAATACCGATTTTCTCTCTAGTTTTGAAAATACTCTTTTTAATGCTGAAACAGAGCATTTAATCTGTAGCTCTTAGTCTGTGGTGTATGCCTTCCCTCAGGTTCCCCATCACTGTTACTGTTGGTTCAAAACCTTTAAACTTTTCAGAGGAAAGTAAGTCCTTTGATGTACGGACTGTTGCAGCTATTGGGGATTTTTAGGTACTACATGTCACTCAGTGCTGCTCAGTACTGTTTCAACAATTTGCAGTGTGCCGTTATTGCATATGTGTATGCAGAACTTATGTATTATCCCATTTTCTACCTTCTTTGCAAACAAGAGCTTTAGGTTTCTGGGTTACAGTACTGTCTTCGTAGAGGTTGTGCTTCCAAGTCAACATTCTGCTGAAGCTCAGGCTGAAACATCATGTGTCCTGGTTTCAGCTGGGATGGAGTTAAGTGTCTTCCTAGTAGCTGGTACAGTGCTGTGTTTTGAGTTCAGTATGA
>JANZLQ010000079.1:28008567-28027497 GCA_026212715.1 Elanus axillaris
AGCTTCTCATGCCCAGCCAGCGAGAAGGCTGGAGGGGCACAAGAAGCTGGGAGGGAACACAGCCAGGGCAGCTGACCTAGACTGGCCCAAGGGGTATTCCATACCATGGGACATAGTGTCTACTATAGAAACTGGGGGGAGCGGGGGCAGGGTGCGTCGCCAGTCGGGGACTAACTGGGTGTCGGTTGCCAGCAGGTGGTGAGCAATTGCACTCTGCATCATTTGTACATTCCAATACTTTCATTATTACTGCTGTCACTTTATTAGTGTTATCAATATCATTATTAGTTTCTTCTTTTCTGTTCTGTTAAACTGTTCTTATCTCAACCCACGGGTTTTAGTTCTTTTCCCGATTTTTCTCCTCCAACCCACTGGGTGTGGGGGAGTGGGTGAGCAGCTGTGTGGTGTTTAGTTGCTGGTTGGGGTTAAACCATGACAATGTGAAAGGACACAATGAAATAAACATGCGTTATGGGCTCTGAGGAGTAGCAGTTACTTGTCCTGTGGCCAGTGAACAGGAAAGTTCTTCACAATTCAGTAGAAATAAAGTCGTATCTGTTAATCTTGCCTGTTTTTTTGGTATGAGCTGTAGCTGCATCAAGACCTCTGGGAGTATGTGGTGCACGTGAGGGAGTATACAAGCAGAAACTCAAGTGTTTCACACATCTGTATTAATTTGGATGATTAGAGTTGAAGTAAGCTCTGCCTAACATGAACTAGTCTTGTGTGCTTGAACTCCTATAGTGCTTTTTGCTAGCTAATTTCAAACTCATTTTAAGCATGTACGAGTACTGCCATAGCATCTTAAGATTTCATAAATGTTTTACTAAGTCCTTGCTCTTCCTCTAGTTTTAAAATTACTTGCTGCTACTCAGTTTGTCTTTTCCCATTTCCTTCTGCTGATGTAACACTGGGATAAGAAAGCTTAGTAAGACATTACTGATATGGCCTTTAAATTTTATTTTTTCTGTTTTTCACTGTTCTATGTGCCAATTTGCTGCTAGTCGACAGTGAATTTCCTTTCTTTCTCTCCTCATCCCTTTTTTGTCTACCTACAGGTTTGTTTTGTAGTCTTGCATTTATTAGTAATGTGGTTGAATATTGACTTTAAGATTTTTACTCCTGTCAGATGTTACTGTTAGTTGATACACAATTGGGTTGCATTAGTCTGCTCTTGTCCAAATTAGGCCAATTTATTGTGAGAAGCAGCGTTTATGAAATAGCTCGTACTTTGCTGGTCCTGCTCATAAGCCTAATGGGAATGAATTCCCAGGCTTATTCACAGCTTTGTGGAGAGCTAGTTTGCAAACTAAGGAGTCTTAGTTGTTGTCTGAATATTGAATATTGTATGATCTACATCTATTGACCAGTACTTAACAGAGACCTTAGATGATAGCTAACTCATTGTTTCATAAAGAAGAACATTTGGAATTAGTTGGGTTTTTTCTATCCAACTCCAGAACAACTAGCATTGTCTACTGTACTTTTTCTTTCATATCTCAGTCCTTTTGTTTTTGAACTTACTACTTAATTCTGTGTTAAAGAACATTAAACCACTTAAAATTTCCCATCAACTGTGAATGTAACTGATGTGATTTTTGCTTACTTATCTAAGTGAATGGCAAGTATTACCCCCACCCCCTCCTTTGGTCTCTCCACCATTCTCTCCTGTAGCTGGTTTACATGTTTCTCATAATGTTTGCAATTTGTTTGGCCAAGATGGCGTATTCCAGTGTCAGTTTCCACTGTGCTACCTGAGAAAAGAGGTACTTTGTTTTGGTTGCCTCTGGCTCTATGTGCAGCTGAACTATAGTTAGCACTATATTAGTGTGTATGAAATATTTTACTGCAGAAATATTTAAGCTAACTTAATTACAATCCTTATGGCTTAGTGTTTTTCATCTTTTTTAGGTTTGGTACTCCATGTTATTATTGCCCTCTATGAGCATGCCTTGTCCTGCATGGAAGTATTTGATTCCCTTCCCCTCCTCCAAGGTTATGTAGGTTTTACACAGTTTTGGCTGCTTTTTGTCACTGGGACTTGTCTGGCTGGTATTTACTTGTGTCTCAAGCTTTCTCCATGCTGAATTTTCTTCTATTTCTCTTAATTTATAGTTAGTGCTGACTTTCACAGTCACCTGACATTTACAGCACTTCTCTGTGCTGAGAAATGCTATTGTTTTCTGATGGTTTGATGGTTACCCAGCATTAAAGGTAAGGTAGCATTTGTGTACAAGAACACTACTGCAATTCTAATTTCTTCAGAAGATCATCATGGAGTGACATTAATTTCTGGTAAACAGTTTAAACTCTGGTTATATTCTGTAGTGGGTGCCCTGCTTTCTTTGGCAAGTGAGGTTAGTGTTACAGCACCATGCCTGAAGTAAGCCTTTGACAGAAATAGGAAGTTTGGGAGCAGCCTTGTTGCTTCCCATTTATCCTCTCGGCAGGTGCAAGGAAACCCAGCTGCAGTGTGTTTCTTCATGTCTCCTCCTTCAGAACAAGGAAGTTTCACCATGGTCTGTTTATTGCTTTTTTTTTTTTTTGCCAAAGCTGACAGTTGCAGATGGCTGAGTGAGGTGCAGTCTACAGGAGTCTTTATAAATAGCTTCATTTCTTCTTCACTGATACAGTTTTGTTGGTGTTGGGAAAAGCTGAAAGAGGAGCGATTTTGCTTTGTTTTGTGGTTTTAAAATGTTGTCAATTAAGTATCTTCTAGGGTAGAGGATGATCAATCTGCCCCCACCCCACCTCCAGCTCACTGTCAGCCAGATGAATTGTGCTGGTAGAGATTGGTTAGGTTTTGATATCAGTTTTTGTTTTTATCATTTTTTGTTCTGGCTGCATGTTTACTCTGATGTTTTTTTATGTGTACATAATTTGAAATTATTTTGCTCTGTGGTGGTATGATTCTGATGTTTTTTCTCTCACATCTTTGAAATATGGTAGTATTAACCTAATGAGGAATCTTATGAAAATTTTAGCTTGGCTTCGTGAAACTGTAGAAATCAAATGTTTCCAAGATTTTTGAATGGTCATAAAATAAATTCTTATTTTCAATTATTGTGGTTTCTAAGTATGTTAAATGTCGTGTAAAATGAACATACAGGTGAAATAATCTGGCAGCTCAAGTGTATGTCAAGGAAAGCGCTTTAGCACAATTCATAGCATCAGTGACAAATTCAGAGCTGTCTGCATGGGGAATTTTGCTGATGTTTTTTAACAGAAAAACAGGGCCTGTGTAACTTTTTTGTTAGAGATATATGCTTCTAAATTTTTTTCTTAAGGAGTACTGTTGTTCTATAAAGATTGAAAACTTTTATATTTTAGTTGCACAGGTCTTTGTGGAGTAGACTTAACTGTTAAGAGGTGTGCATGTATATACAGGGTTTGATGGAGCTAAACAAGGATTTTGGAGGGGTGGGGGTGGAAGTTTTGTGTGGGTAAGAAAAGTGGCAGAAATGTTTATTTCCCTTGCTTGACTCTTCCATATTAATTTGAATGTTTTTATTTCCCTTGCTTGACTCTTCCATATTAATTTGAATGTTCTTGCTTTATCTTGCTTTTTTTAGGTTTCAGAAAGAATATCTGATGACACTCTTTAATTCTCATTTCTTGTTTATTTTTAACTTTATTCATCTCAACTTATTTAATTGACTGCATCCATTTATGTGCTACCCATTTGTGTGGTCTAACCTAACAGTTGACTTATAGGTGAAGCTACGGCGGCTTTTCTTTTAATCCTGTTACCTTGGCAATTGTATAATATCCTACTAACTTCTCATTGCAGCCGATCAGATGACGATTCTGGGTCAGCATCAGGTTCTGGATCTGGTTCAAGCTCTGGAAGCAGTAGTGATGGAAGCAGCAGCCAGTCAGGCAGCAGTGATTCTGACTCTGGCTCAGAGTCAGGCACTCAGTCAGAATCAGAGTCTGACACATCTAGAGAGAAGAAACAAATTCAAGCTAAACCACCAAAAGTTGATGGGTCTGAGGTAAACAAAACAAATAAATGAATCCTTTGGGGGGGAAAAACTATTAAAAAAAATAAATTTTTCTGTGCAGTTAGTTTCCAGAGCAGTTTTAATTTAAAAAAAAAAACCACCACACAGAGAGGTAATACGTTTTTAATTTTAACATGGTTGGTTAGTGAATGCATGTGCTTAGCTGTCTTAAGCATCAGACTAAACTTCTCATGGATAAATACTTGAATTGATGCTTTCAAAATTCTCACATTTGTAAGTATTTTGAGTTAAATGCTTACCTAAATTTCATCATGCATTCACTAGTTTACTGGAATTTATGGAAGACAAAGGCACACAATGTTATTTCTGAAAGTCTATTTTTTTACATTGTTTCTCTAATGCTTAGTTTACTTGTATTAATGAATGTTTGTAATGAAAATTTCAAGCATATGTACAGTTGGCTTTCTTCATTAGCAAGTAAGCTAAATTCAGGAAAAAGTGGTGTTTAGAAATCTCTTAAATCTAGGGGGCCAAAATTACCTTCACTTCCCTATGTTACATGGACTTAACTGGGTTGGTAGATCATATTTATGAGAGGTAGTTGTGTACTAGTTACTACAAGAATTGAAGACTGTTAAGCATGCTGTTATATTTTTGGTCATGTCCTTCACTATTACGGTATGAAACAAAAACATATCAGCTAAGTGGGTGGTCTGAAAGGATTAAAAATTTACTTTATAAATATTTAAAAATTTTCTTTGTAGAAGTTTAAAAATCTAGTTTATAAAGGTCGTACCTTTACAACACCTACACAACTGTTGTTAAAGGTGCTGTAGAAATTGTCCTGGCAATTATTGTATAACATTCTGTTCTGCAGAAGTCTTACTGCTTTAAAAAGCTGTCTGATACTACTACTGCATGAAGTATTTTGTAGTGAATTTTTTTAATGATAAAATCAAGATCAGTTTTAATAGGGAATGCTACTCAAGAAAAGTAATATGTGGTAAATTGGAGTACCACATCAGTATGTTTAAAATCAGTATGTTTAACTGACTGTTACATCTCCATTCCTATTCAGTTTTGGAAGTCTAGTCCAAGTATACTTGCTGTGCAAAGATCAGCAGTACTCAAGAAGCAACAGCAACAACAAAAGGCAGCCTCATCAGACAGTGGCTCAGAAGAGGTGAATAACATAATTTAGATTTTTAAAATGTGAACACGCCCATCTCATTGTCTCATATGTTAGAATAAAATCATGTAGAGCCAAGTTATATTTTCTAAGTGTGTGTAAAAATCTGGTTTTAGTCAATAAAAGTAACATTCAAATAACTGACATTTGTATAAGGAAAAGTAAACATATCCCTGGTAACTTGTTTTCAAGTGACTTGTGCCAAAATTACAGCAGCCTTGATTATGTGATATTTTTAGGTAAATACTCTGTGATGCATAGGCAGTTAATAGTGTCCGAATACAATACTTGCATTGTATCTTTGGTTTCTTGAATTTGGTAAAGACAGTTTAAAATGCTGAAAGATTTTTTTCAGCTCGTTTCTATATAAAGGTAGCTGCTGTGGTTTTCAAAAATTCTGTATGGCACAGAAAAGTACATTTTTGCAAATCTTGTAACCATTACTACAAAGGAATTCTTGTATTTTAAGAATTCTGGGTACTATAAAACCTAAATCATAGGCTAAAGAAATGTTGACTTTGTGCAGTAAGAACATCTTTTAAGGACACTAGTGACTGTGAAATGGAATTTATTCATAAAGCAGACTTCTTCATTACAAAAACTATGCAGTGCAGTCACACTCATTTGGTTGGATTTCTGGTTTTGTCTGGTTTAGCAGCTCATCAGTAAAAACTAAACATTAATTTACAGCTGTTGTTAAGTATTATCTTTCAGAGAGGTGTTTTTCAGGATAAAACTTAATCTAAATCTAAAATTTATCATGATGAGATTGGTTTTAGGGAAATATAAGAGGGTCCTTGTTTTTTCTTTGAGCATAGAGAAAGAAGAAACATTATTTTCAAAATTTTGTTAAATTGGTGTTTAAATGTGAAAGAATGTGGAAGGTGAGAAAGCTCCTGGGGGTAGGACATTTTATTAGGACTTCGATAGAACCATCTTATTGATTAACTTGGGACAGCTTAAACCACAAGTTTTATGTAGGCACAGTTGTTATTTTTTAAGATGGGTTTTTTTGCAATGTTCTCTAGAGCTCTTCTGGCACAATGTATTCATGGATGGATAAATACAAAAACAATAGCAGTCTTTATTTAATTCTGCATTAACAGCTACAATGTGGGGGATGAAGAGGGTAAAACATGAATAATATGCCTCCAATTTGAAAGTAGGAGCTGATTTATCTTTTAAATGTTAGAAGTACTTAGTTCTTTTTGTGATAATGAATTGGGTGGTTTTTTCTTCACCTGCAGGACTCATCAAGTAGTGAAGATTCTGCAGATGACTCAACTAGTGAAACCAAGAAGAAAAAACATAAAGAGTAAGATATTTTCATAAGTAATATAATAATTTTTTTGTCAGTCACATATGCTTATAATTTATGCTTCATTTCTCCACACTTGAAATGCTTAAGTTCCCTTTTTAATTCATCTTGATCTTGCATTTCCAATTTTGATAAAAATTTTGGAATTTTAAAGTAAACTCGCAAAGGAACATCTATATCACATTAATTTCTGAGCAAAAGAGTCTGCAGTATTGTTCAAAAACAATCATCAGTGCTTTTATTTTTAAAATACTTTGTTGCAGTTTATTTTTGAGCTGAAGACCCTCCCTGAAAATTCTTGTAGAAATGGGAAACTACTTAAGTAGGTTGTCTCACAACAAATTTAAGTTGGAATCCCTTAATTAATGCCAAATTCTTTTTGTTTGTTTTCTGGGGTTTTGTTGGCTTTTTCCTCCAGACATGTTTAAAAGTTATTATAGTTCTAATAGTAATTAACTTTACTGACTAACAAAGAATTTTAAATGCAGATAAGCTTGTTCTAAATGGTAGATCAAAGAGTTTGTGAAAAGGATTATATGTTGTTATTGTAGCAGTGAGAGGCAGTGACCTCTTTTTTTAGGAATGGTGTGTAGAAATTGAACTGTTCTATCATTCCTCTTCTTCCAATTCGTGATTCACCTCCATGTTTAGAGTTGCCAGTATAATATTTTAAAAATCAGTAATTAAAAAAGGTGCGCAAAAAAAAGCATTAACTATGCAAAATGCTACTTTCCTAGCAATGAGCTGTTATTCAGTCTTTTGTTAGTTAAGAATTTGATTGCATCTAATAGCATACTCTGTTACAGGAAAAATTTAAGTTTAGGAACCCATAACCAAATCACTTCATATATCCAGTGTTTTTGTCCTATGGCTTTTCTGAGTATGTCTGCAGTTACCTGACATACAGATTGGAGATATCTCAATACAACTTGGTATATGATTAAGCCTTAGAGGATGGTGCTTTTTATCTGTTTTATATATTTCCAGATAAATACAGGTCATGGATTTATGTTGTTATTTTATTATTTCACTATTTGCAGAAAGAGTATTTTAATAAGACGATCTGTGCCATTGGCCATGTGTCATGTACAATAGATACATACATGTATTTGTCTTGGATGACTGGAACAATGGGAGTGTAATTTCCTCCAGGACCCAATGTCCTGGAAGATAGGAGAGAAGAGAGGGATCAAAGCACTGATTCCTAAGCTTCCTGGCTGGAAATTTAAGGAAGAGATTTCTTGGTAATATTCCAGCTTTGATGAACATGACTACTGCTCAGGCACCTTGGACAAGTAGACCTAAACCTGATGTTAGTAGAAAGATTTAGCAACGTTTCAATAATGTATACCAGTTCTCTTTCATGAAGCTGCTAGAATTATATTTGCCTGTATAAAGTCACAGTTTGAAGCAAGATACTGCTCATCAGTGGGTAGATCTTTCTTGTTGCAAAGTAGATCTCAGTTAAGCAGGAACAAGGAGGTCCTGCTGCTCAGTCACAAGTATCTTACTCATAGTATCTTGCCTGGTTGTGAAGCACTGATTTAGGAGCTCAGTGGGAGCTTTTGGGAGCCAGTGCCACTCACAGGTTGCTGCAATTCAAGTTTTTCTATTGTGTTTCTCAAATCTGTCTCTATTTTTTGATTCCAGTGCCAAAGTTGCTGATTCTTCACATGGGCCATGGGGACCGTAGGCATTAGACAGTATGGGACTATGCAGAGTAAAACATAACAGGGCTTTATGATTTGAGCATGTGTTAAGTTCTGATAAATATGTAATTTTCCAGTTAGACTTGTTAAGTGCTTTGGTTTCTTGATGTCACGTTGACTCACTTATTCATGTTGAAATTTATATAGAAATCCAGATTTTTGTTTTATTTTGGATTTTAAATCTACCTCTTGGTAACAGAAAAGTTAGTCCAACTCCCTTTGAAGCTATTGGGCATTTTTCCTTCTCTGTTATTCATTGGTGACAATTTTCTGTCTCATCAGCTGAAATAACTGTTAAAAGGTTTTTATTTCTCTGAAGAATATTGACATTACAGCAGGTACCCTGGGATCAATATGTGATTTAAAAAAACCAAACAAGCACAACAAAACCAAACAAAACCCAATGTAAATTACTCTTTTGTCATTCAATATGTACAGTGAAGACTGGCAAATGTCTGGATCAGGGTCAGTATCCGGAACTGGTTCCGATTCTGAATCAGAGGAAGATAGGGAGAAAAGCAGTTGTGAAGAGAGTGAATCTGACTATGAGCCAAAAAACAAGGTCAAAAGTCGGAAGCCTCCAAGCAGCAGGTAAGGAGTCATGCATTTGGATAGTCTGGTACTATTTCTAATAAGCAGCTGAGTATTTAGTACCACTGTACATGCAAATGAGAACGTTAATGCTTATTAAAGAAAAATGAAGTTTATTTAAAGCTGCATGAGATGTTAATATACTAATGCTTTCTAGTGAATAACTTTTCCTATCTGCTATATCTGAAAGTGGAGTAACTGAGCACTGATGAAATACATGTATTCAGAAAGCAATGCAGAAGATTTATAGTTGTCCCTGTTGAAATATCATTGTTGTGTCTTGTCTCCAAGAATTAAGCCAAAAAGTGGGAAAAAGAGTGCAGGCCTGAAAAAGAGGCAACTTGATTCATCAGATGAGGAGGAGGAAGAGGAGGATGATGATTATGATAAGAGAGGATCTCGTCGCCAGGCAACAGTCAACATTAGTTACAAAGAAGCTGAAGAAACCAAGACAGATTCTGATGATTTGCTGGAAGTTTGTGGAGAAGATGTCCCACAAACTGAAGAAGATGAATTTGAAACTATAGAGAAGTTCATGGATAGTAGAGTTGGCCGAAAAGGAGGTATATTTGGGTTTGGAATTTTTTCTGTCCACATTCTTAACATCCTGGAATGCATTGTGGTGCAACTTCAGCAAAAGTTCTCAGCTGTAGGTCACCTGTGAGGTTTATAAACAGCAATAATTTCAAAGTAACCAAAAAGCCATCTTGTTCTGTCTTTCATAAGGATGTTCCTTTTTAAAATCCCTTCTAAGTGTTGCAAAGTAAAATGTAGAAGAATTGCATACCTAAGTAGAAAATAAAAATTAAATAGAAGATAGCTCCATATTGCATAAGTGCATACCATAATGTTACGTCACTGTTTGTACAGTTTAGTGATACTTGATCAGTATAAATTACGTGCAGTGAAGTGGAGAAAGTGGACTAGATAAGAGATCTGACTAGTAACCTGAACCCTGAAAGATGGCATTTGCAAGGCTGAACTGAGGTTATGATTTCAGTTATTGCTGTACAAATTTTCTCAATACAGTGCAATGTGTGGAATGACTACAAAATGCATCTAAAATTTAGTGGTGCACTTGCATGTGAACTCTTAAAACTATTTTGTGAATAGTTGTAGGCATGTCATATTTCCAGCAATAATGGGATGTGGTGTCTAGCAGTTCTGCTTATGTGTTTGAGCCTGCAAATTAGTATTCTAATTATAAAAACAAACACACACCAAAAAACTCCCCAGACCTTGGGCCCCTTGCACTTCAGAGCTACCTACCTTTCTCCATCTTGCGTTCATTCTTCCTCTCAACTTTCTTCTCCCATGCTGTCCCAAATTCTTGCATATCCTGCTCCAAGGCATAGTGTTAACTGCTGTGGTCAAAGCTTCTTAAATTATTCCTGCCCAGATGATGTTGCTGCTTATGCTGTCTTTTGCTTTTGCCACTGTCTGTGGCTTTATCTGGCTCCTGCAGCTTGCTAGGCTCATTTCCGTACCTGTCTGTCCTCACAGAACGAGCCTGTTTTGTGCTGTATTATGCTTCAGCTGTGATACAGACTGTATTTAATTAAAAATTTTCCCAGATAAGATAACAAAGGCAGAAAAAGTAGTAAAACGTGTTTAGGAAGAAAGGGACTTACAGTATCCTTAGTAGGTCATTGATGTCTCAAGGCTGACCAAGCATAATGTCAGATGTCTTTTGTACACTCAGGGATGAGAATAATATAATAGAAGACAACAAGCAGCATTAGTGGAGTGTTCCCTGGTGATCACTTTGAAAACTAGGAATCCAAAGAAAATTCTCATGGGAAAGATAAGCTATTGTAGGTTAAGTGCCCAAGTTTTTGTTGCTTTTTTGATTCTTTTGACTACTTGTGCATGTGTGAACATATCTACACTGTAATTGTTCAAATATTAGTAAAGACATGAGAGCTTGTAGATACTAGTCAAATATATGCACATCCAAAGCTTTACTAGTTAACTTACAATAATGCATACTTAGTTAAGGCTTATGATGTGGTTTCTTTCACAGCCACAGGTGCTGCAACCACCATCTATGCAGTTGAGGCAGATGGTGACCCAAACGCTGGGTTTGAAAAGTCAAAGGAGTCAGGAGAAATACAGTATCTTATTAAATGGAAAGGTTGGTCACACATCCATAACACTTGGGAAACTGAGGAAACACTGAAGCAACAAAATGTTAAAGGAATGAAGAAACTGGACAACTATAAGAAAAAGGATCAGGAAACAAAACGATGGTGAATATTTTTATGTAGCCTTCCCCAGTACTTATTTTGTAGGAAGGTAGATGTTCTATTCTGTTTCTGAGACCTGTTACTTCTTCAGGGCATAATTTCAAGTGTCTATGCAACAGGAAGGCAAAAACTTTAAAAGTTGAAGCCTTCTTAACATGTTGCTGTGAGATAATCTTCTGAACCTGGTTTTAGTGTGCATGTATGTTAAATTGTACCTTTTACTAATTTTGTCATTACACTTTGATCAGAGTTCTTCAGGAATTGCTGCAGAGATTAATGTTTTCTTGGTGTATTAGCCGTTTCAGGTTACTTTAAAGAATTCAGTTTTCTTGGCTCAAACCTGAGGTTCAAGCCTGAGAACAAAAACCTGAAGAAGTCCATACATTTTGAAGTCACTTTTTGGGTGTTCAGTTTTCTTAGTAAGTTTAAAATAATCAGTGAATACTGGTGGGTTTATTAGCAATTTAATCATAAGATGGATTCTTACAGAGTGAGCCACCCTGAATACTGCTCCATGAAAATACCCTGTGAAGTACACTGTTGTTGAGAATAGGTATTCTGAATTAGCTGTATGACTAGTGCCACCTGTAGCTGTAGTAGTTGTGCCTCTTGGTAAGCGTTCTCAGTCATTAATGGTGAGCCACCTAGGCCAGATGCAAAAATTTTGTAGTAGGAATTTCTAAGTTGTCCTTTCAAAGAAGCTCTCTAACCAACATCCCTGTGATGCTTACATCAGAGCTTTAGAGTTGCCAAATTTTCTTAGTTTGAACTGTACAGTGTAAAAAGTTTTGTAAATTAATTCCCATTACAGGCTGAAAAATGCTTCTCCAGAAGATGTGGAGTATTACAACTGCCAGCAGGAGCTTACAGATGATCTACATAAACAATATCAGATAGTGGAAAGAATAATTGGTATGTTACAAACTTGCAGACAGAAAACAGTGTTGAGAATTCTGTATGTTCACTGCTTATATATTGCATTTGTAGCTACGAAATTTAGAAAATCACTATCACTAACTTTTTAGTCCAAAACAAAACTTCAAGTAAAGAGAAAAGTTGTCATTCTGTCTGTGTATGAAGCTAGCTTATGTTGTCTTATTACCTAAAATTAATGTTTTCATAAGATAAGTAAAATGCTGATTAGATATCTCTGATGCATTCCTTCAGCTCATTCAAATCAGAAATCAGCAGCTGGTTATCCAGACTATTATTGTAAATGGCAGGGTCTGCCTTATTCAGAATGTAGCTGGGAAGATGGTGCTCTCATTGCCAAAAAGTTTCAGGCACGCATTGATGAGTACTTTAGCAGAAATCAATCCAAGACCACTCCCTTTAAGGACTGCAAGGTGAGTATGTAATTTGCAATGGATTTATCATTGGGTCTGGCTGGGATGGAATTAATTTTCTTCATAGAAGCCTGTATGGCTGGTGTTTTAGATTTGTGACCTAAATAGTGTTTATAAGACATTAGTGCTTTGGCTGTTGTTGAATGGTCCTTGCACAGTGTCAAGGCCTTCTCTGTTTCTTGCTGTGCCCTCCCCACCATGAGCAGGCTGGGGATGGGCGAGGGGCTGGGAGGGAGCACAGCCAGTACAGCTGACCCCAACTAACAAAAGAGATATTCCATGTCATTTAATGTCATGCTGAGCAATAAAACTGGGTGGGATGAGCAGGGCATTTGAAGGTGGCTGTTGCTTGGAGACTTGCTGATCATCAGTCTGCTGGTAAGTTAATGTGTGACTCCCTTTGTCACCTGTGGGGATTTTTTTGGTTGTGGGTTTTTGGTTTGGTTGGTTGGGTTTTATTCCTTCACCCAGTAATCTCTTTATTTTGACCTACAAGTTTTTCTCACTTTTGCCGTTTCAATTAACTCCCTTGCCCTGCTTCATTGGGGAGTAAGCAAGCAACTGGGTGGCAACTTAGTTGCCAGCGCGTTTCAAGCCACCACATCAGTTGTGATTATAAAAATGTGAAAATCTTCTGTGAATCCAGAGATAAGATACACATATTATGAAATATTTTTGAAGGTTGTTCAGAACAGTAATAATGATATATAGTAGTATATGTGGAAAACAACATTACTAATAGTAGCTTTTTAGGCTTGTTTAGTTTTGAAGTTTATTTTAAAAGCAAACATTGAGTGAATTGATGTCACTCCCACTGTGAAATTTAGATTGTAATCAATATAATTTCAACCTGCAAATTACTTGTTTTTTTTTATACAGCCTAGTTTTTGTCAATGGATGAAGACTAGACTTGGTGATGCAGTAGATCCCTACTGCTATTTTTTCTATAGGATGACATTTTGGTAACTCCAGTCAGTAGTAGAACTGATGATCAGTTTGCTTTTGACAGGTTCTGAAGCAGAGGCCAAGGTTTGTTGCGCTAAAGAAGCAACCATCTTACATTGGAGGACATGAAAGTTTAGAGTTAAGAGATTATCAGTTAAATGGATTGAACTGGCTTGCTCACTCGTGGTGCAAGTAAGTATAGTCTGAAATGAGTTTTTCTGTTTTGTAAACTGTAAGCATTTTTAAAACTTTGAAATTGATTTTTCTGTATTTTTTTTGAAGGTGGAGGGTTTCATAGAGTAAGCTCAAAGTAGAGGTCTGAGGAGAGTGGTTTATTCTGTGTAGTACCAAAACTTATAATTCCTAGGCTGTTCTCAAAAACAGCTAAGCTCTGTTGTTGCTTTAATTTCCTGTGGGGGTAAGTCATATTTTTAAAAAACAAATGTAAAACAGTAAAATCAGAAAACCCAAAGCAAACTTTTCTGAAATGTCAACATTAGTGATATACTTTGAAAATTAGACCTATGAGGAACATTTGCAAACTTTTTGTTAATTTTACTAATTCAATTCTTCAAGATGTATAGTTGCAAAATCTTGAAAACTTGCGTGAATGGTTTTTATGCTCAAAAGAGAATAATTTCTTCTTGTCTGATCCCTCCCCCTCTCTACACCACCCTTACATTTTTTTTTTTTTTTTTTTTAGAGGGAATAGTTGTATTCTGGCAGATGAAATGGGTCTGGGTAAAACAATACAAACAATTTCTTTTCTGAACTACCTGTTTCATGAACATCAATTGTATGGGCCTTTCTTGCTGGTTGTGCCACTTTCTACCTTGACATCTTGGCAAAGAGAGATTCAAACTTGGGCTCCTCAGATGAATGCTGTAGTTTACTTAGGAGATATAACTAGCAGAAATATGGTGAGTATTTCTCTTTATCATTGGAAAGGCTTGTAGATAAACAAGACTCACTTCATATTCCTATTCTCTGCTAATCTATATTTTGTTTAGGACTGAGCAAATACTTACTGAAACACTGTGTTTAAGATGCAAATTGAAAGCTTAGATTTTGATCTGATATAAGTGTGTGGGAAAGATTTCCTTCCTGCTTAATATTGAATAGGATTAAAAATTTAGTCTTGCATTTGAGAACAAATTATCTTCTGCCATATGATTATTTAGGTGGATACAGTAAAAATAAATGTGTAAGCAAGCCAGTCATGATCTTAGTTTATTTCCTGAAAGGTTGTTGGTTTGTTTTATTAATGTGTCTTCTGAATGTTAGTAGTCTTATGCATTAAAGTAAAAAATGTGTTGTAGAAATTCTTTGCTGTCTCTTCAGACTTTAAACGAAGTATTTTTGGAGTGCTTAGACAGATTTGAAGTTCAGTCTTGTGTATGTTAATATGTTTTGCTTCTGATTTGTGATGCTATTATTTTATGTCATTAAACATTTACTGCAGTACTAAAACTTATCCCAGTCAACAAGACCTTTTTTTCTCTTTTTGTAGATAAGAACTCATGAATGGATGCATCCACAGACCAAACGATTAAAATTTAACATACTTCTAACAACATACGAAATTTTGCTGAAGGATAAGGTAATCACACTTCTTCAGGGAGATAAAAATAATTTCTCTGGTGTAGAACTTTTTAGACTTGCATGTATTTGTGTTTTGGGCCATTAAATTTATGGAGAGTGGGATAGCTTTTGGAAGTATGACAGTGTGTGGTTTGGGTTTTGGGGGTTTGTGTGTGTGTGTGTTTTGATTTGGTTTTTTGTTTGGGTTTTTTTAAGCACTTCTAGATTTTCTGTATGTGTGTTGAGGCTTTCAGCCTTTTTTTGCATTTTGTTAAGTGGGTAACACTTCTTTTTGTCCAGTTTGCTTGGAATTCTCATTACAGTAATAGTCTCGCATGTTGAAAGAGCTCTACTTGTTTGCAAACCACTGTCAAGGAACCGAAAGAGAGCCCAACCCCGAGCCCCAAATGTGATACAGAACTCAAATACCATGTAGTTTTTCTTTCTTATTGTGTATATCGTAGTATGTGTACGTGTATTAATACTGTCTTCATAATGGTAGCACACTGAGTTATTGCTAATTCTTCTAACAGTATATGGAAATTTATAGATAGTCAAGAAACAGAACATTTTTACTTCATGTGTTTATACATGCTGGGGAGAAGAGGTCAATAGCAATTTTTTTCTGTTATGTTAAAATTAATGTAGGTCAGACTTGGCTTTTTTTTTCCTTTTAAACTTAGTTGATACTTTCTTGGGGTGCTTGCACAGCCTTTCATTGAATCTGGTAAATGTAAAAGCCATAATGAATATAACATATAGCTGTCCATATTTCATTAAAATAAACCAAGAAGTGATGGTATTTATAGCTTGATTATAAAATGTGCAAAATTATGCAATGTGTTTATTTGTATAATATTCCCCCCCTCCTCCATTTCTTTAAGTCATTCCTTGGTGGTCTGAATTGGGCATTCATAGGAGTTGATGAAGCTCATCGTTTAAAAAATGACGACTCTCTTCTGTACAAGACTTTAATAGACTTTAAGTCTAACCATCGTCTTCTTATTACTGGAACCCCTCTGCAAAACTCCCTCAAAGAGCTTTGGTCTTTGTTGCACTTCATCATGCCAGAAAAGTAAGGAAGAGTTTTATGTGATTCTTTGTAACATTTGTTTGGTCAAATTTGTTACTGTGAAGTGGTGTAGTGACTTGAGAATTAATAGAGGTAGAGAATGGTACTGAAAGATAATTTAAGTATTCCTTATAAATTAGATGCATATATTTTTTTCATGCTGCTCCTGATAAGTAATACTGGTAGCAGTTGTCACCTTTTTCCATTTTAGCAGTCCACAAAAATGATGTATTGATGTATGGGTCAGAACCTAGAAAAAAGGCTGCTTCTTAGGCTAAGAAGAAAACTGTATAGATTTACTCTGGGGAAATAGAATGGAATCTTTTCTGTGTTATTTCTATTAATTAAAACAAATGTGTAGCAAGATGCCCAATATCCTGTAGTTCAGTCAAATACCCCATTTTCCCATATGGTTTGCATACAGTAAGCTTAGTGTATTGACTTATTTTGTACTGACCTCTGTTTATACCTTACACAAGTTAGAGCTCATGTGTAAGAGCACGTGTTCCTGTCAGACATCTTGTAAATGCCAGGCGCCATAGCTCCATTTAGTTTTAGCTATGGATTGTCCTGACTTCTTCAGAACCTTACAAGAAAGCCACTGTGGTCTAGTACCCATGCTTCATTTGATCCTAAAGTGTGTTCTCCTAGTTTGTTAGCACAGAGGATAGTTAAGCTTCAGCTATACAACCTGCAAAACATACATTAGGTGGTCTCTTGTTCTCTTGCATACCCTGCAGTCATGCAACTATTTTTTTCATGCTGCTCTTGATAAATGTAATAACGGAATTTCTAGAACCATCTAGGTGAGCATCCTTGCAGAAAAAGAAAAATGTTGGATCTCCACTGGAGAAGTTAAAATTCAGTAGTCTTCATTCTGTAAATGTTTTTGGAAAAATTCCATTCTTCTACTTACAGGCAAAGTATCTGGAATTTCATGTGAGATGAAAATTCAGAAACTGGATAAATTAAACAGAAGGGAGAGGGGAGGAAATCAAAATGTGTGTGTGCTCTTGTATATTTATGTATGTTCTGTGTTTGTGTTCTCTTCTTCAAATCTGCATCTTCAGTCATTCACAGTATGTCATTATTTTGTGCTCATTCTTTATCTTGAAGGTTTTCCTCCTGGGAGGATTTTGAAGAGGAACATGGCAAAGGGAGAGAGTATGGTTATGCAAGTCTTCACAAAGAACTTGAACCATTTCTGCTGAGAAGAGTTAAAAAAGATGTAGAAAAATCTTTACCTGCTAAAGTTGAGCAAATTCTGAGGATGGAGATGAGTGCATTGCAGAAGCAGTATTACAAGTAAATAACACTTCTTAAATTGTGCTGGTTTAGTGATACGTCCACATGAAACTTACTAAAGTATAATAGGTTTTTATAATGCAATTTGAACTTGAGGCTTCTAGGGTTTCACAGCAGTAAAATTCTAGGAAGCAAGGGCTCAAGAATGACACTGGTCTAATGTCTATTCGTGTAGCTTCTTTTGTTTGGCATGTTCGTAAATTCTTTTGGGAGCTGCTTTTTTTTCTTTAGCTTGTTTATATTTTGAGAGCTTACATCTCTCTTGCTTCCACATATGGTTAGAAATTACTTACATTGTATGTCTTATGTTATAGGTGGATTTTAACCAGGAATTACAAAGCCCTCAGTAAAGGTTCAAAAGGCAGTACCTCAGGCTTTTTGAACATCATGATGGAACTCAAGAAGTGTTGTAACCATTGCTACCTCATTAAGCCACCAGATGATAATGAATTCTATAACAAGCAGGAGGCCTTACAGGTAATGTCACTTTTTAATTAAGGGGGAAAAAAAGTTCTATTTTACATCTGTAATATTCACACTATTTTATAGTCCTCTGGCAGTTTATTAATTCTTACTGAAGTATATTAAGAAAAAACAAGTTCTCTGGAAAATGTGCATCCTGGCTTTTACAAGTCAGTGAATTTTTTTTGTTTCTTAAGTGGAACTGAATAATTGACAGATAATTAACTAAATAAAATATCCCCAATTTTAATTACAATCAAAGTAAAAAGGAAGTAGTTTGAAACAGGCTGTGTATTTTCACACAAAATAAACTTGAGATCTGTTTCAAACCCAAGTAAATAAAGCAGCTAAGCAGGTAAATGTAATGTGAGTGTGTGGTGGGTTGACCCTGGCTGCATGCCAGGTGCCCACCAAAGCCACTCTATCACTCCCCCTCCTCAGCTGGGCAGGGGAGAGAATATAACAAGGCTCATGGGTCCAGATAAGGACAGGGAGAGATCACTCACCAATTACCATCATGGGAAAACAGACTCGACTTAGGGAAAATTAACAATTTATTGACAATCAAACCAGAGTAGGATAATGAAAAATAAACCCAAATCTTAAAGTGCCTTCCCCTACTGCTCCCTTCTTCCCAGGCACAGCTTCACTCCCAATTTCTCTACCTCCTCCCCCACCAGTGGCACGGGGGGATAAGGAATGGGGGTTGGGGTCAGTTCATCACACGTTGTCTCTGCTGCTCCTTCTTCCTCAGGGGGAGGACTCCTCACTCCTCCTCTGCGCCAGTGTGGGATTCTTCCCATGGGAGACAAGTTCTCCATGAACTTCGCCAGCATGAGTCCTTCCCATGGGCTGCAGTTCTTCACAAACTGCTCCAGCATGGGTCCCTCAAAGGTTCACAGGTCCTGCCAGCAAACCTGCCCCAGCATGGTCTCCTCTCTCTATGTGGGCCACAGGTCCTGCCAGGACCCTGCTCCAGCACAGGCTTCCCACAGAGTCACAGCCTCCTTTGGGCACCCACTGCTCCAGTGTGGGGTCCTCCACGGGCTGCAGGTGGAGATCTGTTCCACCATGGGCCTCCCTGGGCTGCAGGGGGACAGCCTGCCTCACCATGGTCTTCATTACCATGGGCTGCAGGGGAATCTCTGCTCCGGCGCCTGGAGCATCTCCTCCCCCTCCTTCTGCACTGACCTTGGTGTCT
>JANZLQ010000079.1:28027598-28076013 GCA_026212715.1 Elanus axillaris
GCGGGTCCATCTTAGAACCGGCTGTTATTGGCTCTAACGGACAAAGGGGAAGCTTCCAGCAGCTTCTCACAGAAGCCGCCCCTGTAACACCCTCCACTACCAAAACTTTGCCACGCGAACCCAATACAGAGTGGAAGAGCATGTGACTGGTAGTGATACACCAGCAGTGTATGTGATAGGAGAAAGTGATCTGCAGAATGCTTTCAAGCCTTTTTTTTATAATCAAGTACTGTTCTCTGTATGCCTGCAAACAACCAAAGTGAAAGGAAATGAAAGTAACAAGCATCCAAAGCTGAAAACAGTTTTCACTGCTAAAGATGGTGTGTTGTTTCTTTTTTTTTTTTCTTAAGGTCAGCTAATACTTGTACCAAAACTGCTGAGAAGCACAGCAACAGATAAGATGACTGTTGTTGTTGGTGCAGTTTATACCAACATAAATGTTTCTAAAGATGATTTTTTCCTGTAAGCTTTCAAGTTGATAATTTCCATACCTTTCCAAAGCTACTAGTTTGTGCAGTGACAAATGTTCTCCTCCTTTCTGGCCTAAAGAATAAAAGCACCTAACTGAAATCTTAGCACTCCCCAAAATTCTATCCCAAGTGTCTTCACCTAAAGAAGCCTAACATTTTTTACATTAAACTTCACATTTGCTTGAGTTTCTCTTCTAGTTACTCCCAATGGAGCTGAGAAGGTTTAACAGGCTTTAGGTGGGTTACAATGTTAGGCATCACAAATAAGATTCCTTTCACTGTATCTTGCCTGAGAAACTTGATTGATAGGCTTTGTTTAAAAATACTTACGAGGATTAAGCAGCAGTACCCATTTCCTTTCAAAAGATAGGAAGTGAAGAGAAAGTAGTACTCAGGTTTTTTTCTCAATCTTGTATTTTATTGGTTACCAAATTTTATTTTTTATTTGGCAGAAAAGAACTTGGGCCTACATTGTAACTGCTTAAATTTTTAAGCCCATGTATTTACTTCATGTTTTGATGAAATATTAAGATGTAATCTGAAGAGAGGGAACTGAACAATGCGTTTCCTTTAAAAATGTGAGTTAGTAATGCTGTTGATTTCAGTTAGAATTAGCTAAACTCAGAGTAAACTTTCATGTTCAGTTAATGCTGCATGGTAGTATATTTATATAGCAGTGTTGTCTTACAGTCACATGAATTTGGGGGATTGGATGTTTTTAGGTCTAGGAGACTATATATTGTATGCACATTTTAAACTATGAAATTCTTAAAGAATGTCAGAATTTACCTTTTTCCTTCCCCCAGCAACAGAAGGAAAAACTTCAAATGAATGTCTAACCAACTGCAGTGTGTATTAGTGTTGAGAACTTTTGTAATACATGTTTCTTGGGTTTTGTAGCATTTAATACGTAGCAGTGGGAAACTAATCCTTCTTGACAAGCTACTGATTCGTCTGCGAGAACGCGGCAACAGAGTTCTGATATTCTCACAGATGGTGAGGATGCTGGACATCCTAGCAGAATATCTGAAATATCGTCAGTTTCCCTTTCAGGTAAGATTCTTGGTAGTAGCCAAGAAGCTTTGATCTTGAATATAAAAAAACCCAACCTTTTCTTTACTCTGAGGGTGACAGAATACTGGAACAAGTTGCCCAGAGGTTATGGAATCTCCATCCTCTGTGCCATTCAAATGCTACCTGGACATGACCTTGGGCATCCTGCTTTAGCTATCACTGCCTGAGTAGCAAAGTTAGACAAGCGGATAGCCAGAGGTCCCTTCCAATATCAACTGTTTTGTGATTATGTGATCTTTACCACTTTGCTTAAGAAAGGGTACAAGAAAATGTGTTCTTTTTCTAGAAAGACTGGCAATTGCTATATGCTTAACAGTATTTTGAAATGAAACAGATGAATTAAAAAATCATGTGAAGTGTTGCATTATTTTTTTCCCTCCACATAACAGTTTTGGCAGTTGAGAATTTGAGTTGCTCCAATTTTTAATGTAGTATAAGAATACTTTTTTAACTGTAGTATTCAATCTCTTTAGAGACTTGATGGATCAATAAAAGGGGAATTGAGGAAACAAGCACTGGATCATTTTAATGCAGAAGCATCAGAGGTATGGTATCTTTTTCCTAAGGAATTTGTTTTATTTGTTGCCAAGAAACATAAAAAAAACATTGCACAAAAAATGAAGGCTGAAAAGTGAGTTTTATTTTTTTTGTTTCTTTCCCAAAAATTCAGAACATTCTGTATGGTTTTTTGGCCATTACTGAGCTAAGGGCTACATGGAAATTTCTAACACAATTCTCAGGATTCATTCCTGAGTGTAATGGTTTGCTATTTCCTGTAACTGTACTGAAAATTGGGATTTTTTTTTTAACCTTTTTTGCTTTATCTTGAATTTCATATGTTGTTCTGTTGCATATTGCAAGCTCCTTCTGCAATCCTTCATGGTTGTCTCTGAATGAATAATTCTATATCTTCTACTGGCTTTTTCACCTTGTTGCTTATCCCATTTTCATATTGCTCATGAATATGTTTAGCAGCACTGAACCTGGCAGAAGACTTCTGCTTCCTGTCTCTTAACCAGTTACCTGTAGGCTCAAGCATCTTCTCTGCTCTGGCATGACTGCTTAGTTTTCCAGGGCTTGGGGCCGGGAGTGTGGAATAGGGACTTTGTAATATACAAGACTTTTAACAGTAGGGGTTTTGTACTTTCTGGCCAGTCTTTGGTTGGGATTTTTTGATTGGTGATCATCTTTTAGGATGCCGCTTCCTTTAGACTGTTGAGAAGTCAGTAACTATTTATAAAAAAATTGGTATCAATGTTTGCTTTATACTTAAAGAAGCTTTAACTATAGAACAGTTATGGAATTGGTAGTATATGCTTTTGCAGTCTGTGCCACAGACTGCATAAACAAGTGTCATATTGATTCCTTTAATAATATTACAACTATTATATATAAAACTATTATCTTACGATTTCAGGACTTCTGCTTTTTACTGTCTACCAGAGCTGGAGGATTAGGTATCAACTTGGCATCTGCTGACACTGTAGTTATATTTGATTCTGACTGGAATCCACAGAACGATCTGCAAGCACAGGCCAGAGCGCATAGGATTGGACAGAAGAAACAGGTATGCACATTCAGCTTTAAGCTTGAAATGTGAAGGAGGGTTCTATGCAGTAGCAGTCCACTCTGTCTGCACCATTCAGTCTTCATGTATTTTTGAGAATAACTAATACTTACTGCTTACATCCAAAAATGTTAGTAATGCTCATTTAACTTTCTTTTTTTTAAATCTCCCTATATGGAAACATAATATGGCAGCTGTGGTATATGGATGAGAGAGGGAGAAGAGTTGTGGGCTTGCCTGTCCCCACATTGATTGGCATTATTCCATTGTAGAAAATAACTGCTACATCAGGCACATCCCCCTTGCTTAAATATTTCTTAGTTCTCTTAAGGTTTTTCTCTTGCAGAAGACATACAGTAATAATTGGACATAGGACAGTTTTGCCTCTGGTAATGCTTGTGCCAAATCACTGAAGTTCAAAAAAACAGGTTTAAGAGTTTATTTCTCTGGTTTCTTAAAACACTTATGTAAAGACTGTGGTAACATAATTCAACTAGTATTTTATATTTGAAAATGGTTAATAAATTCAGAATATGTGTAGTGAAGACTGAGATTTCTCCTTGTTGCTTACGTTTTTTAAAATATTCATAGGTTAATATCTATCGGCTAGTCACAAAAGGATCAGTAGAAGAAGATATTCTTGAAAGAGCCAAGAAAAAGATGGTGTTAGATCATTTAGTAATTCAGAGAATGGACACTACAGGGAAAACCGTGCTACATACAGGCTCTACTCCTTCAAGGTATATTTTTATTTATTTTCATACCAGTTTACCCTTGAGTATATTTGACAGGTAGAAATGTAAGTTATCTAACTTGGTTAATGAAAGGCAAAATAAGATTAAGTAAGTAAAGATGCAAAGTGTATTGTTTTTGCAGATTTTTATTTGCATATCAAATATGTATTGTTTAAAAAACTCAGGTTTTTATTTAACAGTAAAAACCTTAATTGACTTATGATTATAGAGAACTTCTTTCAAGTTACTAAGATAAAATGTTTTTCCTGAAACATCCTTTATTTCAGCTCAACACCTTTTAATAAGGAGGAGTTATCAGCAATTTTGAAGTTTGGTGCTGAGGAACTTTTTAAAGAACCTGAAGGGGAAGAACAGGAGCCCCAGGTAAGTAGTGTTACTGAACTAGATAGGTAAAACAACTGAAAAAACGTATAAATTACTTTGTTGTAAAGAGAAACTTATTTTTTAGGAAATGGATATAGATGAAATCTTGAAGAGGGCTGAAACTCGGGAAAATGAGCCAGGTCCATTAACTGTAGGAGATGAGTTGCTTTCGCAGTTCAAGGTATTGCCCTGTTCTCTCTCTCCTGCCATAATTGCGCTTTCCATTATAAATGGTACAATTTTTCTTTACCTGTCTGCCTCTTCCTGCTTATGAAATAGATGCCTCAGTGAATTCTGTATCTCTTTAAACAAAATGTCTTCTCACATGTACAGGATACCTGCTGTCAGTATAAACAGTTAAAAATACATGATGTATTTTGCTAATAAAATAAGAGAGATTTATGAATGTGTTAATGATTAGAATTCTAGGTAGTTTTGTGTTTTATATATTGTCTTTGTTAAGCAGCTGTTGTTGAATGCAAAATACAAAGTTTGTGTTTCTTTCTTACTTGATGACTTCTAGAAACAGCTTTAACCTTGAAGTGAACTTGAATTCCAGGTATTTTAAGTGTTATCAGTTAAGCATATTATAATCTGGGTGCAAAAAAAAAATGCAGAGCATGATGTATTTGTTTAGACCAGCAGATGATTAAATAGGTCTCCTGCTGATTGTTCATTTGCAACATACTTTGATTTCTACAGTGTATTAATGTTTGGTGAGTCTTACATTACTATAGTTTCACATTAACTCAGGCATTCAAATGTTGTTAGCCCTATTTTGAAGGAAGTGAAACAACAATCATATAGCTGTCAGGGAGGTGTTTCATTATGCATCTGTATTAGTCAACTTTTAAAAGAAAGATTCTCATCTTTTCTCATCTTAGCCTGTGTTGCATGGAGTCTGTGTCTATTTCATAAATTAATAAAAATACTTTCATTAGACAGTCTTTCAGGAAGTATTTTGTATATATAAATTTTAGAATATATTCTAAAACAATAGCATATATAAAATGCATAAAATATGCAATTTAGAACTTTGTTTTCCTAAAATATTAGTTGCTCAGTCTTTTTCAAAAAGTCATGTATTGATTTGATAAAAATATATATATTCTGATATGCAAGGTGGCCAACTTTTCCAATATGGATGAAGATGATATTGAATTGGAACCAGAACGAAATTCAAGAAATTGGGAAGAAATCATTCCAGAAGTCCAGCGGCGAAGAATAGAAGAGGAGGAAAGACAAAAAGAACTTGAAGAAATATACATGCTTCCAAGGATGAGAAACTGTGCAAAACAGGTGTCTCTTGGTTCTGACTGACTTGTACTTTTATATTGCTATTGGTTTAGTTTGTTTGTTGGGGGTGGCAGTTGGATTTTGGTTTTTAAGTTGTTTTTTTTTCCTTTTCTGAACACATATTTTTTGACAGGCTAGGTAGAACTTAATATTTATGGTTGTTAATCACAGTAGCTTTGAACTACCTATTCTGAAATTGCAGATCAGCTTTAATGGAAGTGAAGGGAGACGCAGTAGGAGCAGAAGATACTCTGGATCTGATAGTGACTCCATCTCAGAAAGAAAACGGCCGAAAAAACGTGGAAGACCACGAACTATTCCTCGAGAAAATATTAAAGGATTTAGTGATGCAGAGATCAGGCGGTAAGATATGGGGGGGCATGCATATTTAAAAGGACAAGAAAATTTTTTTATTTGTAGTAGTATTACTATTACTGTTGTTGTTATTACAGAGGTTGAAAGTATAGAAGGCAGTCTGTTTTTCCTGAAATGCTTTGAAAATTTTTTTTTATTCTAGGCATTTAATGTTTTACCTTGTGTGCTTTTTTGTGCTGACATAACGAACTGTAATAGCAAGAATTTGAACTCATTTTAATGAGGGATAAAGTTAGGTTTGAAAAATGCTCTTGATTGGTTTAAATTTGTTAATTTCTGCAACCCATGAAGACAGTGATTTCAAAACCCAGTTGTTACAATGGGTGAGCTTTTCTTTTAACTTAAAAGTGAAATAATCTGCTTCCCAACATTTTATCTAAAAACTACAGTGCTGAAAGAATATGTAAATCCTTTTGGTGACAGCTACAAAGATTTGAGTGGATTTTGTTTTCTTTTTAAAACTTCTTGACATTGTAATTTAATTAATGTTGTACCATGTTTTTTTAAACTAAAAAAATATGAAATCCTATTTGAAACTTGTATAGCAGGTCCTTTCAAAATTTGGTGCTAAAATATTTTTTTGTTAGAGGAGGAATTTTTATGGTTACCTTTTTGGGTTTGTGACATACTCCTTTTGCTTCTGAAATTGAAGTATGCATGTTTCTTTAAGATGTTCTAAACCTTCCAAAATATTTTTGGTTAGAGAAATATCTTTAAAGATCCTTTTGCCTTTCCATTTCATCTAACAACACAGTGAATTAGTACTTTTTTTCAAGGCTATTGCTTGCACTAGCAATTTGAGGCCTTAATTGAAGAAATTTTCTTTGTTTTTTCTTAAGATTATTTTTATTTATTTTATTTTTATTTCATTTCCTTTCTATCCTGGGTAACTCCAGTTTCTTTCCATCACTTATACATTCCTGCAGGGAGCATTTTTCTTGTAATATTTTCCAAAATCTCAAATCACCTGCTCCAGATTACGCCTTATATAGTAAAAGGAGCAACATGATGCCTGAAATCTCTATTTGCTATAAATCCACATTAAATTTTTATAATTAGACACATCCAGCTGCTGAATCTTCTGTCTGGTGAAATTGAAGCAATTTCTAAAATAAATCGTACCTCCTATTGTTTTCTTTACATCAGTTCTTAAACCAATAAAACTCTGACTTTGTGTTACCTGGGTATACTAAGCTGCCCTACTCTCTCTACTTCCCGCCCCCATTGTCCATATAGCATTATACTAAGATTAATTGTTCTAGTAATAAAATTTTAAAACCAATGTAGTTAATTATGCATAAATTTAAATGGCAAAATTATTTTCTGTTACTAGGTTTATCAAGAGTTACAAGAAATTTGGTGGCCCTCTTGAAAGGTAAATTTGTTTATTTGTGTAGCAACTTAACCTTGTTTTCATAAAAATTAGAACAATATAACAAGAAACCTTATGCTGAAAGAAAACACAGTGTCTAGTCTTTTGCCTTGAATATAACGTGTCTTTAGCTTAATTTCTTACCCTTCTTCATCTGTGGTATGTGCACGAACAGCTACACAACACAACAGACCTCTCAATTTGCAGCACTGATTACTCTCTTTATACTTTACCTGCTGTCTTGTTTAATCTTCATTGGTGATAATCATTCGATTGTCTTGTTTGATAGCCTGTTGAAAGCCTATTAGTTTACCCACTGTTACTGTCAAAGTTAGTTTTGCCTTTTCCTTATTGTCAGTTCTTATTTTTAAGCTTTCTTTATTATTCCTAATTTTATGAAAAATTTCCCATCCTTATTTTCCTTAAAAATATTTCTATATATCTTTGTATGTATACATATATGAACCTATGTAGAAAATTATTACTTTTTTGTTTTTTAAAGAAACATACCGTAATTTAGCTCAACACTGTAGGGTTAAGGTCCTTTATGGTTCTTGTTGTATTGTCCTCTGATATCTGACTCGCTTCCCCCCTCCCCTTGGATCAAAATTGCACATGGCATAGCAAATGCAGGTTACTGATGATTTACACAGTCATTTCTCTAGCTTCAAAGTTTGAAGGAGTCATTCACAATCACTAAAGTTTCAGAGCTGTAAAAATGTGTGGTTTTTTTATTACAGGTTAGATGCTGTAGCTAGAGATGCTGAGCTAGTTGATAAATCGGAGACGGATCTTAGACGTTTAGGAGAGCTTGTACATAATGGATGCATTAAAGCTTTAAAGGACAATTCATCTGGACAAGAAAGAGCAGGTACAGTGTGTTCAGGGGGTGTGGGAGGGCAATAAAAAACGTAAAGCAGTCTGAATTACTCTTGCACTGTGATTATAACAAAACAGTTTGTCAGTTTTGTTGGGGGAAAATATAAACACTTTCATGTTGGTATGCTGGCTGATTTTAAAAAAGAGGTATAGTCAGATGACTTCTTTTTTTCCCCTTTCCGTGTATGAATTGTCATTGGAGAATGCAGTATGTTTTTGATGACTGTGGAATTTAAAAGTAATGTGTTATCTGGAATACCTTTTGTTCTGGAGCTTAATTCAAGCATATGGTTAAGAAAAGGTCATTTGTTATAATTGAAAACTTGCTGCTATAGCATCAGTCTTAACTCTCATCTTTACATTTTTCTGTATGGTAATCATAAAGGTAAATATTTTAACAGCTTTGTCACTTATTTTAAGGAGGCAGACTTGGGAAAGTTAAAGGCCCAACATTCCGAATCTCAGGAGTGCAGGTGAATGCAAAGCTAGTCATCTCTCATGAAGAAGAGTTGGCACCATTGCACAAATCCATTCCTTCAGATCCAGAAGAAAGAAAAAGGTATTGGGTTTGGGGGGTGTGGTGGTGATTTTGGGGGTTTTTTTAGGTAGTATAATGGAGAAAATTTTTCAAGTTTTACTATTTTTTTTTTTCAGACAAATTTGACTCAAAGCACAGCTTTGTCCTTCTATTCCTGAAAGCAGTAACCTGCTCCACATCTGTTCTTCCTTCTTTCTTCCCTTGCCATAGAAGCCAGTACCATCTTTGGCTTCTCAATTATATTCACTGGGGACTGTGTTCAGTTACTAATAATAATCAGGACTAGACTTCAAGCTTGCTGAGGAGCTGCTGTATGTGTCATCTCTGCCTTAGGGGAAAGCAGTGTCTGTCAAAGCATAGCAGTAGTTGTTTCTACCCTCTCAACTTTTTCCCTTGCTGCCTTGTATATCACAATCCCTAAGCGATCCACTTAGTTAGCAGTTACACTTGGAGGATGACTTATGCTTTTATTCATGGTTAGCCAACTCTGTGATGCGGCTCATGGCCACAGACGGATATCTGTTCTTCATATTTTAGTCTTGATCAGCTTTAAAACACATTTCAGTGCTGACATCAACAAATATTTTATAGAAATGTTATGAAAATATAATGATAAACATTTGGATTGATTTTCTAAATATACAAGCATCTCAGCAGAGAAAATAAATCTAGTTACATCACTTTTAGTGTGTTCCCTTCCCGCTTGCTTCAGAAGTAAAAATCCTTTATTTGTCTTTCGAATTTATTTCTGCTAGATATGTCATCCCATGCCACACCAAGGCTGCTCATTTTGATATAGACTGGGGTAAGGAAGACGACTCCAATCTGTTAATAGGCATCTATGAATATGGTTATGGCAGCTGGGAAATGATAAAAATGGATCCTGATCTCAGTCTGACACAGAAGGTATGTCATCTACAACATTTCATTAAGGACTTTTCTTGTTTAGGTAATAATGCAACTAAGAACAGTTACTGAGAGAGCTTATTTTATGATGACTGAAATTGCAGAGACAGTGTATGTCAATTGTACTCCTTAGTATCCTTCTTGTCGTATATTATTAGATTTTAAGGTCTGTATTCAGCTGAAGTATGCCTTCTTGCAGTTAATAATGTTGCCATATTTCCATGTAGTTGGACCTCTGTCATCTGAATTTTTCCTCTCTACTCTGCATGTCCATTTGTCCATTTTGTGTTCTTGAACTTTTGGAAGGGTTTTTTTTCTAGAGACTTGATTTGGTTTCCCCATACCCACTTAATCACTTGTTTCTTCACCTGAAGCTGTCTTAGTCACAACATGAGAATGGCTGTACTTGAATTAGTGCAATAGCTCCTTAGCAGTAGTGAGCAACAGGTATTGAGGACAAGACTGAGGTGAAGTAAACCTTGTGATAGTACCAACAACCTATAGCTTTGGGATTTGAGGAACCAGGCAAGTGTCCAGATCAGTTTAATAATGATTCATACTCCTGCTGTCCATTATTTTGACTGTTTTTTGAAACCACCCATTTCTATTTTTGGCATCTGCAATACCCTATTCTGCATTTAGATGACTGGGGCAGAGGCAGCAGTTCTGAGGCTGACTGGTACAGGAGCTCAGAATTTCTTAGATAAACTATCAGAGTGGAAATGGAAATCTGCAGCTGATTTCTTGAGTTTGTTTTAAATTCTGAGGCAATTTTCAAGACTCTGCATTGGCTGCATGATTGGAGAGAAATAAAGACATACCATTCTCCATTGCTTCAAGCATGCTGGCATATTTCCTATGTATAGTTGAAGTGGATTGTTTTCCACATTTTACGCAGCTTTTTCTGTTCTGTGTGCTCCAGGCTAGCATCTTTCAAACTTGATAATATGTACTCATAGCTGTGATACTACCATTATTCTCCTCAGATTTTGCCTGATGATCCAGATAAGAAACCCCAGGCAAAGCAGTTACAGACCCGTGCAGACTACCTCATTAAATTACTGAATAAAGACCTTGCAAGGAAGGAAGCACAAAGGCTTGCTGGTGCAGTAAGTAAAATTTGGCATTCATTAGTGAGATAAAACAATACACTATGGGCATGTCAGCTGATCCTTTTTTTTTAGTTCTGCTCTTTTTTCTTTGTGTAGTATTACTCTGTATTGCTAATCATATTACATGAGCCTAACTACTGTTGCACTGTGCTGTCTCCAGTTCTGAGAAAAGTGGTGGTCATTAGTGGCAATAAATAAAATAAAATGAACCCTCTATTTGATGTAAAAACAAATCTTTTTTTGCAACTGTGGTGCAAAGATGCTTGTCAGTTGACATATTAAAGAGGCCAATTTGCCTTCAGGGCAATTCAAAGAGGAGGAAAACAAGAACTAAGAAGAATAAGGTGATGAAGGCTGCAAAAATAAAAGAAGAAATAAAAAGCGATTCTTCACCACAACCCTCGGAAAAATCTGATGAAGATGATGATGAGGATAACAAGGTAAATATCTTCATATGGTAAAGATGGCTATTCAGTTCTTCCTGTTAGTATCAGTTTTGTCTTCTGCTTGACTTAATAAAATCAAAGCACCTGAATGTCATCCTTTTCTTGTGGCCACTACAGTTAATATTTACATCAGGACAAGCACATGGAAGACTGTATGTATTTAATGATAAGCCAGTAACTGAAGAATTATGAGTAGTTTTCCAAATTAAATTATAAAAAAATCTTGCGGTCTAATTACAAGTGGCATTGCTCAGTTTCAGCATTCTTTAAAGACATCAGCATTGTATCTGCTAGAAATGCAAGCCTAACATAACATGCAATTGTAAAGCTACTGTTTCTGGCTAATGTGTTCTAATGATGTTTCATGTGAAGTTTTTTATCCAGGCTCAGGGAAAAAAATCAAGCTCAGTTAGAATGATCAGCATCAATAAATGGTATTTCAAGACTTGCATGTGAAACCTCCTGTATATGTCATAGCTTTCATTATCCAAAAAGACTATTCAACTGACTATTTAACCTTGTTGTGTTCTGTTACTTCTGATGCATGCTTTTAGGCCTCTACTTTTGTTGGGCCTTCTTATTTCGAACATTTATCACACAGCAGGAACCACTAGAGATAGAAATTTAGGTGAAGTTTAGGGTCATGTCACAGCTAATTTTATGACTTTGAAAGTAGTTGAAATAAATCAGTGCAAATCTGTATATATCATTAAAACACTTCCTACTTGGTTTAAAATAAACTAAGTTTAAGTGTCTTGCATAGCCATTTTAAACTATTACAAGCAATTGTAACTGTCAGCTCAGTCTGGAGGAAAAAATACTTATACGAATACATAGTTAAAACTGAATCAGCCTTAGAAGAACTATGATAGATCTGTAAAAAATAGTTATTTTTAACTAAAGCATTCCTGTATGTATTTAAATGGTACTATGAGGAATAAAATGTAAATGCAGAAAAAAAAATTGAATGTAGACTGGGTTATGTTTATAGATCCAATAATTTGTCTGGAATCTAAGGCTAAGAACTGTAAGTGTTGTCACAGCTCCCAGTAAATTAAAATGGGCAACTGAATCCTAAAATTAAGCAACTCAAGTGTTCAGACTACTTAAAAAAATGAGTGTAAGACTTCATCTTGCTCAAAACAGAAAACGCTGCCAGTCAGTTGATTGACTTGTTACGTTTTGGGAAAGTGCCTAGAATGCTGTCCCCTTTTGTCCCCTGTCATTCAAAGATGATAAGTATTACATACAGGTGCAATAATTATTTTGTTACTTACTATAGTACTTTCTGTGTCTGGAAAGATTTGAGTTTCCATCTCAAACCTTGTAAGAGAATATTATAAAGACAAATGGAGTGGTATTTTGTTCAGTCTCAAGTAATTACATGGACTCCTATCAGACAGTCTGTAGCTAAGACTGTTTATTTAAGCCTATAGTAAAAAGAACACCTTTGGAAAAGAGAAAGTTGGGACTCTGTTACGTTCTCCTGTGAGTGTTTAATACGGGATTGGTAAAAAGTTACATAGGTCTTCTAACATTTCCATCATTTGAGTGTCCTGACCAACCAGCTCAGTTTTGCAAGACCTACTTACTTAGAGTTTTTAGCTCTTCAGAGCCTAACTACCTGTTAGAGGGACAGAATTCTAAGTTAATTCTAAGTTAAATGGACATGATTTCTCATCCCCACTATCACTGCTAAGTCAGTACTTGCTTTGTCACATCAAGGGAGTGAATAGCTCTCATCTTTCTTTACAACTGCATTCAGTTCTATGTGATACATATTATATCTGTGTCCAGAAAGAAAAAAAAGGCACAGATAAAGTATGTTTTAATCAGATAGTTATGAAACTTGTATAGATAGGAACACAGTTTGATGTGCCATATATGCTTGCATATTGCAGGATGAGATTGTTTCAATGAAACATCCACATAAAAAAATTAAAGCAGAAAAAGAAAATGAAGAAAAGCCTGAGCCAGATATTGGTTTAAAGAAGGAAGCTGAAGAAAAAAGAGAGACAAAAGAAAAGGAAAATAAGAGGGATTTGAAAAGGGAGAAAAAAGAAAAAGAGGATAAGAAAGAATTAAAAGAAAAAGATAAAGAAAAGAGAGAAAACAAAGTGAAAGAATCCACACAGAAAGAAAAAGAAGTAAAGGAAGAGAAGGTAACTAGGTTTACTTACCTTATATAGCATTAGAAAAGGCCACTAGGTTTACATGAATGATTTTGAGATGAAAAGGTATTTTGGATCTGATCAGTTGTCATTTCGTTGAAGTCTTTTACAACATTTAAGTTTTATTTTTACTACCTGAAACAATGAAGACAGGCATTTGAAATGGGAAATTACATCTTCAATGATACGTATCTTAGTTGGACTGAAAGTACAAGTGTGCAAGAAATTCTTTTATTCCTTTTCCATTCTCCTTTTCCATACTACAGAGAAAGTAAATTGTACTGTCACTGAATATCAGCATAGTTTTTATTCTTATTATCAAAGAGAATGCAGTAGTTACAGGGATCGTCATATATTATAGAACAATTCCAGAGCCAAAATAATATTTACTTAAATATTTTTATATCTTATTCTTAGGTTAATGAAATCAAATCTGAGAATAAAGAAAAAACTAAAAAAATTCCATTGCTAGATACTCCAGTTCATATTACTGCAACTAGTGAACCGGTTCCTATATCAGAAGAATCTGAAGAACTGGATCAGAAAACTTTTAGTGTGGTAAGTCTCTTTTTGTAAGTTAGTGTTTATGCTTGATAGTAGTCTAAATGAGGACAATTTCTGATGTTCTTGATTCTTGTTACTGGGCTCAGTAATGCAAGTGGTCTTTTGCTAGTGAAGTCTCAAATCTGTGAGTGTTACTGACACTGTACTAAAGTAATTTTTGTCTTCGTTCCAGCAGGTTTATTTTGTGTTTACTGTATTTATGCAAGACAGTAGGAAAACTTACCCAGTGGTCTGTGTGCTGAATAGATTTAGAATACAGACTGTAAAGATATATCCTCAAGAATAACTTGTGTATTCCTCTTTCTGAAGGGCAGACATGAATGAACTTCATTGCGGTAGTTGGAGTCTCAGGCTTCTTTTATGTCTTTCTTCTTTGTAAGATAGCATGAGAAATTAAGTTTCAGCACTTCCCTCCTGAAGTACTGAAGAATACATAAATTAGTAAACATGGGAAGGAACAAATGCTAAAGCCCTTAGAAATACCTTGCTGGAGTAATGTCTCTACCAAAAGAATTTTGTTTAATCACTACTTCTGACTAAGAACAGAATCAATGTTAGCGGGAAAAAAGGTACATACACACAATTTCTGTAAAGTTTTATAGGTTGGCTGGGGCCTCTGGAAAGGTAACAGAGAGTTACTTTGAGCAGCTCCTCTTGTGGGTGTTTCATCATTCAGATTATTTCAAAAGTTGTTTGTTTCTGCCAGCCAGGTTTATTGGGCCTGTTTGTGGGTGCTGGCTCTGACATGCAAGTAAGATTCTCTCAAGTATGGCAGTGACTGGTCTATGTATGGTTTCATTTCAAACATCAAGTAACTCACCTGTGATTTCCAGGATGAGCCTTGAGTGATTCAGGTGGATATGTTTGTGTGGCTAAGTGACAGAAAATTACTTGATATCCATGTACAGTTACGTCTTTCTGATCACTTCTGTATTTAAGCAGTATACTATGTAAGCTGTCTTTTAAAGGCTACTTTTAAGTTGTGGCTAGTGCAATATGTAATGCAGCTGCTTAATTACTTAGTGGCATGATCTGGCAATGGAACATTTTCCTTGATTTTTCTGAGTTGTTCCTAGATGCTTACATGGTAGTGGTGATAATTCATTTCATATGATTCTAAATGTTTTTTTTTTGTTTTTTAAAAAAACACAAACTTTTTTTTTTATCTACAGACTTCCTTTTGTTCTTACTGGGAATAATTCTAGGTTGGGTCTGTGTATAGAACCTTTTTTTTTGTCCAGGCTTTTTGTTCTGGAATGTACTATTTATCATTATGACATGGTCAGATGCAGTCTAATTAGAATATTTAACTACACTTTCAAATGGAAATTACTACTGTGGGTCGTTCAGGCTTAACAAATAGGCTCTTTGTGACAAGGAGAATATGCATTTCATCTGTATACCATGCCATTGTAGTTGGATGGTATTCCTAAGCAAGTGTCTGTAATTTAAATCCTGCTAACTGGTTTCATCTGGACTTACTATTAAACCATGTGATTCAGAGTGTGAAAATTCAAGAATGCATATTGACATATATCTGTGTTGCCATCACTATCATTACTAATACAGGCATACCCAAACTAGCTTTACTGTAGATGGCACACGTTCTGCTAGTATCTCCAAAGGGATGAGGTTTGAAAACGACTCAGAGAAGCAGTGTTGATCCTCTGCTGAATGCCAGGCTTAACTGTTGCAGAAAGTATCTCAAATGTACTGAACCCTCTCATATTTAATTTTGACATAGTTTATATAGCTTTCAAGGTGCTAGAAAGTGTGTCTTGTCCTATATGTTTGTGCTGAAAGTTGATTGTAAAACCTAGTTGTAAAGAATCCTTTTCCTCAAAAAATACCTTATATTAAATTAGTGCTTCCTTGTATGCTTGATACCTGTTATTTTATACAATTTAATGCTTTCATAGAGCAGTAAATTTCCAACTGGGATTAAAATACAACTTTTTCCAAAGTAAGCCTGTGAAACGTTTTTAAGAGATGTGAGCAAAACTTGTTTCATTTGGCTTGTAACAATACTGTCTTTGTCTGCTCCCCGCCCCGCGCATTCTGCCCCCCATCACTCCCCTGCCCCACATCGCTCTCCCCCTATCTCTCCCCCACCATGTTCTAGAATTCTTATTTTAATTAATACATTCCTTTTTTCCATTTCACAGTGCAAAGAAAGAATGAGGCCTGTGAAAGCAGCATTGAAACAGCTGGATCGACCAGAGAAGGGCCTTTCTGAAAGAGAGCAGCTGGAACATACTAGACAGTGTCTAATCAAAATTGGGGATCACATTACTGAATGTCTAAAGGAGTACACAAATCCTGAACAAATTAAACAGTGGAGAAAGTAAGTTATTCTCCATGTTTTTTCTTGAAAAAGTACAATCTGTAATCGCTTCTATTAAGCAGAATAGTTTTAAATTATTTCTCTCGTTTCTTAATCTCCCTTTCTTAGATCTTTCTACTGTTTTAAATAGGAATCTATAAAAAGATGATTATAGATGGTTCTGACTTCTAATGGATTGACTTTTTTGTACTGCATAGCAATGCATTTTGTCCAGTAGGGGGAGTCATCTCACTTAAGAGTGAAAGCGAACACTAGGTAACTTAGATTGTGTTTAGTGGAAAGGAATTCTTACCTTTAAGGATCTGGTGTTTTTCAACTTTGAGGGTTGGTTGTTTTTTTTTTAATTCCTGCTAAAAACAGGCAATTCTAACTTTCTTTTGAAGTTTGTATGATTTTGAGTTGCAGAATTTTTTATTCTTTTTAAAATATACTCTAAAATTATATTACATATTACATAGTAATTATTACTTGATAAATTACTTGATAAAAGTATTTATCATAACTCAGATGTATTTTAAAAATGAAAGAAGAGTTTGTACTTTTGAGGTGACAGTTTCAAAAGACTAAGAAAAAATGTTGGTTTGTAAACTCATATTTAATTGTTAAGTTCTTAATGCAATTTGAGTTACTTTTATCGGAGTGTGTACTTTAACCTTTTATGGTTGAAAATACATTCTGCATTTTCATATACAAAAGTTTAATTGTTTCTTGAAGACTTAACGTTAGTGTAGAATGCTTCTGCTCTTTTTACTCGCTATACTTCAAAATACTAAGGTGATCTGAGAAACAAAAACAAGATCCATGTTTAATATTTTGGTAAATGTTCTATTTCTTTAAGTGGAAACTCATAATAGAACTACTCTTCATAATAATACTACAATATTATATATAGATTAAGAAAATATGTATTTCAGCTAGCTTTGATAAGAAGTATAGTTAAGCTACTTCTATAAAGTTATACAGGCATCACTAGGCACACCATTGACCAGTTGTCTACTTTTGCAAACCTCTGGACCTGAATTACAATGTTTAAGTAATCGCATTGAAGGAGCAGGCTCTTGCTTCCTGAGCCTGCATACTTCAGATACTTCTAAGCACTAGTATTGTGTACTATCTTTTAAGCATTCCACCTGTAAATTTGACTAAAAGAATTCTAGACCTTAGATTGGTTACCTGTGATCATAGAAGCAAATGTTTTCTTCTGGTTTTTGCATCTTGACAGCAAAAGACTTGATTTGTTTTTCTTTCATTCCTTTGAGCACAGATTAGGCACAAATTTATTGCCATGCGACTTCTGCCCTCTTTCACAGTTCTCGTTTGGCTTCAAAGGCTTTCACCAGGCTTTGGAATTCTGTGGAAAAACTCTTACTGATATTTTCATGAAACAAGGCTTGTAGGTCAGATGTCTTGCACTGTAAGAGATTTCAAGTGTGGAAGAATTTTTACTTACTTGTACTTACTTAAATTATTTACTGAGTGGTAAATACTCAAAATTCAAATGAACTTTCAGAAGACATACATAAACCGATGGCTACATTTTTAAGCAGTTTCACCAATCATTCTATAAACACAATTGTTATAAGTACTTTGTATGTACTTTGTACTCTCGAGTACATAAAAATATTACAAAGTGACAAATTGTTAAAGGAATTAATGTTTCAAATGTTTTAAATACAGCTAGGTAACGTTTGCTGTGCAGCTAGGCAATAGTGTGTAAATTTTAGTGTTTCTGGTTTACTGAAGTACTATTCAAATAATAGTTAAATCCATGTTCTGTTGTATAATACAAGAAAAACAAAGGTATAGAAGAATTATAACTTCTCTTTTCTTCTTCCTCAGAAATTTGTGGATTTTTGTCTCTAAGTTTACAGAATTTGATGCCAGAAAACTGCACAAACTGTATAAACATGCAATTAAAAAACGCCAAGAGTGTCAGGTAGTATTTTCAGACTCTTTCTAAATATACAAATATATATTAAGTATTATAAGTCTTCTATTAGATTTAAAGGTTTATAAAGAACACAGAAATACCCTTCAAGTAGCATTTCTGTTTGTAAAGTAGGCTGTTTGGTTAGGATATTTTTCTGATTAATTCAGAGGAATTTGGGATTTAGCAATGAGTTTTTGTACTTGTCTCTTTTAGCAACACAATGACCAGAATATTAGCAGCAATGTGAATACACATGTAATTAGAAATCCAGGTAAGAAACCTTAAGATATTCTTGTGTTAGATACTCAGTTTTCATGTTTATTTCATTTCACGTTTCCTAGATCTGTCTCCCACACTGCTAAGTATCGTAGAGATAGGCTGATTAGTGGAACTTCACCAGTTTGCTGATGAAATCCAGTTAAGTGCAGACTGAAGCTGGTAATTGGTTTTAGCGAGTTATTTGACCATCCTGTAGAAAAACAAATAAACTTTGGGAACATTTTTTGTGTTTAATTTTGGAGAGGGAGAGAGGTCTTTTCAAAACCTGTATATTTCTGGGAAATTCTGTGACTATTTGTAGCTGTTGTAATGTCGCTACCATGTAAGAAAGCAAGCTATTTCTTGAAGTCACAGTTTATTAGTTATGTGGGCTGTCTTTTATTTTGATAATAACTGATTTTTCTATGCTGTCACACCTGTCTTCTTGTAATACTTTTATCTTGTGTTATGTAACACTTCAAGTATATTTTCATGGACTTAAAATCAATATAATGTATTTTAGGAATACCACTGAAAGCCTTTCATTAACAAGGTGTACCTTTAAGATTTTCACTCATGCCAAAGCCATCCCTTAGAGAGGAAGATGCTACCTTTCTGTCTACTACTTGCTCTACTAATTGCTCTACTAAAGGCACCTCTACTCACTGCTCATTTGGGCCACATTTTGCTTCATAGACTGAATGAAGAGGTTGTAAGGTTCAGTTTCCAAGTCCCACACATCTACATTCTAGCTTGCTTCCCTCTTCTGAGGTTTCTTCCAGTTTACTCACATTAGTGCATTTGTCTTTCAACTGTTTAGATCTTGTTTCTGTCAAATTATATCACTTTTATACTGCTTTACATTTGACTGGTAGAAGGGCTTTTAGAATTAGGTGAACAAAAGACTTCGAGACTTCCTTTTAACCTCTGCTTTATTAAACAGATGTGGAAAGACTGAAGGAAAATACAAACCATGATGACAGTAGCAGGGACAGTTACTCTTCTGATAGACATTTGTCACAATACCATGATCATCATAAAGACAGGCACCAGGGGGGAGATGCTTACAAGAAAAGTGACTCTAGGAAAAGGCCCTATTCAGCCTTCAGCAACGGAAAAGATCACAGAGACTGGGATCACTACAAACAAGACAGCAGGTGAGTTTCTTCAGCAATTTTAAAATCTGTTCAGATTTCCCTTCCTGGTTTTATAGTACGCTTGTAGCAAACACCAAAACATCTTTTTTTGAGTACTGCAGAATTGCAAAGATGATATCTCTAATGCAGTTACGTTGATATGACATAATTGTAGCTCTTAATGTGTGCTCAGTAACACTAATACAAAAAATTTCTATTTTTTAGATACTACAGTGACAGTAAACACAGAAAATTAGATGACTACAGGAGCAGAGACCACAGGTCAAACCTGGAAGGAAGTTTAAAAGACAGCCGGGCTCATTCAGATCACCGTTCCCATTCAGACCACAGGGTACATTCAGATCACCGCTCCACTTCAGAGTACAGCCATCATAAATCTTCTAGAGATTATAGGTACCACTCGGACTGGCAAATGGACCACAGAGCTTCAGGTAGTGGCCCAAGGTCACCACTAGATCAGAGGTCTCCTTATGGTTCAAGATCTCCCCTAGGACACAGATCTCCATTTGAGCACTCATCAGATCACAAAAGTACACCTGAACATACATGGAGTAGCCGGAAGACATAACAAAGACTGACATTTTCTGGACCTTCTTTTAGCCATATACAGTAAACTAACACAGTAATTGCCTTACATGACTTGAAAGATATGGACGGGGTATTCTATCAGTAGCAGTATTGTTACTTCTTTCCAGGATGCAAGGTCTATTATCCCAACAGAAGAAAAATATTTTTGTATTTAAAGTTTATGCTGCACTGTGCTGCAAATGCTGTGGCACTCTTTTTTTAAGAAATGGAAGATGTTTACTTTTACAGGGACCTCAACACTGCCCCTTTCAGACTGGATCTTACTATAAAACCCTTCATGTCAAAGTGGTTTTAGGCTGAACACGTTCTAAATTATGTTTGTAAATGAACTTTAACACTGACCTGTGCTCATATTTCAGGAAGGAATGAGGATATTTTCTTTTGTTTCTTAGTAAAGAACTCTCAAGGACTTTGTTCACTTTCCAAAGCTACTTGTTTACATTGTACACTGCGACCACCTTGCCGCTTTTCATCACAAGCTTGAATATTTAAATTCTGTACCTATAACTGTAAAATAGCCAGGATTTCTCCTGTTTGTGATCAGTTATGCCTTTTTACAAAACAAACAAATAATAGTAATAAAAAAGAACACAAACAAATGGCTGTAAATTATTGTAAATTAATTAAATGAGCTTTTTTCCCTCTCAGGCTTTTTTTGACTGTTCCTTTTCCCACCAACTCAGGCCTTCTTGTCACAAGTATGAAACAAAATTGGTGTACTTAAATGTTTTATTAAAATACCTTGATGAAATCACCGTTCAGAATGTAAAAATGGGGAAAGGGAACATTTTACTCCATTTAGTGCTCTTTTTTTATTGGATACTTTACATACATGTTTTGGTTTTTTTGTTTGTGGTTGTTTTGGGGTTTGGTTTTGTTTTTTTTGTTGGGTTTGGCTTTTCTTTTTTTGCTACTAAACTGTCAGTGTTGTGATTGTAAGGAAATGGCAAGAAATACCCAGCTAAACTGTGCTCTGGAAAGCTTTTCAGATGCATTCGTTTTAAAGAAAGAATTTAAATAACAAAACACTTCAGAATCCAAATCAGCCAAAATTTATTGTAAATCCATTTGTGGTCCCTCTTCAACATGGGCAATAATGTCAAATGTGCTATGCAGCAGGTTAATATTTTAGAAGATTTGAATGACTTTATTGACAGAATTGTTACAATGCACACTGATTGTACATAGATAACTTCTATCTGACAAATTAAATTTAAACTAAAAGGTTATGTGGGCTCATGTAGTTTTCTGCTGTGTTTTTTCTCTAGAGTGTCACTTCTTCTCAGGTTTACCCTAAAAACATTAAACTCTTAAGTACTAAATTTTAGTACACTATGTGATGGTTAGGGAATATATTTAGCCTGGTATTCTATGGTTGGAGCTGTATCTGGTGCTTTAGTTTTTCTCTGCTCTTACAGTGTTGAGCATTTTTTCCACTTTAACAGGTTTATATGAAGGCATTAACACAGAACCAAAATCTGACCACAGAGTATTTGTTAGGATCTCACTGTACATACAGTTGCTGCACAGTTAAGTTTTAAGGTTATTTAATGTAGGCTGGGACTCGGTTAATGCTGCCTATTTCTTAACTCTTCATCTTCTCACCATCTGGAGGGTTTTGACTTGTTCTGCTTTTGATCTTAATTGCTGCTTTTGATCTTAATTGCTGAAGCAGTGTTTAGGCAGTGGAGTGCTATCTGACAAGGTTGTGCGTGTGTGCTATGTATCACCACTTCACTACTGGTGAAACTATAAGTTGGAGCATCTCCAACCACTGATCGACTGTTACTGTTTGAGTAGTGCACAGATCCATCAACAGAGCACAGATAGAGCAGTCCCACTAAGCCTGGTTCACCATCATGTCACTATATTACAGCACTGTGGCTGAGCATGTCTAATGTGATGTGATTAGTCTGCGTCCATTTTTGTTAAAGGTATGTCAGGTCTCTCTGAAATAAGCAAGACAAAATACTTACTTGGTGGCTTTGATCAGCATCTTTGGCAATTTGTCTGCTTAGGCTGTGTTAACTTCTATTCAATGCTGTTTACAGATCTACAAATCACATTTGCAACAGTCATAAGTTTTTCACCATGGGTTTCAATTAAGTCCTAAGTATAAAGTTTGATGGTGGAGATAGCTTCCACTGCTTGTGAGGCTGACTGTTAACGGCGTATCTTACTATATAGGAGAATCCTGTGTCCTCTGCAAGTAAGTCATTTATAATAAATTTTCCACGCACACAGATTTGATCCTTCTTCTGTTCATTTGTAATGAAAAGTCTTCAAGGAGTGTGTCCATTTCTGAAGCATCCATTGGATACTAATGTTGCCTGTCTGTAAGAGGTTTTGGGAAGTAAGAATTTTGGTGACTTCAAGAGAAGTCCTTGTATGGCTGTTGATAAAGATTCAGGTGTTTCATCTACCATGCGTGGAAGTCTAAGATTTCCATCTTAATCCTGTTACTTATTTCTAGTCTACCATTCCTAGTACTACCTAAAAAGAGTAGATTTTTGGTCAGTCTGAAGCACATTAAAAAAAGTATTGCTGCTAGTAGTTTTAAAGACTGAGAAATGCGTGCTCTGATTGGTTGCCGTTAGTTCATCAGCTGCTGTGTTGGCCTTGTCATCTACCTGTTCACACTCACTCTGTGTTTTCCCCATTTTGACCTTCATTGCAGATGTCCTGGTGTCCAAGTGGCACTCAAGCAGTTTCTGGTTTCTGAGAACCTTTCACTACTATCCACAGGACTTGCAAAGGATTCAAGCACCAGCCAAAAAAGGATGGCACTTCCTGCAGAAACATGACACTCCTACAAAAGGAGTGTGCCCTGACATGGACAGCACAGCAACCTAGAGCACTGACTCCCCAGGTTGTGTCGCTGTACGATGTTCTGTCATCTACAAGTGGATCTTTTCACCTCCATAGCCCTTACTGTTTAGCTGTAGGGTTCCCACTTAAAGTGTAAAATCACAGTGAGGTACTCCTGTAGCAATGTATTTTAAGGAGCTGTTTCAATCTCCAGTGTTATGCTTAGTGTTGTGTTGAGTGACAACAGCTTTTTTTTGGTAGGATATTGCATCACCATTACTTAGGAAGACACTAAAGGAGATCATCCTGATAGAGCTTTTCTTCCTGACACATTTTATTGAAAGTTTCTCCATGATCAAGTTTTATTTGAAAGGCAAATTAATTAAATCCTAGCTTCTTTTTGTGTACTATGGCCAAAATATTAATAATATCCTCATTCTTACCTCTACAGAAGTAAATGTAGACAATCTCTTGCTTCCAACAGAGTAGTAAAGACTGTTAGAATAGGTAACACCTGGTGTGAGTCATCCATTTGTACTGATCAAGGTTTATTTTCCTGAACTATGTTGGGACAGATATCTAGTGCTGTTGCTTGTATCTCTTCATTCTTCCAACAAACTAGTATGGTTCCACCTGAAATTTAAGCTTTGTTCTTAAAACTTTAAGCTGAAACTTTTATTTGTGAAATGTTCAAGAAGCAGTAGCTAAGAAATGTGTGGATGGAAATGCTAGGAGCAGAAAGAGGACGTTAGTGGAATTTGTTACTTGTTTCCTATCCTCTTCATTTTTCTCTGTAGTCCAATTATTCTTAAGGTAAAAGTTCAGAGCAACTGAGTAATGGGGAGCACATTCTGGTCCACCCATCCTTATATTCTTACACTGTATGGGGTCAGTGAAAGATCTTCCTTCGGATATGGCCAATACTAAAACAATGTTTCTAAGCATGTATTTTCCAACCCCCTAGCCCTACCAATTTATTGGTAATTATCTTTTTATTTGACTTTCAAAACTTTTAATAAGTGAAAAATTGCTTTTAGATAAATGATATTTAATGCTGGTTGTTAATTAGCATAAAGAAGTAAGAATTGCCATTGTCCTGCTGAAGAGAAAAATAACTTTCTAGACCTAACATACAAAGAAAATAATTCTGCTTTTTAAATTATTTGTAGCATCTTCAACTATTATGTTGGTTGCTTACTTTGTTTTACACTAAAGCTCACCACTAGGCTTTTAGTTTATATTATAATCAGTATAATTCCCACTTAAAATATGGCAGAATATTTTTTTAATCAGATATTTGTTCATATTCTGTATGATATATATTGTAGAAAAAAATGGAGGTGGGAGTGTTGGTTTACAGAAAAGGGGCAAGTCCTGGTCAAGTGCCTAAATTTCAGTTTATTCCAAAACTTCATTGTTTACATAAATATAAAGACAGAAAATTTGCATGCATTTATTGTGGATTATCAAGACTATTTCAAATTTGTTTTCTTCCATTGTATAATATGACATACTGTCATGAATCTTAATTGCTCACAGGAAGTAAACTGAGCAACAGTCCTTTGAGATACATAAGTGCTATATGGATTTTTTGAAGAAACTTCAAAGCAATTATAATTCTGTGTTTAGTCAACACCTGAGATCTAACTGTAACCCCAAACTACTTAGTCCAAGCTTGATTCATGACAGTACTTCTTTTATTCTAGATATAAGGAAAAATGTAGCCACGTAATGGTCTACAGTAATATATATGAATTGCATGTGAGGTGGCTGCTCTCTGAACCTGGGTTAACTGCTTGATCTTGGCCACAGCAAGTAACATGGCCTCATACGGAAGTTCCTGTGCACCTGGACTTCCCTTCCATTACAGAACCTACGTAGAAGGTCTCTCTTGTGCATATCATGGAAATACCAATAGTCAGGTAGTAATGGTCTGTTTCACCTAATCCTCCTGAAGCCTTTCCTTGGCTGTGTATGTTATCTGTTACATGACTGAATATAAATAAGATACCGATCACTTTTCCTCCTACTGCAATGGCCACAAAGGAACCTGCACCACTTAGAGAAAAGGGCAGCAGGACACAGAGTGCCAGAAGAATTCATACATTGCACAGGTTGATCTTGGGCCACATTTAAAGGGCCTCTGGTAAAGAAGTCTGCAAGGGATGGACTATGGGCCAATCTGGTTGGCAAACCACAGCATGGGCACATTCTTACTGAGAACGTTAATCCAGCTGTACCAGCTGTATTCTGGAATTGATTTGCAAACTTTTACTACAACACAGTGCCTTTTTCTGTGAAGACTGTAAATGAAAGGCAGTGAAAATACACACTACTAACTAAAGCCATATGAAATGTTTTTCTATTTAGGGTTTCCTGCCAAAAATATTAATCCTAAACCTGAGCAAATTGGTGTAACTAATTGCGAGAGCTGAGCTTACCACAGTTGATCTCGTAGAGGTACCATGTTTGCACCAACAAAAAGGAGGGCATTGCTGGAAGGATGACAGTCTTAACAGCTGTGTATGGAGTGCCTAGCTACACTCTCTGAGGAAGAGGAGTCCAAGTTTGTATTTCTTGGGTGCCAGTCAAGTGATCGCTGGGGAGATGGTGTCCCCCAGTACTGCTGGTCCCTCTGACAACTGCTATTCAAACCTGAAGTATCCAAGCCTAGCCTGGTACTGAATGCCCCACATGCTCCCAGCCCAAATTCCCATCCCACAGCTTCACCCTCAGTGTTCCTCAGTATCTGTTTTGTCAACCTACCCCAGAGGCAAGGAAGGAAAGCCTTTCTCTCAGCCTTCCTCTCCCTCTTGCCATTGCTTTGCTTCTGAATCCATCTTCCCAACCCTATTCCAGCTTTCCATCAGTGCCCTTAACTACATCCTCCAATCAATTTGTTTTTCTCCAGGGCCTCCAACTCAGTGCACTCATGCACATAGTCTGCAGCCTCTCTACAGCTGCATTTTTTTTTGAAGTGTACTGTTTCTTTTGCTAGCCAACACCCACCTTTACTTTTGGCTGGCTGTTGCAGCCTAGCAAAGCTTGTGCATCCCTGTAAAACTGAAGCTTGAATTTTGGTGAGGATTTTGGAAAACCTGGCAGATTGCTCTTCCCCAAAATCAACCAAGGCAATTTTCAGTGAATAGAAAAGGAAGACATCCCAGGGAAAAGATCACTCATGCAACATATCTAGGATTCTGTGAAGCATGTTGTGTTCTTGGGAAATGCTTAATTAAGAATTATCTTATGTTCATACGGTTGAGTTCATACAGCTAAGATGGGTCTTACTGTAATTAAAATGCTAGGCTAAAAATGATGTAAAAGAATGAAGGTGAGAGAGAAGGTGAGATATGCTGCAAGTCTGTCCATAAGCTGTTAACAAGGAACTGTCAAAACTGCCAGAACTGGTAAAACCAGAGTACTCCAGAGCATGGAGGTTTAATACAGATGCTACTTAATGTTACAACAGCCCTGTGTTTGACAGTTCTGCAGACCATCAGAGTAGTTTAGTGGTACATGAAATACTACAATCAAAAAGTTATCATCCGAAAAGCAGCTACTGTCAAAGTACGTTTCATAAGCTTTATTGAAAGTGAGCTGAAAAATCCGTAATTATTGAAGACTTAGGGAAATTTCTGATGCAAGACTTCAGGAGGCTTTAAAATATAAAGTTTTGGTCCTGTTAGGCAGCTTAAATTTAGATCTAGATTGAGTTCATGCACTAAGGCTGAAGCCCAAAGAAACTACTTGGATGTTACTTATTTGCTAAAAGTAATCGTATTTGTCATAGGTTTTTCAGCAAGCTCAGTTTTAAGTCTTGTCTTCTCTCAAAATAAACATCTGGAACACATGTCAGAAAATCATATACCACTGATCACATGTAAGAAATTAATTAGCTTTTATTTCTGCAGTACTATGAGATCTCAGCAGAGTTTTAATTGCAACAGAGTTAATATTTGCTGAAGTCACTGGAGCATTTGGAAAATAATCTTCACTTGTCACTTAGGTTAGCTACTGGTTTTGGTTTGCAGTAATCCTAGCATTGATACGTGACTACCTGTAATATACAGACCAATTAAAATTAACAAATGTTTCTTTAACATTCTTTTAATCACAGAGGAGCAAAGAGAACTTCAAAACTCTGATTTTTGTGAGCATATCAAGTCATCATTTTTTTAAGTGAAGCTTAATTTAATCTTAGAAGTTTCTGTGATTCTTAAGAATATATTCTGTGAAACTACCTATGTCTATCAGTATCATAATTAAGTGCTATGTCTTGTGAATCTTGGAATTGCAAAATGTTGTTGATGACTGAACAACACACACAACTACCATGGCAACTCTCAGAAGGCCACAGCCTTAAATGCCTTTCAGTTCTTCTGTCTGCAACCACCTGCTCTATCTCTTTTTGGTACTGTTTGCAAATAATTTGTTAATCTGAGAGATAGCATTCTGTTTAAAATTTTTAACTAAATTAGACTGGGGGGACAAGGGGGTTTATATTCTTCCTGTAATGAAATCGGCAGATGGATTCTCCATCTAGAACAGAATAGGCAGATCAGTTTTAAAAGATCTCAAAGAGAAAATTACACTTCTACCTCACTGAAGTCTACCAAAACTATCAAATCTAGAAGGGTAAGGTCTAATCCAGTCTTTTCCTGGCATGAAAGTAAACAGAGCTGGAAAATTGTCTTTTACCTTCCCAAGATCTTAAGGGTTCACTAAGTCACATCAAATTATACATCAAATACATCTGAAGAGTTAGGATCCAGATACCCATTAACCTTAATGCTAGAGGGAAACGTGCAGAAAAGAGATACTCCATGGGCTTTAATGAAAAAGACAATGCACATGAAGCACTGCGTTCTCTAGTTTTGTGCTTTAAAGTTGTATTCTTCTCTTCAGACGTGTTGTACTGGGACAGTCTTTAGCTAGTGACTGAAGAGAGGTGTTCGGAGTACATGTCCATGAGCTAACAGAACAGATCACGCTGTAGGTCCTCCATATTCCAGCACATTCTGGTCAAGTTTTTAAAGTATAAACTCCTATTCTATCTGGTATGTTATCTTTGATAGTGCAGCCTTCCCCTTCTGTTTTAATTAAGTGAATTCATTATAAGATGAATAATACTTATTCTCAGACAAGAATACAGCCAGAATACTAGAACAAATGAGTATGAAATTATCCAAAAGGCACAGTAGGCCCAATTATTACAGTTCTGTAAGTATGTGTATCTCTTAAAATAGTTACCTTCACAAAGTTCAAGAATGTAGCCTCAGACAATCATAGATGAATGCCCTTCTGCAGTTTTAAAATTCTGGACTGTATAATCATAATCATGACTGCAAGCAGGAGAAAACCCAACCCTAGCTGTACTGTCATAGAGATACAATGGGAGAATGTGTGAAGTTCCAAGAGTTCTATTATTTCAAGTTACAGTACTGAAAACAAGGAAGTATGGTGTAACTTATAGCATCAATTTACTTGTTAATTATCCAATTTGCTTTTAAATTTTTGAATATTCCATCTGTACTTAAGGATGACTCTTGTAATTTGGTGGAAAATTATTCTTGATAAGGAAGACACAATGTTATTTAAGCATAAAAGTCAAAACAGACCTTATTATTAGAACTACAACCTATGTTTCCATAAATACAAAGAAGACATTGTCATTATTAATTTGAAATTTGCTTACATTAACTGTGAGTCAAGTTATTCATCCATTCATAACCCAAATGCTTAATATATGCGTTTGTAGTATAATAACGTACAGAATAAACAGATGGACTGACAGGCTACTGTTTCTTTACAAAATAAAAGTTTTCAATAAATACATTGTAAACATTCAAAACTCAGGCATGATATTTTTAGATGACAGTATTTTAATTTTTTTTCCATAAATGTAAGAATGACTTGACACTTGCATAATTGCAAAACAAATCACTTAAAAGTTAGGAGATTCCAGAACTAAGTTTGCTTGCAGGATCTTAATTCAAACTCCGCTATGCAATTCTCATGATGCAACTTTAATGGCAGAGCCCCAAACTACTACTTCTAGGGAAGCCCACTTCATCCACTGCAGACAGTGCATGAAGTAAATTCAGTATTTCTTTTATCATTATTCAGTGTATGATCATGGAATAAAACCCTAATAATTTCTTCTCAGGTGCAGTGATACAGTCAATTTAGTACTGCAGACACTTTAAAATGTATGTTTTATGAGATGAATTGGTGTTATTCCAGCATAACAAGGGTAATATGAGATATACATCAGTTAGTAGGAATGTCTTTTGAACACCAAAATCCTTTAATGTGAGTATTTTATTTCATCCTCACTTGGTGGTTCCAAATACTATAATTTATTCAGTGTTTCTTTATCCCTTAATATCTTCTTTCAGCCATCAGGATTGATTCAGATCTCTTCACTTAGGATTTCTTCTCCTAGCTTGTTCCTGATTCCTCCAGGAAGGATCTCTGATTGCAGCAGGAAGGCAAGCGTGGCTAGTGCCAGATGTTCCTGTTGGGGCAAGCTGGGAGGTGAGACAAGCTCATTCACTTGTCTGAAAAATAGTATGTGGGAATTTTGGTTACTAAACCAAGTCTTTTAAGTGGCATTTGACTTAAAAGTAAAATACTTAGTAGATGTGAGAAACAAAATGAGGAAGCTGAAAGCAGGCATATTGAGGGAGACCTGTTCCAAGTTACATGTCACTTCACAAATGTTGGAAATGAACAGGGTACAGATGTGGTCCTGCTACTCTGTGCTAGGAATGCATGTGTAATTATCTTCCTCTCTTTTTCATACTTGGAAGCTTGAGTGCTAATCTGAATGAAGATTTTACAGTTCAGCTTCAGAGGTCCAGTGCACAAAAGTTGTTCTGACAAAATTGCTTCTTCTGGATTTTTTTTCAATAGAAGTGCCTATCAGGGTCATGAGTGAGACTCAGACTCCAGTCTGTATCTCTGTGAGGGAGAAAATATAGAACAGATGCAACCTTGCCTTGGTTGTCTCATCCCATCTGTTGTAAAGATGGCAAGTGATTGAATGTAATCTTAAAACTGAAAACATTAGGCATCTGGCCAAACATTATTGGCCTTGTTGGTGTCCCACATATAAACATCCTGGTATTCCCAAATGCCAAAATTACACAGAATGACAGAATAAGCAAACTTTGGGCTATGTAATTGGCATCATCTGTGGAAAGCATTTTCTCAAAGTAGTTAGTTGCCTCACCGAACACTGTGGATGACTACTCCAGTGTATCTTCCATCTGCTTTAGGAGAGTGACAGTAAAGTAAGTTATGTAAGGCATCAAATCTTTTGATGTTTGCCAAACACTGAACCTAGCTGCAAGGCAGATAGCAGGTTTGGAAGCCTGGCCCTGAAATAACTGTTCAACAAAGACAGTGAAAAAATCTGAATTTCAGCCAGCTGTGAAAGAAGTTGCTCCATGGTCATTCACAGGAATGCTAGAACACAGCTGCAGATGAAAGAACACGTGTGCTCTATGGCAGTCAACAGTACCTGGCTCTCATGGCTTGCCCCTCCAATTCATGCTTCTTGGGAGCATGAGAGACACAGGCAATCTAGACAGAGTTGTATGGTTACAGCTGTTTAAAGAAAACACAAAACATCCTCCGCCAATGTCCTCTCCTTGCCACCCAAAGAGAGACTGATGGATGCTACAGGAAGTTATTCACTATGTCATAACTCTGATTCTTCAACTGCAACATCTCCAAGCATAATTACTGGGGGAGGGGATAAATAGCTATGGCACCCACAAGTCAGTAATTGTAATTATTTATTTAATAACCAGTTGACCACCTAAATCTGGAGGCTGCAGATTCTGTGGAATCTGAGATTTTGTGTAACAGTGTATCTGTGTAGTCATACGTAAAAGGAAATTCTGTCTTATCAGTGGGAATATTATTTTGGGGAGCCTAGTAAGGAAGAAATTTTTTTCAGATCCTCTTGTCCCAAAATATATGTTGTCATTTCTGGCTTATTACTTCCAGTAATTCAGAACTTTTATAACATTGACTTAAAAGGTTTGAGTTCCTCATTGTTCTCAGATTCTTTTAGCCAGGTGCCTGATGTTATAATTGTGGATGTACAGAAGCTTCCAGAAAACATGAAATACTTGGCAAACACCCCATGGATGCATCTAGAATAGGATTTTAGATTGAGTAAGTAGGAGATTTTTAAAGTGCATTTCCTGATCCTTTCCACTCTCTGCACTTTGATTTGCACTGTAGAGCAGCCTTCCTCTGCACAAGCCTGTTTATCATCAGATGAAGCTAAAGGGGAAGACACCCTCCAAGCGCACAGGCCACAGGAGCAGACTAAAGCTCAACTGATGCAACCCCATTCTCCCCAAAGGTGTGTGGTGGTGTGTGTATGGATGTTGGGTCCTCAACTTTATTTTTTTTAAAATCTGCAGACCCATGCCTACTGCTCTGCATGACTTAGTAATTTAGACATAGCCTTCCTTCCCCTAAGGAAAGCAGTGAAAGAGCGCAGAAAAACTGAAAACCTTTTGCACACACCCCACCCTGGGTAGGTCTTTTCAGATTGGTGCTTCCCAGCAAATGCAGAGACATCATGTCTGTCCTTTTCATGACAATTCCAGCACTTTCATGGTTACTCCTGGTCTCTCTCACAGGTGTACAAATTAGGAAAGATCTGCCACAGTACCAGCTGTTTTAGGAATTATTAGCTTTTAGCTTATCAATTAAGAATTTTAATAAGACTGTGAGATACTCTCCATTTGCACCAAATATTCTGTATTATACTAAAAATAAGTGCTTTGTTCTGTCACTTCAAGAAAAACGATCAGGCAGAACAATTTGCTGTACTTACTTACTTATTGAATGAAGTAGAACATGCCTGAAAAGACAAGTTCTGATGAAGTATCCTCATTTCTTCCTCATGATTATTTCTTCCCTTCATATATGTCACCAAGAAACAGCCTTATGGCATCTACTGTAAATGCTTGCTTGTACATTTCAAATCTCTCAAGTGCTTTATTATTTCTATGACCATTTTTTTAGATACTAAGTGCTCTTGTTTTTTTTCCTTTTAACGTGATTTTAGAAAGTGAAAATATGGAGCGATTTTTATGGGTGAGCAGAAAGTACTGCACTATTTGCTAATCAGAAACTACTGCTTGAAGTGCAAGATGTTTATTTACTAAGCTCAGCTTCATTTTGTTTTGTAAATTCACTTTAAATGATGTAGTCTTTGTAACAGGATATACATTCTTTTCTCCTTTACGCTGCTATTCAATCTTATAATATGATAGAGATACATTTTTATAATTCGGGTTCCATGTTTCATCTTGAGTAGAAGATGGGAATGTTTCTTCTTTTGCCAGATATGCAGAGCAGCGGTTGGAGCCACTAGTGGGAGCTGCACTTCAGCTACCTTGCACAGCACGGGAGCTGCTGAAATCCTTCCCGTGCAGAATTCGGGAGCACGGATTCCACTTTAAGACTGCATGCCTGCGAAAGCTTAATACCTAACTGGTTAAAAGAAATCTCCTTACAAAGGTTTGCACGAGCAGCCATATGTAAATAGTAATTACTGATTTCTCTAAATTTACTAGCAATAGTCAGTAATTTCAGAGAATACAGTAACCTGAATGCTTCTAACATGGATTATTTCTTTTCCTGAAGTATTGGGAATGTTAGATTGTTAATTAGATGCTATATATTTGAGAAATAACCATAAGATTATTTGTATTTATTTTCAGCTTTTTGAGTAGTTCAATTTGACAGGTGAAATTTTCATGCTTCCTGTTGTCTGTGTATTTCTCTCAAACCTAATTCATATGTAAAATATTTGTTAACTGTACTTTTGAGTTCCAGAATAGAGCAATCCTCTTGTAATGAATTCCAAAATTGAAAATTTGAGAACTAGACAGTTGGTACAGTTAATTTCACATCCTTCTAAACTGTGAAGTGAACCCTGTTTTATTTTTCCACTGAAGAACAATCAGATTCTAAAATGACCACTATGGCACAAATATAAGGAGGTCATCATGGCTATTTCTGATGTACTTTATTGCTTGAAATAAGTATTTCTAGGAAAGCTTACAGCATCAGAAAGAGGGATGAGAACAGAGGAGCAAAGCATCATAGAATCCAAGAGAAGACTTTTATATCAATGGCTCAGCTGATGGATAAAGTGAAATCATGGATTTGGATAATACCATGATAACACTGTGCAACCCTTAGGGTTCATGAAAAATCGCAAAGCAGATAAAGAGCAAAGGAGAGTTTTCCCAGCAATCCACTAATGTTAATTAAATCTAGGGCAGTGCTTCTCAGCCTTGTTAACTTGTGCCTGACCTTGCTTAATCACATCTCCTGATAGCAGTAAGGGATGTGTCAGCTTCTCAGAGATGCTGTGGCTTTAAAAGCCTGAACACCTGCAGTACTTGAGGAAGCAGGCAGTCTGTGCATACAGGTGTGGGAAATGAAGACTCCCAGGAGGGCAAAGGCCGGAAACTGGTGGCTTTCAGTCCCAGGAGGGTATTCTGCCCTACCTGCAGGTCTGCACCTACAGAAAGATTCAGTGTCCCGGCAGCAGATGAGGGGCTGGGAGCTGCATCTGATGAAGCACCCCATCTGGCTGCACCTGAGCCCCATGGCAGCCAGGACAGCAGCGTGGAACTGCCTGCTGTGGGGCAGAGGTCTCCATCTGCTGACCTGACCTAGAGTCAAGACCTAAGGAGGGCTGCTGCATGCTGGGGATTCAGATCCAGGACATTTTGGGGAGGCTGCTAAGGTTCCTCTGGCTCTTGGCTCATTTCCCACTGCTGCTCTTCCACATAAGCACCAGCAATGCATCCAGGACAGACCAGGAGCATAGCAAGGATGACTGTGTGGCTCTGGAGGCAAGAGCCAAGGGCACCACGGCCCACTAGTGTCACTTGCCCATAAAAGGAGGAGCTTGAGGAGGAGTAGATAGATCCTGTAGGTCAACAACCAGTTTTAGCAGCTGGTATCAATTATAGCATTTCAGGTTTTAAGACTGACAGGCCATTTTGAGGATCAAGGACTGCTAATTGGTCCCACCTGACTGAGTATGACAAAACATCTTGTCCCCTTTGTCAAGTCTCACCACCCTGGTGAGAACAGCTTTAAACTAGGAACAGCAAGGGACGGAGATGATCCACAATCAAGAGAGGAAGCTGTATCCTGGACTGACAGGCAAAGGGCACAGGGTGATGTAGACAGGAGGGACCCTGCAGCTAGCAAAACAGGGTGGAAGGCGACCCACCGCAAGAGTAGGCCCACAAATAAGGATGTGGAGAGAGGACTACATGATGGCAAAAGCTCTCACACCCTTTCCGGAAAATCACTGTGACTGGGTTCCTCTCTACATGGATGTAGCATGTAGTCACTAGGGACTTCACATGACTGCCATGACTTTTCAAACACAACAGAAAGCAGCGTAGCAACTACATCTGCCAGATCCCTCAGGATCTTGGGATGCATCTCACCAGGTCCCATGGATTTGTGGATGTTCAAAATCTAGGCTCATCTGCAAAAATAGGAGTTTGTTAATTTACATGGTTTACAGCCGTTAATCACTGAAGAATTTAGACACCTGGATTCAATATTGCAGTCCTCAGAGCCTGCACACAGCTGTTGCCTAATCCGGTAGTACCTGAAGGGCCTCATATATCAAAATTTACTGCCTTTCTGTATTTCTGCTTCTGATCACACACCTACACTACACCTTGGCTTCGAAGGTATGAGCAGCTCAGTGCTGTATCCTGCCTACATCCAAGAGGATACATTTCCATACTGGTCTTCCTTCAGGGTTCTTGTAGGTATTACCACTTGCACCTTCATTGTCAGATGCCAATGTTGATGTTTTTATTTCCCCTTATGGCTTTGGCAAGTGTTCTTGACATAACACCAGAAATGGGCTAGGTATTATCCATATGTAGAGGGCTATGTTGTTAATTTCTTCAGTCTACGTAGAAAATCTCCAAGTGTAGGAAAGTGAGCTCTGTTAACTTCACAATGAAATACTGTATTTTTCTTGTGGGCTGCATATCTGCTTGCCTGAATTAATTTGTGGGTGTGTGAGTGGGTACGTATTGCTGAAAACCTAGAGATGAAATGGTAACTTCAGCTCCACTGCTTCCTTGACAGCATAAAGCACTCAGTGTAAGGAAGTTACGAGAAGTATTTTGATCCTTTATAGAAAAATGCAGTTAGTGGTGACTGCTATGAGCTTGAAAAAAAGCTTTGGAGGGCACAGGCAGGGGAAAGAGCTTTCCCAAGATTCAGGGATGCAGCCCACCAGCCAAAGCTGATACACAATAATCTAATCCCTATATTCACAGTTTTGTGTAAGGGTGAAATAAATGAGGAATGGAAGAATTCTATTGCCCCTTTATGAGTAAGGTAGACTGAATGCTTACTTTATAGATGAAGAACAAAGGCGAAAAGGATCAGCAGTGGATATGCTCTTTATTCAAGATGGAGAAATGCCCAATTGTCTTAGAGATTCTAAACCACCACCTAAAGTCACTTTGACCCATTAGAAAATGATACCCAGAGACTAAAAGTCAAGCAGGCTCTCTATGTACATACTGATTCATACACACCCTTAAATCTCCAAGATCCCTGCTGAGGGGAAATTAGCAGGAAAAAAACCCAAACACCTAAATTATTACCTGGGGAAGTTTCATTAATGACTGTAGATAACATTTATTGTCCACAATTAAACTGAAGTTAGCAGCTGCATATTTAAGCCAAGTACTCCACCAGAGGCCACTGTATTGTCATCTAACTACTAGCCGTTCAAATATCCAGTACAAATATCCTCTGAGCAAAGCTGAGTTTGGGAAGATTTTTACTTCTTGTCATTAGACTAACTCATTCACTTATAAGTGAACTGCTTTTAGATTGCAGGGTTGTGGGTTTTGACTATTGTTTTTTACCCAGAGAGATATTACATAGCATATTGATTTTAAGGATTTGCATTGTAACTGTCAGCACTACCAGGCAAGTGATCTTTTCTTGATATTGAAAGAGCTGACAAGATTTTCACTTTCAAAGTGAACCTCCTTATTTCCCCCTCCTTACCTTTCTTTGGTTCGCGTCTTTGACTAGATTAAATGGATCTTTCCTGGTGGAACTAAATGGGAAGAAGTGTTCCAGAAGATCCTGTAATGCACTCCAGATGCTGACAGCTGTTTGCTGTGTTCAAGCCAGTGTAGAACTAAGACAAAGCAAAATCCTCTGAAATGTGCAGAGCAAGATTTCACTATATACTTCTGCTCCTGTCAGACAATGTAGGAGCAATATCCTAACACTTTTTTGAACAAAGTTCTTGGCTCATTTTTTGTAATTGTGAATTCAGACATTTTACCAGAATCTAAACCCAGAAGTAGAAAGTTTTTCCATTTATAAGGGTGCTCTATTTTAGTCAGTGTAACAGCCACAGCAGGATTACAAGGTTTTCTGAACCGGTCAACAATAAAAATAACACATGTAGGGAAAGCTAAAAACTAGTCCACAGTCTTACAAGGGTTAGCTGAAGCTCTGCTGACAAAGAAAAAACTCTTAGCATTTCTGTCAATGGACATGCATGTTTACTTGTAGAAAATTTTCAAGAACTCAAACACAGAGGGTCACCACTGAAGGACTTGATATTTTTTGACTGGGGAGCCTTAACTCATTGTGGGGAAAGAGCAGAAGACTGTGATTGCCATAGATATAGGTGCATCTGAAATAATTTTTCACTAAATATTCTTATTATAGAGAAATATCTGTATCTGATTTCCCCATGGGACTATGTATTGATCCCTTTAGCATACATAAAGGCCATCTCATATGCAAGAAGAGGTGAGACTTGTGACAATTTTATATGCAAATTAAAAAAAAATTGTATTTATATTCTGAAATGGTGGCATTCCAAAGAATCACAAATTCTACTTGTGCAAGCCACAGTTTAATTATCAGGGCCTTTTTACAGGATTTGTAATTGCTGAAGTATTGTAAAATAACTAAATAAAAAAAAAAACCAAATTTTATTTTTTCAAAAAGTCTATTCTGTTATCACCTATCTCTCATAGCTTAGTATCACTTACTTACTTTACAGGGAATTAGTTCATCATGTTTTAAGCAAGCTGGGGAGAGATGACTGGCAGCACCTGAAGAAGCAAGGAGTAGATGAAGGCAGGTCATGCCAAACCACTGGCACTGCATCAAGGTCAGGACAAAGACATTAGAGATGGCACCACAGACAATGAGGTACATTATTTTTTCACTTGCCCTAGCCACCAGAAGGGTTTGCCACTGTTGGACTATCTCTACAGAGACTGGGTTAGAAAGAGAGTTACCCCTCTACACGAGATGCTACCCCAGCTGTAGAAAGTGGGAGTGATGTGTTTCAATCTTAACACAGTCTTAAAGGCAGGGCTCACATGCTTCCAAGCAGACTGGTATGAAAAAGCTTAGCATTTGTTCTGAGAAAGGACAGCTGCTGGTTCAGGCCTTTGGGGTTTTTATAAAAGGGGGCCAAGTTAAAGGATTTAGTCACATACAGGTAGGTAATAAGCTATTTGTATTGAGGATGTTACAGGCATCTCCAATGATTTCAGGGGTCAGCTAGCTTTTAAAATCACTTAAGTCATATACTAGACCTACTCTTCAGCCACTACAATGCTAGGAAGCATAGCATGCAGACATTTGGGTTGCACTACTATCTAGTTAAGTCTTTTTGAGAGTGACACACCTTGGAGCAAGTAAGACTGTGAGGATCCAAAGAAAGGGTTTGTAGCTTTCAGCTATCCAGTAGGAAATACTGGGGTGAAATTCTCATAGGACTTCACAACTCCAGATCAGAGGTAGCGCTCTTCTCATCCATCTGAGTTCCCAGCTAGGGAGGCAGCTTGCACTTACATTTATCACTGCCAGATAAAAGCTGATAAACCCAGTAGGATAATGATTATTACAGCGTGCTCATTTTGGCTGGGATATACTTAATTTTCTTCAGAGTAGCTAGTATGGAGCTATGTTTTCGATTTGTGCTGAAAACAGTGTTGATAGTACAGGGATGTGTTAGACTGCTGAGCAGTGCTTACACAGAGCCAAGGCCTTTTCTGCTTCTCACACCACCCCACCAGCAAGAAGGATGGAGGGGCACAAAAAGTTGAGAGGGGACACAGCCGGGACAGCTGACCCCAACTGACCCAAGGGATATTCCAGACCATAGGGTGTCATGCTCAGCATGTAAAGCTGGGGGGAGGACGGTCAGAGCTCTGGTGTTTGTCTTCCCAAGTAACTGTTACATGGGATGGAGCTCTGCTTTCCTGGAGATGGCTGAACACCTGCTTGCCAATGGGAAGTGGTGAATGAATTCCTTGTTTTGCTTTGCTTGCATGCACAGCTTTTGCCTGACCCATTAAACTGTCTTTATCTCAGCCCACGAGTTTTCTCACTTTTGCTCTTCAGATTCTCTCCCCCATCCCACTGTGAGGGAGGTAAGTGAGCAGCTGCATGATGCTTGGTTGCCGGCTGGGGTTAAACCACAACAGTCAACCAAGAAAGCAGGAAACATTTGTTTAAACATCTCCTTTACATAATTTAGAGTGGGGATTCCAACAAACACAGATCTCTTACTTTCTAGTCTATTCTTACATTAATAATTTGGCTGCAGGGTATTTAAGGATTTTGGCACTCTCACCTGTTGAAACTTCTGCTTTCTGTAAAACGCTTGTATGGTAATGGCAGCAAGGGACACACCGAAGGACAGCCTAAAAGGTAAAACACACTAATTAGAAAACACAGCCCTTGCTCCTATGCAGATGTATGTTACATACTTTGTGTCATTCATTGGAAAATGTAAACAACCTGAGAATTAAATGCCATAATTAAGATTAGAAGCTTTATCCACTATGATCCCACTGAATCTCTTCTTTCCTCTTGTCCCTTGACTCCTGCCTCTTTTTTTCTCTTCTCCCCCCCGACCCTGCATACACCTGCTTTGGGAGGGAAGAAGGGCCCAGTACAGAAAGGATGGGGTGGCCTTGTTGCCTTCTTCAGGTATGGGTTCAAGAAGAATCAAACACTGAAAGCTTCAATGTGCAGGCCAGGCCAAGGTCAGGTGTGAGGCTTTCAGAGGCCAAGGTGTATCTATCCCAGTCAGGCCTGGGAGACGGATATGGTGCTGTGCAGGAAATGCCAGGTCAGCTGGCTTGTCTCTACTAAGTTATCCCCGAATAGGAACTTAGGCTGGAATTTAAGATGTACCCATCAGGGCTGGACTAATTTATCTGACTTGAGCTATTGAAAAATTAGCTGCCTGGGTCCCCCCGCTACTGAAGGATATCAGTAGGCACCTCCAGAAGACAACTGAACCCAACCTACAATATTGCCATTTACTCCACTCACAACAGAGAAGGCCTGCATGTTTAGTTTACTGAATTTAGGTGAAATAACTCTCAAGCATAAAGTATGTTGCCAATCTTCTTCAAGGCACTCAAGACCTTGTTGGGATAAAGCTCTCACTTTGTAACAACACAGAATGGCATTTATTTGATAATAGCTCCCAACTGTTAGGGCACTGGCACTCTGACAAGATGTGAAAGATAGAGGCAGAAGAGGAATTTTAACTTGCCTCTCCCAAACTCTGGCAGACTGCTCACCCCCACTACACTGAAACAACTCTTACCATCATCTGCCAAACATGGAGTGAGCAGGTCAGACACCTGCCAAAAAAGTCCTGCAAGTAAACCAGGCAGATGAACAACACGTGAATCTGGCTAGGGTGCAGGAAAAACACTCAAGACTGCATTTGTTTTCTCTATTCAGCAGCAAAAATACAGTTCTTTGAGGGACTTTACTGAATTAAGCTGAGAGAAGTAGAGATCCTAAAGAAACACCTTGGTTCAAACTGAGAAGGCTTCACTGTGTATCTCGATTTTGGATTTAAACACTTCACACACCAACTAGACATATAAAATCTTTTGTAGGTGCAGCCCTCAGCATGTACTGGAATCAATGACATGTATGCATTTCGTGAATATAATGGATTATTCTTTTACTGTTATGGTGTAGAAGAAAATTGAATTTAAGCTTTAAAACTGCAATAATAATGAAAATAATTCCTATAAATAAAATTTATTGATGTTCCACATCACATTAAGTCCTTTTTATATCTAGTTATCTATTCTGATACATGCCCCTGCATGTAACCAAAGTCTGTAATAAATCTTACTGTTCACAGTTGATTTTCTACCAGCAGCTTTTAATTTCAATGAAGTGTAATTTACAAACACAGTCAGATTAAAAGAATTCTAAATCAGATCAGATGCAACTGTTTTACATCAGCATCACAATAAATTTACCTGCATACTTGTACTTGATTGGTGCCTATGTTGCTCTCTAAAACAAGCTAATTATTAAGAATGATAAAATCTAATGAACAATGCTGACCCACAGAATCCTTATTTGTTTTGAATATAGATGGAGAGAACTAGCAGCACAACACAGAGAATGCTTATCTTGTGAACAACAACAAAGAATACCTTCTAAAAAAACAGAGGGTTATTACTAATCATGTCTATGCATTGTATAGATAGTAGTCTTTAATAGCTGGAATAAGGAAAGACAGAAACAAATACAGTTTATATCAGTCAAGATACAGATGGGAATTAAAATAACCCAAAGCATGAAAATTTCAGTGTAAAACACTGCCGCTGTACTTACATGAAAAAAATGAATGCAAGATTTGAAACTGTGCTATGAGTCTGTCAGAAGAGAAGAAAGCCACAAGCCACCTGGGGTTTTTTTCAGAACATGTCCACTAATGAAACCCTCATTAGGCAGTGCAAAGCTTCCAACATTGCCTGCTTCACTTCAGGGTGTATGTAAGTAAATAGCCACCTGCACATCCTCAAAACCCATAAATTGCATGGTATCCATAATGCTAACGTTAGAGAACGTAAATAGTTGGTGACCTATTTTCAGGCAGTACAGCAGCAGTTTGAAAGGAAATGCACTACTGAAGGGCCCTAACTTGACCATAAGAACAAACAGATGGTCTATGGAGTTTATACTTCCAGACAGGTTTTCCAGGAAGAGAGAAAATGAGAATTTTTGGTTTGACAGTCAGTTGAGCATAGTAATACCCTTGTTTAGGAGCTGTATGTACATACCAAATGTAGGATTAAGCACCCAGTTCTCTGCTCAGTTCTGTGACATGCTTCCTAGGGAAGTTGTCAAGACTCCACTACTACAGAAAACTGTCCTCGGCTGCTGTTAAGAGCTCTGTTAGCATAGGATTACAAAATACTCTGGTTAGAAATGCTCTAGAAGATACTTAAAATAACCTTTTGAATAAGCCACTAATATCCAAGGCATCAAGCTAAGCTTGTTAAGACAAAGGCTAACAGCAGATTGTGTCAGTAATATCTTAGTATTTGTTGCATTAAAATACTAATGATCATGCTATATTGCCTTCTGCAGAGCTTGTGGTGGTAGATCAACACCTTTGAAAGCAAGCTCTTACAGATTCAACAGCCTCCTTCTGTATGCACTAAAGATACATATAAAGCTCCTTTTGCTTTCTACAGCTGTTTCCACAAAGCATTTCAATGATGTATCTACCATGTAAGATTGTTCCAGACACACCTCAAATTCTAGCTGTAACACAAGCTTAGGAAAACAACATTCAAAGTTGTGTTTATTAGGTCTTTCTTTCTTGGTATGTATCTGACATAACTTGTTTCAAGTTTTGGCACTTTGCAGTTTGCCTTCATACTGCGGGATTAGCCCCGCAGCTGAAATACTACAGGCTCCCATGTATACTTAGCAGATCATCTTGTTATATGAAGTTCTGTAATCTTATGGAGTCTTCTATATCATTTATTCTTTCAATGCCTCAATCTCTTTTTCCATTCTACAGCTAGTAATTTTCTCTTCCAGGGTTCTTCTGGTCTGAGAGTTCTCCTGTAACTTTAAAAGAGGATTTTCATATCGCCTCTCAAGATGGATGCAGCAATATGAGATCACTGTGTTAAAGCTTTTCTAAGTATCTCCACAAATACTGCAAAGGAACTGTACAAGTGGGATCCTGAGGGGATGGTTCCCACTGTTAGTTTCCCACACACTGCCTTTTCAATAAACTGGCCTGGTTTGCAGCTGCTGGTCATAAATTTCACTACACAGCTTATTTAGCAGAGGGGAAACAAGCATCTGCAAAGTATAACAATTGTACTCAGCATAATCCTATCCAACAAGTGATGGCTAGGAGACAAACTGGGGCTGTATTTACAGATTGCCTGCCCAGTATGTGACATCCCCAATTTCTCTGCACCCCATCAAGGGTCACTAACACATTACAGACATTCCTCAGCAAGGTAGGCAACTTTATTCTTCTATCATAATAATTTAAAGTATTTACACACTGCACAGCCACTCTTTTCTACAAACATATACTTAATGGTATATTCATGAACCACATCTAAAAGGTTTTGCAAAGACTGACACATTGTTGGGTTTCCAAGCATGAAAAACCCCCCATCTATAGCCTTCAAAAAGACAGCCATTTGGAGGGCCTGTGAAAAAAAGTGTTCCCTCTAAGCTTAAGTTCTCTCTAGAGACCATTCACTGGCTTCAAAATATCTGCATCTGGTATTAACTAAAGCTCTCTTGGCCATGGCAGAATTCAAGAATGTACACTTGCAAATAACATTTTCTCAAGAAATCCCTCAGCAGGAGCAAGAAAATGGGAAACTCTTTAGGGGAATTACTACATTTCCAAAATACTATTTATCTGAGAGGCTCACAACTCAATCTTAGTATACATATATACAGCATATATATGTATACACATATATATGATCCAGGGACAGAGGAAATTAACTAGTATATGGTGCCTGCCCAATGTATGTGCACCACTGCAAGCAACACTAGGCTCATCTGTCAGCTTTCAGCTGTGAGAAATTTAAATTCAGAACATTGATGAGGAAGTTCAGCCACACAAAATAGGAAGAAGCCTGTCACCACCAGGTAAAACCACATGAGCCACATTATCAGGCATATCATAAATTCACAAGTCTAACTCATCTGAAACAGCACCATCACACAGCACAGACACAAGAAGCTGCCAATATTCTAAAGTAAAGTTTCACCTTCAGCCTTAACTCAGTTCTGACTACTTTAATCTCAAGTATTCCCAGAATAACACCTGTATGCAGTTACCCATCCATACAGGGAATTAATTAGTTTGAGAAGACTGCTGCTATCCTTACCAGTCAACATAAAACCTAGGAGCTTTCATTCTATGAATAAACTCCCATCTCCCTCCACCGAGGACTAGCTTGTTTGCTTAACAAAGGTAAGTGCTACTTCAGTCTTACTCAGGTAGCACTTCTAATGTATCAGTCCAGTCTCAGATGAACAGTTTTGAGAGTGAAATAAGCCCATCTAGGAGTTGGGTTTATTACAGCATGTATTAAAGCTTCCATTCTTGCAGCAGATTAAGACACTAAGTAAAACCAACCTTCAGGCCACTAAATCATTCTCCTAGCTCCTCCATAAAATTAGTGGGACCCTGCAGCCTCACTCTCCTTCTCCTTTTGAATGTATAGACAGAATTAGCACCTAAGCAAGTGACAGAATTCAGGCTTGTGATTTCTCCAGTCCATCTTGGAGAATGACTTAGCCCTAGAGGTTAGAGGCAGCTCCAACTACATTACATGCTTACACAACTAGATCATTAATATCTTTTAAAATCATCATCTTCTCCACTGGTTCTATAAAGCTATGCAAGTCACGCCAAAACATTCCCTTCTCTTCTTTTGAAACTCATGCCATGAAACTAGGAAATGTCAAAATTACAAAGAAGGCTCCGTAATTCATGTTATCCAAGACGGTCATGTGAGCTAATGGGAAGCACTTCACTTTCTCCCTCGAAAGAAAGGATGGCCATTAGTTTGAGGGACAGAAGACAATCCCATTCTTAATGATTTTAACTAGTAAACCCAGCAAATCCCCAATGTCATTATAGGACAAGAGACTCTAGAGTAAGAAAAATGATAGAGAAAAACCACATATTGATCCAGTTAAAAAAAAAAGGTGTTAAACCAAGTAGTACTTACAGGGAGCACTGAGTATTGTATGTACAAGTTTATATGAATAATACAGTTACTCAGATACACACATAAATATTTAATATATAAAAAATAAAGTGCTTTCTATCAGGTCCCAATGCGGGGACATTATAAAACATTTCACCAACTGCAAAACAAATAGATACAAAGAATACTACATCAAACATACATGAAAACAGTTATCACAGTATTTACAATCTGGTGGGTGTCCCAAGACAAAAAACATCCCTTCATATACATGGTATATACATATACACTCATCTTTACTCAATATATTATGACAATATATATTTCAAAACTTTGTTATACGCAAAAACCCCTACAAAAACGCAACAAGGATCAAGCACACAAGTCCAAGACCAACAAAGAAGTTGCTACCCTTTCCCACACCTCCACTGCTGGGAAAGATACGCCAGTGCTCTTTTCTGGGGTGCAGTGCCTCCACATCCTGCAAGGCACTGTGAGCAGCAGTCGTGAAGTTAGCGTCACCAGTGGTGAGTAGGTCAAATACACATGAGTAAAAATAGATGTCCTTCACCAGCATCTTCTCATGGCATTTGGTGGTGGCACTTTCCAGTGTGTACACTGACCAGGGATGAGCAGCACCACCCTGAGGGAGCAACTGCCCCATCACAGGCAATGGTAAGTGGCCACTATCATCAATACGTTCGCTTGAAGGGCAACCGTTCACACAGAGCTGCAGATCCTGGCTCTCCTCATAGGCCATGACCAACTCTTGAGGCATGCGAATGGCCAGTGTTAAGTAGTGCCCAAGCTGGCGTATATACATGGTGGTCCCAATGTACCTGGCATGCATTTCGATGTATTTGCCACTGACTTTCTCCACAATTCGCAAGCTCTTGGTGCTCCCATCACCTCCACTTGTTGTACCATCAACAAAAGCTGCAGGCAAGTCATCAGTCACTGCTTGATATACTTTCTGATCTGTACAGTCTTGGTATGATTTAAAGATAACAGTTATCTGGGGGGCGGGGGGGAGGAAAAAAAAAAGGCAAAGTTAGTGGAAAAAAATCATTTCAATCCTCTCCATTTTGCAGCTGAACATATCTGGGACTGCCCACTACCTCAGAGCTTGGTAGTTGTCCCCAACTCACACCTAAAGGAAAACAGTCTGTACACATGCTTAAAGCAGTATTTTACCAGATGGCAATTATTAAATTTGTTCTTACATTGGCCTAAAAGCAAGGCTATCAGTATGTGGCAACAGCCACAAGGTCAGGAAAGGAAAAGTTTTTCTATTTAATTAAGCATCACAGCTCCCTCCTGCCTGATGGTTTCTTAACACTTTGGAATGCATCCTGCAGTCACAGAGAAGTCTAAGTGCCAAGTAATTCCCACAATGCTAGCGACTACGGCAAAACCAGAATAAGACTGTGCAAAATCACAGAAAGATACAAGAGAACTCAGTTTCCCCCACTCACAATATTCTCATCACTCCCTTTATAGTGACTCTATGACCATTGTTGGGGTACTGTACACTTGTTGGATGTGTTGCCAGGATTAGTTGTGTGAGACTACTTTAAAAGCACTGATGTATTTAGTGCTTTATTAGCCACCCACACAACAGGCAGTGAGATGACAGATGCATGACCAGGAAGAACAACTAGTCAAATAACTGCTTAGGGCTCCTGGACCCATTAGTCCTTTTTTTGACACTTCCAGTTCACTGTTGCTAGAAAATGTGCCCATGGAGAAACAAAGCAAGACTAAATGACATGCCTTTTTTTAGAGTGACTTCCAACACAGAAACCAGGAGCATAAAGCAATTACTCATTCTTTTAAGATTACAACTGGCCTTTTAAACCTTTACACTTATTTGAATAAGCCAGAACAGAAAAAGTAGGTCCTCCAGTCTTACTTGAATAGAAAGGCTATTTGGCAGGACAAGTTTGGAGTGTCTAGTAGTTTTTCCTAGAATTGAAAGTATAATGAGGAATCACATATAAATATTAGAAATGGATATGTTACTTCCTTTACAATTTCAGAGGGGTGTAACTTCTTGAAAAGGTCAAAGGCAATTTTACACAGTGAATAGGTATTTTAATCATTTTTTTCATCACTGACTGATTACATGAAAATTATTTACAGTCTGATTTAAGCAGTCTGCTACAAGATTCAGAGTACTCCAAAACATATTAGAAGGCATTTCCAACCCAACATTACACTTCTTAAAATCTACTCTATAGCAACCTTACATTTTAATTTCTGTTAACCAGCACATTTCTGCACAACAGTTCCCTGCCCCTCTACTTTGAAGCAACAGCTAGAGGTTAAATAAACACATGATTAAGACGATGCAAATGAAACCTCTACCCTCATTAACCTCACCTCTCCATACCAGTTGTATAAGACAGAAGTCTTTCCTTCTCTGTCCTCCCAGCGCAACAATTTCTCCTTTGGAGTATGCAGACATACCCTAAACAGTCTTACATTGATTTTCAATGTTTGGTTTGTCCCAGTTGATTGACTCTGTCAGTCTTTGTGTCTCACACACACAAACACTTGCTATTTTGATTTCCTGTGCTCCCACTGGTGCTAACTGGAATTTTCCAATGTTTTCTCTTTGCAATAAGCAGTTATACAGCTAGCTTGAGACCAAATGTAGTCAAGCAATTTGGTAAACTGATGTCTGTGGACAACAGCTAAGCTTGAATGCCTATGGCCAAAATCCAGAAAATGCAGACGTGCCCTTGCTGCTGTAATGACCACCTCACAACTCCATGATTAGTGAAGTAAGCTCAGCAACCCAAAGAACAGAAACTTGAATCTGTCAAGTGATTAGTATTTCTGCATATAATCCAGAGCCTCGTGCAGTAAATCGGGTCTTATATAACACAGTTTTGATGAAACAGGCTTCTATCTCAGCCTCCTCAAAGAACTCCTACTTCCCCAAGCACATTTGCATTGCTTTGCAAGGAAAGAATGATTTACATTTCAACAGAAGTTAAGCTCTATGTGTGCTCAGCACCTGAACTGTCAGGAGTCAAAAAGAGTTAATGGTTTTAATGAGACACAGAACTGGCTACCTAAAACAGTTGAGCAAGGCACCTGGCAAAATTTATCAGGAAGCAGTCACCAAACTGCTCCCTCCTCTGCAAGAATGAAATGCACGCTATTTCAAAGACAGAGAGGGAGAACAGAAGCTTCCACACTAAGGCAAGATTAGCAATAACACTGCACACTGAAAGAGGGCTGAATGACTATTAAGTGAATGAAGGCCTCCACATACACCTTGCAAGGATGCTCCAAACAGAGAATCAACAGAGGCCTTTAAGACTTTTCAAGGACACAGTCATATGGATATTGTGTTTTCTGTTGTGTGATATCCATCTAATCCATAGGCCAGATCAGTAAAACCAGAGTTCTGTAAGGTCCTTTCCTTATCACCCACACCTACCTATATCTCACACCCTGGTACAGAGGGATACTCAAGAGCTTGTTTCAAAGGGAGATGAAGGAAATTTCACTGAAAAGCTTTCTCTGCTTAAATTCTTATACAGAGGTAACAGAATGCATTAAATAGTGAAAAGGGTTATTTCAAACAAACTTAATGTGTTATATGTGTACAAGTACATATAGTACTTTCTACACTCTGGCTGGTTTGTAAGAACGCCCCCACAAAGCTGCTCACATGTCATTGTTTACAGACTAGAACTAGCTGCCCTTTCTAAATCTAGGACAGAAAAATCCAAATGCCAGAACATTCAGATGAAGAAAGGTTTTTTTGAAAGTATTGGTATCTGAGACTTGTTCTCTGGGCACATACAGAGCTTTTAAGCTACTGCGGGGAGGAACCTAGAAGATGAAAATAAGGTTATTCCAGACTTACCTGAAGATAAAATACACAACAGTCAGCTATAGTAAGAGAACTAAAAGCAATAAACCCCCCCCCCATTCAACCTGCACTTGAAATACTTCATGTGGACTTCATCATCCCACACTTACTGATGCCAGTAACATCATCCTCGCTGAGTGTACTGACCACAAAGATTACTTAAATCCCAATGCACATGCAAAGCCTTTCAAGGATGGTGTTACTGAGCAGCTAAATTGAAGTTTCTGGAAGACCTTCACATACTTGTAAAAGTGCCTGGCTTGTATGCCTTAAATGAAAGCAACACTCTGAGTTCTTGTACTAGTCTTCACTAGTGCCATAATGGAATTACAATGCTGTCAGTCTGAATATATATATTGCTATTTTTCTTTGCGTTTCATAGAATCATAGAATCATTTAGGTTAGAAAAGACCTTTAAGATCATCAGGTCCAACCGCAAA
>JANZLQ010000079.1:28098951-28109890 GCA_026212715.1 Elanus axillaris
GAGCACGGCTTCCCCAACCACCAGTACAACTCCTACTATGCGGCCGGGGCCGGGCGCAGCGCCGGCTCCTACCCGCCGCCCCCCCCGGCCTACGCCCGGAGCTCCCCCCGGGGCCGCGCGCCGCCCGTGCGGGTCAGGCCCGGGGAGGGGGCGGCTCCGGCGCGCGGCACGGCAGCCGGGGGGGCGGCGCCGGGGTCTCCGCCGGGCAAGGGTGGAACCTCCTGTAAACGGGCCCGGCCTGGCACAAGCCGTATCCGCGGCTTTTTCATAGCAGCCAGGGGGTCCGCACCGCCAGCTGGTCCCCGGACAGGGCTGCGAGCACACCGGCGGGAGAAGCAGGAAAAGCAGCGAAATTTGAACGGACGTGTCAGTGCAAGAGGCACTCCTGGATCTTTACCCAGCCGTGGTTTATTTTCCAGAAGGCAGGTGTGATGTCTGAGCCGCTCTCCTGTGTGCAGCATCTCCAGTCCCAAGAGGCAGCGCCACGGGCGGCTCTTCGCGGGCCATTCTGGGTGCCACAGGGCGCACCGTGTTCCTCTGCGTCCGCCCATGGGGAAGGCAGAAGTGCTGGCACGACACCCGTGGTAACTCGCCCGTGCCACACCGGGTACTTACATGATGTTTGACTAGCGCGCTGCGTTGCTCACTGGGGTCAAGGCTGCACCGTGCTCTCCCACTGGGAGGTACGGGATGCTTTGCAGATCAAAACCTGCATATCAGATAGGTGACAACACGGACGCGGTGAGTGGCCCTGCTGTGGGGGCAAGAACAGGGCCTGCGCAGAGGTGGCACAGCATCCACGTCATGGAGCGTGTTGCTGCAGGCACACCAGCCAGTGCAAGACATATTTGGGGCCTTCCTGCCAGTGCAGAAGAGGTAGGTAGTTGCCCATTTCTCTAGGTAAACTCGCACCACCTTCCTACCCAACAACATTAATCTCATCAGGCAAAACCTGCAAAAACTTGAAAGCACAGCAACCTCACAGATGCACTGGTATTTTTGTTTCTTGCTTCTTTCCAGCTCAGCAAAGGCGGTCATTGCCATGTGTCATACTTAGGGTCTCTTAGGCTCCAGTACTGGGCCTTGGTACCTGCCAGCTCTACCCAGCATGGGCCCAGAGGGCCACACCATGCTGCCCACCTTTGGGAGATACCTGTGGAAAAATGCATGCTGCCGGCAATAACTCCAGCAGGGCTGCCTTTCAGCAGCACCCAGGGCAGCTACCCTCTCACCCACCTTGACTTCAAGAGAGGAACATGGTTTTGGCACAGAGCAGGGAAAAACCCGCGGTACCCCTGAAGGTGACATTTACAGAAAGCACTCCATATCAGCAGCTGTTTGCTTTATAGGATGCAACCTGCAGTTTGCAAACTCACAAGGGAGTCCAGACGTGCGCCTGGACAGCTCGGCAATACTTCCCTTCCCACTCCAGCCCCCGACCCCCGAGATCTCACCCTTTCCGAGCACCGGCTGAGACGGCTTAAAGGCGGGTGGAAGAAACGCAACGCAACGAAGAAGCCAACGCGCTCTCTGAAACACACCCCTCGCCGCAACCCCAGCTCGAACAAAGGCACAAGACAAGCGACTCACCCCGAGCATCCCCATCGCCCGCTGCTTGCGCCACCGGGTGCGGCGGGCTCCGGGCGCAGCGGGGCCGGCAGGCAGCTCCTGGGGCCGCGGGGCGGGTAGGTGGGCGGTTGCCAGGCTGCTGCCGCGGGCCACCAGCTGCCGGGACCCGCCGGGGCGGTCGGTGGGTCAGCGCCCGAGCGAGGCGGGCGGGCAGCCGCCCCCGCCGGGGAGGGTGGCACCCATAGCGGCGGCGAAGGCAGCGTTCGGCGTCGCGGGAGCGGCAGCAGCAGCCAGCGGCCCGCCCCGGCGTGCCTGCCGCCCTCCCCTCGCTCCCCGGCACGGGCACAAAGAGGGGAGAAGTGCCTTTAATGACGGCATGATCTTTCTGCCGCCGACAGAAAAACTAAGGGAGAGGAGGCGGGAAGAAAGCTGAGAGCACGGGCAGCCCTCCTTGGGCTTGCCTGCCTTTCCGCTCCCCTCCCGGCCGGGTGCTGCCCCCCCGCACCCGCGGCCAGCAGCACCCATCTGCCCGTACCCGCACCTTCGGCCCGACCCCGGCCCCTGGTCCCTCGCCCCGACACCCGGCCCGAACCCCGCCCCGCCGAGGCAGCCCCACGCAGCCTCCTGTCGCATCCGTGGCTCAGCGCGCACCCTCCCCACACCTCCCGGCCCCCAGTCCCCTCAGCCGCCAAGAGCTTCATCCACACTCGGGTGCTGGGACAGCACTTGACAAGCCGCACACGCAGCACAGCCCCCCCACTTCCCACTTCGAGTCGCGCCCTCGAGAGGCTGCCCACCGCCTCTTTGCACCTGCTAGCAGGCTCCTCTTTATTTTGGGCACCCACTGCAGGGGCAACCCGCCCCTGCAGGAATAAGACTGACAGATCAATACACAACATGTGTCTGGAAATCTGACATCACAAATGCAGAGTCAGAATATAAAGCTGGACAGAAGGGTGAACAAAGAGGGGGACAAAACTTCCAAACTTGGCCTTGTGCTGGAAAAGTCTTGGCTGGGTTATTAGAAAAGCTATGGATCCAGCATGATGGTCTTTCTCTGGTTCATTGCATTTTCAACCCTGGATTTGCTACACAGTGTTTTGGGGGAGCAGATGTGCCTCCGGTGTTTTGGGGGGCTAGGGGCTATGTTGTGCACTGGGTAGGTACATCTTAAAATGACCAGCCCTTTGCCTCCCCTGCTGCATGTGTCACTGGTTTCACTGTTCCTCGGTCCAGCGGTGGATGGAACCGAAGAAAGCCGGTTGGAAGGGCTTCAAAGAGCTTTGCATGAGAAGCACCCCCAGAAGGGAGGGAGACCTCAGTCTGTTCACAAGTCTGCACCCATAGCCTGTGGTGGTCTATCAGTCACAGATTACTGTGGGGGGCAATGGGAGCCCAGAGCTCCTTAAACCTCCTTTCCCTTCCTGACAGTGGAAGCAGGCTCTTCTCTTTAAGAGCACTTCAAACAGCTCCATTCATAGCCCGTGGAAGCATGGGATTTTAATTTACACAATTGCTCTGGAGCTTGAAAATCCACTGTTGCAATCAGGAAAGTTGCAGCTTTGATTAAAAATCCTAAAGGCAGGAGTCATGTTGTTTCTTATCCTCCTTATATAAGCACAGATGAGACTGGGTGCATAAAATAATGATGAGTGAGAGTTCAAAGCAACCCCATAAAGCTGGCCTTAGAGGTTGTTTTCTAATGCGATTCCAGCTCTTTACCATTCTTCTTCTTTGTTGAGTAAGTGCCAACACAACAAACATAATTTAGCAAGGCAAAGCCCTTTTATTTCCAAAAACATTAGTCAATGTGTCTTAGAAGTTAGCTTGTCCAATCATAAAGAAATGCAGTAATTAAATAAACACTATAAATAAGGCCTGCTATAGACCTTTTCTCTGTTACCAAGGCAAGGGTCCCTGGTAAGGGAAATATCTGCCCATCTCACACTTTTGTCAGATCCCTAAGCTGTTCGATACCTAGAAGCATTATTATTTCTAAAGCAGTTTTTTCAACTGCTGAATAATCGGGGGGGGGGGGCGTGTGGCAAAAAAAGAAAAAGGCAAAAAATAGACAGCTCTTCTCTTTCATTACCTTTCAGAGATGAGCTGTCTTGCATCATTTACTTAGCAATCTGGTATCTCTGTAGTTTTATAGTGATTGTCATTATTAGCAGCTTGAGAAGTACCTATGATTGTCATTCTGATTTTAGCAGAAGCGGTATTTCACATCTGTATCACAGATATTTAAAGTGCTTTCCAAGCAGCAACTGATGTTTGGAATATCCCCCTGAGACATGGCCCCTACACATTTTATCTGTACAGAAGCACTGTCAGGCCAACACCATCCCAACATATAGAAGATATTTTTCCTTTTTTAAAAAAAGGCAAAAATGGAGAAGGAATGCAAAAGATAGAGGTCAAGTATTAGAATAAAAGAACTGTTAAGGTTCTGTCAAGTCTGTCAAAAAGTTAAAACTTGTATGCTGAGACTTTATATTTTTATGTAAAAAGGTTATACAGCATCTTAAGAAATTCAGATTTAACCACCCAACTAGCTTCTGCTCTGACAGTCATTTCTTTGCTGTGACAGAAACCCTACACACAGAAGACCAGGTCCATCTATCTAAGGATTCTATCCAGAAAAAAAACCCAACATAACTAGTTTTTCTTCTTTTTTTGGCACTTATAAAATTATTGTAATGCAGTAAGTTCCTCTTTATTTTGGAAAGGAGGACTTAAGAGGAAGGGGGTTTGCCAGTAACATTGCTGCCATCTCTTTCAAACAGCCTCATTCCTCTCAGCCCAGTATCTCTAAGCAAGTATCAATTGGGGTAACAAGACTGGAACCTTAGCATCCTATGACATATATTCTCTCAGTAAAAGGGATGGAAAAGGGAGGCACAACACACTTCAAAATAATAAAAAGTTTATTAAAAAGATTTTGGTAGAATGCTATTTTATGTGTTCCTTAAATGCCACTGAAAGACAAAAAGAAAGGAAGAACTGACAAGAAATAAAAAAGAAAAGGTGACACTCATAGTCAAAGAGAGAAGGTAAGCATCCTTCATTCCTACTTTACTAGTGCAGCCACTGTCCTAAGTAATGTGGCTGTTTTACCCACGTTACTCTTTACAGAAATCCCACTGCTCAGTGTCTGTAATGGCAGCTGCTAAGGGCTCAGTAGTTTTACAATATTATTGCACATAGACCTAGGCAGCACACATTTTACCTTGAAGAGCTTCATTTCCTCCTCAGTTACACTGATACACTTGCATTAGAGCTACCCCCAATGTCCTCTGAAGGAGAAAGGTTAAAGGAAGGCTTGAAACTAAGGAGTTTCTTTACATTAGATGGAGGCCTCTGAAACGGTTGATCTAACTGTAAGTCTGGCAGCTGATGTATGCGAAGCTGGGCAGTTTGGTGATTGGAGTCTTCTGAAGCCAGGCACAAACCTGAACGTCACAAGCTAGTGGGAGGTAGGCCAGCTTGACAATCAGAAGCAGAGTAGCCATCTCCTGAGGAGGTGAACTCAAGATAATTAGTCCTGACAAGAGTGGTTAATTATTGTCACTGAAGTGACAGGGTATACCAGAGCTGGTATCTCTGCAGAGACGTATCCTGTGTGTCTTTCTGCTAGCAGACTACAGACGTATATGTAATGCTGATCAAGATTCCCTTGCCACCAGAGAATCCAAGAGCTGCTGCTGACACCTGAGCACAAGCTATAAAATGGAGGCAGGAAAAGCAAATCTGAACATCAGCTACTGTCAGATAAGAAAAAAAAATCTTTGAGTGCATCTACTTCTGTGGTTTATTTTTAGAGACTTTCAGACAGTCTTTTGGTGTGAGAAGATGTATGATTGGAGCCCACTTACAGAAACAGCAGCATAATTCTGCCAAAGTGCCAAATAATGGTCTCCCAACACCTGATACAAAGTGCTTGGCAGCTGTTGGAGAGAAATCTGCTATAGATAGCAGAAGATTGAACCTGCATGGCAAAGCTAGAAAGTTTAAGGGGGAATGCCAACCTCCAGTGAGCTCAGAGGAAGCTCTGAAATACCAGTCCCTGTTTGAATATCTAGCTGATTCATTTTTTCAGGAGATGCTCCTGGGAAGGGTTTTGGTTTCTTGCCATTAAATGTTAAGGTCTTGCAACATCCAAGGCTTGCAATGCTCTCCCATATGAATCTAGGCATGATAAAGTCTTTTGATAGGTGTTTAATTTAGAATTAAGCTTGCAGCTGCTTTATCTAGGAGTATGGGGTGTGGCTCAAGAGCTGTTTTTCTGGCTGGAATGTGGCACTTAAAGGTGCTGCCATTGGAGGTTGTAGGTATCTGCTGTTGTGGGTATCTGTCCTGTTTACTGAGTGGCTGCTATTTTTTATGAAAGCAGAACAGATTTTGCAGATTGCATGGGATTTGAATGGAGGCCCAGTAATGTAGCCAGTAATATTTAAGTCTTGAACTGTAAAAGGATTGTTCTTGCAGTGAGGGAAGAAACAGGAGAAAAGCTTTTTTGGAATTAGATGACAGTGGATGGGAAAAGACTAAGTGACTTTCAGTAGGATGATTAGAGGCAGAGAAGGATAGCCAGATGGTGTTTGGCAGAAAAAAAATCCAAAGCCAAGAGGATTTTTTTAAGAGCTAGTGGACCAAAATCATAGATACCTGTGAGACACCAAGGTAGAAATAATGTCCTGACTTTTAAATAGTCTTCTGTCAGCAGTATGTAACTACTTAGCTTTATCTAATAAAATCCCTTCCAAAATGGAATAAAATTATCTGACTGGCAGAGAAACATTATTTCTGTAGGGCTGGAATAACAGGTATGAAGGAAATTGGGTTAAAGTTCTAAGATAATCTCTTTATCATGGGATACTGAGTCTGGTATCAAAGAAGCAGATCCTGGACTATGAATGTCTGAGAACATCAACTCCAGTGTTAATATGACCAGCTGTCAGAGGCATTTTAGGAGGTAAGTGTAATCATGCCTTTGCAGTGTTCTGTGAATCACATTTCTCTGACACCTGATGAGAGATGACTTCTCAGATCATCACCCGGAGTGTTCTTAGACTATGAGGATGAATTATTGTAAGAGATATACTGAAAGGATAAATTTTGTGGCCAAAAGCCATCTGAAGTAAGAAGGATGATCACATTCCATAACTCGTTATAGTCATTTTGTTGCTCATACAGCAAAGAGCAGTTCTTGAGTTGATGGTAGGGGTGTGATGAAAACTTTCCAACCAACGCAGGGTTCCTGCAGGCAAATCTGGATATGATCTAGCTTCTCTGTCCTAGTTGCAGAGATTTTTTGAGTGGGAGGGTTATGGGGAAAGTGGTCCTTTTCACAGCTGGCTAATGTCTTTCCAGCAGTTCAGCAATGAATGAACATCACGGGGAACCAACAGAGGCTTGTCTAAACTGTGGCTACTTTGGACATTTATTTTAGTCAGTCCTGCAAGCAGCATAAATGCAGTCTAGCAAGGAACGTATGTGATATGTCATGGAAGTGCTGGCAGCTATGTGTCTGAGCACACTTAAACAAATCCTATGGGACATGTTCATAGTGTTCAGACAATGTATGTTTGAAGCAGAGTGATGAGGTTGGACATAATTCTGAACAAGTGGTGTGGTAACTTGATGGATGTAGATATACCTGGGAAAAGCCCAATCTGTACAAATTTCAGACTTTCTAGTTTTGCTAATTCTTGCTTTATAAGCACTGTAGAACTGCTTGTTATTAACCTAGTAAGAGAAGCCAAGACTACATTAAGAAATTCCTCATTAAAAATACAACTGAAAATAGATGTGTGACAGAAGCATGGAAGAGAAACAGTCATTGTTATTTGCAAAAAAGTGTAGGAAGCTATTTGAGACTTTAAGTCATTTGCTTCTCAGCTGTTAGTCCAGGAAAGGGTCTTTGGGGTCAAAACCACAACACGCCTTTTTAATTGTACATTATTAATGTATTCTGGCATATAGCTACACTTTTATATACTCTTGAAGTATATCTGGTTTTCAAAGAACTGCCAGCAAAAATGGAATATAGTAAGAAGGTAATTGGAAGTTAGCCCTCAATTTCCCAGATCTTCATTCCCTTAATTTTTTGAAAGTACCTCTAAGGGGATGGTCTGTGAAGTAAATGGTAAGAAAACTTTCCTTAATGACAGGTAAACCTGAAAAAGCATGTTCTTTTCTTGAGCAATTCCATTCAGGATCCTTCCTGTCCTGAACTGGACAGGACACAAAGTCTTTCATACTGACTATTAAGGGGGATCCTGTTGACCTGAGATTATGCTAGCAGGCTATTTCTGCACTTTAGTATACATAAGTGAAAACAGCACTGGGCCCAGAAGAGTTACATTACAAGACATGGCAGAGGCTGTTTGATTTTTATTCTTTTGTTTTCTCCCTCAGAGTAACTTGCGTTTCATGCAGCTGAAGCTACCTTACCCTAATTTTATGCTTGCAGTTAGATGAGAAGCATATACTTGATTCCTGGGTGAGTTCTGGGCCTGATTGGCATGTGGGACAACTGCCATTGAGATTAAATGGGGGAAAAACTAAATTACTCTTTGTTTAGCAATAATTGAATCTGTGGAAACTCTGCCCAAAGACTGGATTGGATGCAAGACCCAGAGCACTGGAGGTAGCATTAGCTGTAGCTGTCTGGCTGTGGGTGGGAGAAGAAGACAGAGCAACAGAAAACCAGGAGAGAAAGAGAACAACTAGTGTGGCCCTGACAGAAAGCCAGAAGGAAGTGAGTTGTCAGGAGGCCTCTGAACTGGAACAACAGCCTTCAGATTCTCATCTTGTTTGAGCCTACCATGATTACAGAGGTAGGCATTGTGTACATTCTTTGTAAATAAACGAGACTGCATCAAAGAAGTAGCTGAGCCCCATCTCCTCTTCAGAGAAACCACCTGTGAGGGCCCAGATATTGCCTAACCTTTCAGGAAAAAATGAGCAACAACATTTTAGAACGTTGCCTCAGAGGCAGTAAAGTCTAAGATGGGGCAGAAGGAAGTGGAAATCACATAGTTGCATTCAAAACACTTTGAGTGCTGCTCCTACCGCTGCAGTTTCTTGTCTTTCTGTTCCTGTTTGGCCAAATGAGGGACTTTCAGTAAAGACTGAAATAACTTTCTACTATAGATGACAGTAGAAAATTACTGTAGTCTTGTGCTCCAAGCTACTCTATGACCCATGACCTAAAAAGATGAATGACATATTGTCCGATTTAGAATATTGCAAGTTTAGTTTCTCTCTTCTCCAAATTATGTTGCAACTACTCTTTCTACTCCAGTCACCTGGACAGATTGATAGTAAACTTCAGAACAGTCTTTTTCTGTTTATGAACATCCGTCAAGAAATGAACATTAATGCTTTCTATGCAACAAAGTCATTCATTCATTCATTCTATTGCACTAGCACATAAAATTCTTGCAGGGAGCAGACCTGGAGTGGTTATCCAGGATTTGTTTAATTGTTCTTAAACCTTTTTTAATTGATGGGTGTCATGTATAACCTTGAATGTGTGTGGAGACAGCAATTTTGCAGCCTTCATTAGTAACTTGCTCCTTTGCATAACTCATATCTTCATAGCCTTATCCATATCTAACCTAAATTCCATTACTTGTATTCTCATTGAGGGAAGCTGCCCCAATCCCAGAATCCTTGCTAACATCTTTATATGGCCATAGAAGAGGTTAATGTATTTCTGTTCTATCTTCTCGGGTTTGGATAACTCAGGTTCTGTTCCCTAGAATAACTTCCCTTTATAATTTTCCAAAGCTTTGGTCCTTTTCATTATTCTCTGTCTGCAGTTTGCTGTTGTCTTTAAAAGAAAGCTGTAAAAGAAAAAAGAATCAGCTATTGTCTGAACTGAAGGAAGTACCAAAGAAGCACACAAACCACTTGTTAAATAAAACATTGAAATCTGTTGCTTTCTTTCATGACCATTTTCAGTGTTAACTCAAAGTAATTTGATCCCAATGTTCAGTTCTTTCTACCATACTCAGCAGCCCACTTGCTTATTGTTTTGTCTGTTTCTACCTAGACGCTTTGGGTGATAGTATGATAACGGTTCTGGATTCATTTCCAGAATTCCAGGTGATGTTCCAAGTGACTACTGGGACCAGGACTCTCCCCTTTATTTTTCAGAAATAAAACATTGCCAAAATCCATGTGCTTATAACATTTCTTACTATTAAAATATATCAGGGACAAGCAATGGACCATATTTAAGCAGAAAGTAGGAATGGTAGTACAAATAGAGAACCCCCTTCAATTAAATACAAAATACACTTCACAAACAGGTTTGAGACAGACCAAGCATTATGGCTGAGATTCTCTATGCAGTCATGTCAGCTTTATCCTAAAATGGTTGAACTACCTTTGCTAGAGCTACACTTGTTTGAGAAGGGAAGCACAATCTGATGTGTTTATCATTGCAGTTCACTGGCATTATTGAAAAAACTATCTTATTACAAGTGTTTCCTGCTTGTACTGCTTTGTGTCCAGAAGTTCCTGTTATGGGCACAGCCCCATTGTGCTCAAAGACTATTAAAACAAATCAGGAAGAGAGGAGAAAGAGAGGATAGACTGGACTGGAGAAAGTTGTGAAAGTGGGGGTAGGGGGGAAGAGAGCAAAAGTAGAATATGACTGTCTAGGAAGAAATGGTATGTATGATCTTCAGTAGGTGGGATTTATTGGTTAAGATCTGGTATACAGTAGAACCTTCCATCAGGAAAACCAGTCATGGAGCCTCCCTTCTTGCTTTGAACTCAGACAATCCACATCCAAGGCAGGGAATTCTGCATCTGACTGTGCTGCCATTCAGCTTCAGGCTTGGCTTCCTGGAGTAAATGTTCTTTTCATTTCACCATAGCTTCCTCTACATCTTTCTTTCTCTCTTTTTATTGCACTTTTATTGCTAAATCTAGGGACCTGTTACAGGGCAATTCCAAGTGGGGCTCGAAGGGTTGAGATGACAGATCTGGCCAGAGCATGTTAAAACAAATTTGTTAAAATACACATTTCTTATATTAGATAAATTGTTGCTGGTCACAATGTTGGTTCATTTGTTCACATGGTGGCATTGTGTAAGTTCTTATATGCAGTATGTGTTCCTTGCAGTGATGTTTATCACCCTGGGGACAGGGATCAGGATTATCATTTTGGTATACTCAGTGATGTCGACTTGCAAAATGATTACTTCACTGGTCACGATGTTAAGCTGGCATTTGTATGCGGCATTGATGTCATTCCAATACCTCAGGTGCCTTCTATCAGAATGTGTTGATAATCGCACCCAATCCATGGGGAAGTGGGGGGAAGTGGTGGGGAGGAGGGTGTAGTCGGGGG
>JANZLQ010000079.1:28112572-28126303 GCA_026212715.1 Elanus axillaris
GGGTGAGCTATTTATAGCTCAGTGGGCCCATGATGCCTCAGGCTATCAGGGCAGAGATGCAACATATAGATGGACTCGTGATTGAGGGGTGGACTTGACCATGAACACTATTGTGCATGTTATCCCTGAATGTGAAACATGTGCTGCAATTAAGCAAGCCAAGTGGTTAAAGCCCCTGTGGTATGGAGGGGGATGGCTGAAATATAAATATGGGGAAGTCCGGCAGATTGGCTATATCACAGTCCTGCAAACTTGCCAAGGAAAGTGCCATGTGCTTACACTGGTGGGAACAACCACTGGGTGGCTGGAAAGATATCTTGTGTCCCATGCCACTGCCCGGAACACTATCCTGGGCCTTGAAGAGCAAGTCTTATAGTGGCATGACAACCCAGAGAGAACTGAGTCAGACAATGAGACTCATTTCCAAAACAACCGCATAGACACCTGGGCCAAAGAGCATGGCACTGAGTGGGTATATCATATCCCCTATCATGCACCAGCCTCCATGAAAATCGAATGATACAATGGTCTGTTAAAGACTACATTGAGAGCAATGGGGTGTGGGACTTTCAAACATTGGGATACACATTTAGCAAAAGCTACCTGGTTGGTTAATACTAGAGGATCTGCCAATCGATCTGGCCCCACTCAACCGAGACTTCCACATACTGTAGAAGGAGATAAAGTCCCTGTACTGGGCATGAGGAGTATGTTAGGGAAGACAGTCTGGGTTAGTCCTGCCTTGGGCAGAGGCAAACCCATCTGTGGGATTGCTTTTGCTCAAGGACCTGGGTGCATTTGGTGGGTGGTGCAGAAGGGTGGGGAAGTTCGATGTGTCCCTCAAGGGGATTTACTTTTGGGTGAGAATAGCCAGTGAATTAGACTGTATAATGTTAATTGCTAAATAACCTGCTACTGTATGTCATTACATCTGTAGTGTCTATATGCCAATCAAGGGTATTACAGTAAGAATTACCCAAATGACTGAAGGATGGACTTTGAAACTGAGGCAAGTGCAACAGTGATAGAATGTGAACTGGTGCCCAGCAATTTCCTGAAGATCGACATCTTCAACCCACAGACCATGGGCATGGATTGCACCAAATACACCAACCACAGACTCCAGAGGCAGCATGCAACAATCCAATGCCACACACCACCTCTCCTACCCTGAAGGACAGGTGGAGCCCCAAAGTCATGGACTAAATAAAATTGATGGACATGCTAGAAGGATGGCCCATGGACTAAGGGAATGTGGGGTTTGTGTGTGTGTGTGTGTGTATATATATATATATGTATAGATACATAGCAAAGACAAGATAAGTGATGGTGATTAATTGGAAAATGTAGGATCTGGGCATGATGTAGTTGGTATACAATAAGGGGTGGATAATGTCCTGGGTTCAGTTGGGATAGAGGTAATTTTCACAGGAAGCTGGGAGGTGGCACAGCCAGGAGAGCTGACCTGAACTAGCCAAGGGGCTATTCTATACCACGTGACATCATGCTCAGTGTATAAATGGGGAGCAGGCTGGTGGGGGGGGGCGTATGCTCTCTCTCTCTCCATGGGAAGTAGTGGAGCATTGGATTCTGGGTGGTGAGCAGTTGCACTGTGCATCACTCATTTTTGCATATTCTTTTATTAGTGCTACTGTTGTAACTTCTCTTCTTATGTTGTCCCAGTAAGGTGTTCTTAACCACAAGGTTCTATTTTTTTTGTTTGTTTGTTTATCCTTTCTGATTCTCCTCCCCATCCCACCACAGGGGGTGAGGAGGAGTGAGCCAGTGGCTGCGTGGTGCTTTGGTGTCAGCAAGGCTGACGTTTGGCTTCCTGGAGCAAATTCTCTGTTCGTTCATCATAGCTTCTTCTCGGTCTTTCCCTCCCTCTTTTAATTGCAATTTTTTTGCTAAATCTAGGGACCTGTTATAGGGCAATTCCAAGCAGAACTACAGGTTCTACTATGCATCACATGTTCTACAGTTACCATGTATTGTAAATCTCCCACTGCTACTTGTATTTCCCTTAAACCTGTATCCTGACAACTGCTTCCACATTAGCATATCAGCCTAGGTTTCAAAAGGGGTTTGCCTAGGCACCAGGAGCTTGCCTCAATAGATCAATTTACAATAGATCAATAAGCTCAAGGAACAGTGTGGAAAGCGAAGCACTATGGTGTACAGGAGAAAGAGAAATCTTCCCTTTGACCTCCCTAAGCCATTACTGAGCCTCCCCCATCCCTGTGCCTGTTAACTGGTCTTATGTGATTTCCTGTAGAAAGTCTTATCATTCAAGTTCATTAGGTCATTTCATCAGAAACAGTGATTTAGCCAAGTTGCTATGCCTAGTCTGTACTCAAACTCAGATGGAAAGTTAAAAATTATCCTCCTCCCAGTGTCCCATCTACTGAGAAATCATTGATCAGTAAATACACACTTGCTCAAACATTTCGTATGTGTGTTCGGCTGCAGAAACAGAGGCTAAGCTTTCAAATTGAATTCCAAACAGGAACATCTGAGGAGTACGTAGCCTATAAAAAAGGAGTGTCTGGAGGATATTTTTTTGTACCCGTTGTTTTGATGGCACTGAACAGTAGTTACTACCATGTTAATTGTTTTCCACATTAAAGATTTAAAACTGCTCTACTATTGTATTTCTTTTGGGGAAATTTATTCTATAAACAAATTTAATTTGAGTAAAAGTTTTTTCATTGTTTAGATGCATTAATGGTTGTGGGTTGGGTCATGGTAGTTATGTAGGTTTGTTGCCTGTCCTTGCATTTTTGGGCAGCTTACAAAACATTTTTTCACCTGCTATGTCATCTGGAAGTCATACTGTCCCTTATGATCACATCATTATTGGACTAGGGAGCTGCTCTTGAGGTGAGATAATGATGCATACCACACAAATGACTGGTTTACACTGCAAAATATGTCTCTTTACCATTCACCTTTGTCTGCAATTGCTGGATCCCACTTGGTCTGTGCACAGTTGCTAGTGTGCTAGGATCTTCCCATGTTAGACACAAAGGTTGGTGTACCAGTGCCCTGTCCTACATGCAGATTTAAATTTTGATCTTTTTTCCTAATATGGGTAAAGGATCTTTCATGCTGTTGGGGTTGACCTGTATAGTACTTGCTAACTACACAATAGTAATCACCTTGCAGAGTTTGGCATCTTGATTTCACAGGGAGAGGTGATGCTGGCTGGGTTTCAGGCTGGGAGCCTTCAGTTTCAGCTCCATGCTGGTACATTCTCTCCTTCCTTAAATACCTCCTTTTCTGAGAAAACAGGTCATGCTGGCAAAGGTGAGCTTCAGAGAGTCAGCTTGTAGGGAACATGTGTGTCATGCATCACTGGTGTTACCATTGCTGGTACCCTAACATGCATGGATGGACCCCGCTTCTTTCCTCAAGAGGCATGGATGGTCAGGATTTCCAGAGTATTAGGGTCATCCATAAATGACTGCACTGGAACCAGAAATTAGTGCTTGGGTTTCTCTTCCACAGAAAAAGAGGAATGTTGGAAAAAAAATAGTGCTTGCTGGGTCTTATTCTGGCAGGAGCTGGCAGGGCAGTTACCTAGGGTGTAAGGGCTGGGCAGTGCTTCATGTTCCTGGCATGTGCCACAGTCTAGAATTGCTGTATAGCACTAACTGACTATACTACTAAATCACCCACAAAGCTGCCAGACATGATCTGATTCATTCTTCCTGCTAGAGCAGTATGAATCTCTATTATGTGCTCCTGCCTAACTTAAAGTATCTGAGTGGTTACTTAGAAGTCTGACCCTTTTCTGATCTGATGGTGAGAGAGAAAGGGCATCACCAAGGGGCAGCACAAGGCTGGAGTGCCAGAGAAGACTGGAAGTGATAAACTAATTTTTCTTTTTGTAAGCATTTTTATGGAAGCCCCCATTTCCCCTGCCAGAGAACCAATCCTGGTTCGAGGTATACTTCTTTAAATACTTGGAAAAATTTACTTTGTTCCTGCTCTAAATGAAATGACTCAGCTAAGCAGGATAGTAACCACTGCATTTTAGATCAGAATTACACTGTTAAGGTTCCTGCATTTCCTGCTGAGCTGAAGTTTGTGAATGGTAACAAAACCTTTCTGCTTTTTGACTGTGATCAGCTCATAAACATCTTAAGGGAGACTTCAGAACGGAGTAAGGAATGCAATAGCTTGATACTCCACTACTAAATTTGATAAGGATTTGCCATTTAACTATCTCAGGATCCTTCTTCTTTATAGGATCCGTGAAATGCTGAGCTTCACTATTTAAATAAAAAGCATCACTTACATGTTTTCATTCTGTATTCATTATCTGAATGCATAAGTGAGTTATATTGTCAGCTGAGTTAAACACAGATGTCACGAACTAAAAAAACTGGGTCTGTTGTTTTCTTCTTTTATTAAAAGAAAACTGTAAAATTATTAGAAAAATGTGGCAGAAAGGAGAGGGTTTTTTAAAGTTGCTTTGAAAGATATTTTAATTCAGGAGAATTAAAACTCTAAAGCAATCTGACAAATAGTATGGAAAAGAAAAGCTTGTTATGTTAGTCATTTCCTCACGTTACTGGCATTTGTTTGCAGAGTAGCAGGCAGCTAATAGAGTGCTCAGAGTTTTCTGATCATCCTCCTGTTCTTAGCTTCATAGGTGTTAATTTTTCATCTCTATGCCATAGTTTAGTGATGCTTAATTTCTGGTATACTTTTGAGGTTAATTATACCATAATTGTTTGGAGATACATAAAAAGGTGAGTTTTAATTGCAACATAATGTTTTCAGTTATTAATCCATTTATACAGCAACACACAGTGCTTAGTTCTAGTGCGGATACTTGAGCACATGCAAACATCTTATTGTTGCTTGCTTTGCCGTACTCTGTTGTCAAGAAATGCTCATCTAAAAGTAAGGGGGAAAATAAAGCTCCAAAAATTTTATTCTAAAATAAATGTTTTTGTTAAAAATCTACTTTATTAACATGCTGAGAGGGAGGAAAAGTACATAACTGTGTCACATCTGGTTAAGCAAGGACATTTGAAAGCCCATCATGTTTGCTAGTGCTGTTGTAGAAACATTATTGTAGAGCAAAAAGAGGTGCTGCTTCTGCTGAGATCTGCATGAAGTGGGCTAAATGTGAATGGGCTTTTGATTTTGTCTGTTTCCACATCTAATCACACCTTGTACTTTGGTGGGCTTGGTGAACATTTAGCAATTTGGAGTTCAATGAATTTAGGGTTAAATGGCTTATTTTAATTCACCTGCCACATAGACCTATTAGTTCATTTTTTCCCAAACATTCCCCACATTATGTTTCTCTTACTATTTGAGAAAAGAAGAGATTTGTAAGTCTGTACATAATAGTTAGAACTCCCACCAGCTTACAAGAGGAGCTAGTCCTTATCACTGTCTTGGAAAACATTGCTGGATTAAATTAGCCCTCTTTACATATACCATCTGAGGAAACAAAATTGGCACATGGCCACTTCCACCTTATTTTTGTAAAGAAACAAGGTTTACGCAACCACTCTTACTGTGAGGCATGTGTGTGTGGGTGTGTGCTCTTCTTCCCAGCTAACTTAGGATTTTACTGGGTATTGCCAAACAAACATCACAGCAAGGAAATGGCACAAAATGTGAACTTCTTGCAAGTTGCATGGAAAGAGGCACCCTAATAGACAAGGAGCCCTTGTCCATGCTGCCATAGAAAGAAGGGTGCATGCCTGGACCAACACTTATTAGACATCAGAGAATCCCTGTAGGGCAGAAGACCTGTTTGAGAAGAGGTAGAGAGCACAGTCTGAATACCCAGTCATTATGAAAGCTTAAATCAGCATTACCATCTGTGTAGACATGACAGAATCCTTTTTGCTGTCATTTCTCTTCTGTGTTGATGCTTTTTAAAGCAGACTTTACATTTCTGATAAGATTGAACAGTTTCCTCCAGGCATGCAAGTGCTGGCTTCATTTTACCTTACAAACAGGGTGCTCACCCCAGACTTGTTGAGTTTATGCCAAGGGATCTTTGTTTATCACTCTCACCGTCTGTACCTTTGTTAGCAGTCTCTCAAGGAAAGATGCTGTGTACGATGTCTGAGCAAGTACATTATGCTCACAGACCCTCCTCTGTGCAGAAGATGGTGAGACCCAAGCCTGCTCACCATACCCCTGTATCTGCTGCATAACTGTGATGAACAGCCCAGATTTGCTTGTCTTTTCAGTAGGAATATAAGTATAGTAACCATTTCTGCTTTTACAGAGCTCAGCAAATCTAGCTATCTTCAGATGGTGAAATGACATTGTAATTCTTACCTCTGGCATTGTTTTCATGATAGAGTAAAAACCACAAAAATGTTTAACAAATTATGTTAATTTCTATTTCTTTCCTTTGAGGCTTACTTTTTTTGTATACATTTTAAGGGGGAACACAAGGAAACACACTATGTCCCCCATTATTAAGGAACCTCGCTGGCATATCTACCAGCCTTGATGGACCTAGATGTACAGATGGAAGATCCACAAATGGATATGCAAACCTCATTGGTTTACGTAAAAAGAGAAGTTAAAATCTATTTTGCCCATGTGGAAAGTGTGCAAACTGCATTTGCCTTTATTTCCACCAGTACTCTGGAATCAGGCTGGGGAAGTGCTTGGTTGCATAATTGCAAAAATTCTCTCCTTTCCTGGTGCTTGTCTGTGCTTTCCACCTGCAGTGCAAGTCAGTGGGAGAATACAGCATGTTTTCATCCAGTGGTCACTGGAAATCATGCCAATGCCAAATTATAGGCTCCCGTTGCACATGTTGGTATCATTTGCTAACTTGAGGCTGCCTTTCATTAATTGCTGCATCTCTGGTGTTACCAAATCTTGCTGTCTGTTTAGGTATCTGGAAATGATATTTTTCCCCATTTCAAATTAGCTTTTTCTCTGTCCATCTGGGAAAGCATAGATTGTTTTGAGGATTAAGCTAAACATGTCACAATTTTGGCACATGCCACAGGGTTTGGAAAACAGAAAGGTAGCAGATGTAGATCTTTGCGTCCTTTTGGAGTACAAGTGCATTAACACTAGGTTGATTGAAGAAAAAGTGTTGTGAGCAAGAGTTTAACTTGTGCAGTATTCCTTTTGCTCATGTTTTCAGTCTGAAGGGACAGGTTGTCTTCCCATTGCAGTTACTGGGGAAATACTGGAATTGCACAGAAGGGCTGTAGCTTCTGCATCTCCAGGTTTTTGTTCACAGTGCCGTTAGGAATCATCCCACAACATGCTTTCAGGAACATTGGAGTTTACCAGTGTTGGTACATTTGTAGCCTCTGCAATTTTCTTATTGTCTCATTGTTGCTATATTCCTATCTTTCTTTTGGTAAGGATTATCAGAGAAGTTATAGGGAGGGAATAGTTCTTACACATAATAGGTTGTAAGGACTAAAACTTTTCCCTTTTTTTTCCTTTCTTCTCTTTCTCTTTATTACTTTATTACATTTTCTTTTTTATCTCTCTTTTTCTCTTTTAATTCTTCTTTTCTTCTTTTTCTTTATTATTTTTATTTATTGCTTTTTCTTTTTTCTTTTCTTTTTTTTTTGTAGGAAAATAGTAAACTTCTTTTGAGGAAATTTTTTGTATTTTTTGTAACAAAAGATATTGAAAGGCTGATTTTTAACCAACTGCTCCTGTAAATAATATTCAGATTCTTCTGTTCCCCTTTCCATACACATTTGGCTTTGCATTTCTGTCTTACTTTTGCCTTTGTCCCCTTAATTCCCTCTAGTTCCTCTTATTTCTGTTTTCTGTCACTTGCTTTCTGCTTTTGTATGCTTTCTTTTATCCCCAACTCCTTGAACCTCTGTTGATTTATTTGTGGAATTCCTACTCCCTTCCCACAGTTCCTGCCTTGTGGCTTTTTTTCAGACCTGATCCTTGCCTTATTTAGTTTCCCATTCCCAGCTGTGCCATCCCACACCTAACTAAGAGGAGTTCCCTTATTCTGCCACCTAGGATGCTATAAACCATCAGTGCTGTGTTAGGCTTACAAACTGCTGACTGTTCTAAAATATCATTATTTTAGCATGGTTACCAAAGAAAAATATTAATATAATTATCTCTGTATGCATGTTTTTACCTGCCTCTCCTCCCAGTTGATTGCTAAACTTTCTGCACTGTTTCAATCCACTTTGCAGAGGGGGACAGGTTACAAAGATGCAAACCCCGGTGACTTTAACTTGAGATGTGTTGAAAGGAACAAAGGAAGAAAGCAAGCAAGAAATCCCCACTGGGAAGGAAGGCAACACTGTTAGTTTTGCTATTATTAGATGCTGCAGAATCTTTACAGAGGGGATAAGGGAAGAGGAGAGGGAGACCTGCTTCAACAGTGGGAAAAGCTTCATTTAGTACTTGTACATTATCAGACAAGAGTGTGACCTTCAACAGGGAGACTCAAATATGTCAGAAACTTGTCTGTGATCATTTTACTGTTTCTAAAGCTGCTTGTTCAAAGAGTGGACTGACGTTGCATTTCTTTACATATACACAGAGTTACTCACAGTTTACAGTGTTTAATGAGACAGAATAGCCTTAGATAAGGCAATTATTTAAAGATTATTGTTGTCATTCTGAAGCTGTATTACATTTGGGACTGTGGGAAACCAGTCATAATGCTAAAGCGGGTTTTATGCTATAGAAGCCCAAAGCAGATGCAGCCAAGACTGGCAAGAGATGGAAATAAAAGCTGAGGCATGGGAAGCTAACAAAATGTATATGTCAAAGCTGTCCTTAATCCTCCTTGTGCATCCCCTGCATTTACAATTCAGTATAAACTCTTGCATGATTTGCATAATTCATGTGAGAGCCTTGTACTTCTGCTGTTGTCATTCTCTCAGAAAATACTTTTTATGGATATCTGCTACAGGAAAATGAGTAAATTCTGGAGGAGTAGTAGGAGTGCTGCCTTTGGAATAACTCACTTTCACTATTGGCCTCAGTCCTGGGGCCTTGAGAGCTTCAGTAATAGTGCTCACAATGAGTCTCCTCCAGATGCTCCTACCTGCCAGTCACTGAAACCTTGCTCCTCCCACCTCTTCAACTCCAGTCCTTGGCCTTATTCTAGTAAGTGTGGACCTTCTAATACCCTAGCCCTGCATAAACCTTCTGCTTCAAAAAATGGCATACAGGAACAGGATTGTGACATTGGAAATGCTGCTTCACAGCTTCCTTTAGCTGGGAAAAGTTCTGTTGTCCTTACACTTGCTTAGGAATCAGAGTAAGTAAAATGACTTGTGTAGCTCTCAAAGCTCTGAACAACTATGACAAGCTGATAAGTTATGTATCAAATCACCTGATTTCCAGTGGAAAATGAACTAGCTTCTGTAAGAATTAGGTATTTCACAACAAACTAACAATAACCTCTGGGATTTACTTCAGGAAATGTCACACAATGATCCTTATTTTTGCAAGCAGAGGATCTGGACTAAGGAGATCCTTGCCTTTATTAATTTAATTGGTGAGAGAGTTTTGCTTGGGTTACTATTAATTACTTATATGATTGCATGTCACTATTATTGCCACGGTAATTGTGCAAAATTATTATATGGTACAAAAGAAGTAGTGAAACAGCTTCTGAGGTATATGATAGACTAACTCCACAGATTCCTTTAACTTTAGTGGTGCTGTAGCAGCAGCAGTGACTCTATGCATGATCAAATGACCTTGTCTTCCAGTGTTTTCTGTTAGTATTGGGATCACAGGTAGTGAATGACATAAAAATAAACCTGAACAAAACATCTTCTCTTCCTACAGGTACAAATATATGCCATACTGGGTTATGATGCTCATTCACTGCTTTGATTATGTTGGTAAATTACGCTGATAGCCACAGCTTTTCCTTTGTAATAATATGCAACCACCATTAAATCAGGTCTTTACGTTTCCTTTTTCCTTCAGCTTCAGTTGCCAATCTATTGGTTTAATAGTTTACAAAACTGCACCTGTGGATGTTGCCCTACTTCTGTATTTACCAAGCAAACAGTGTCCATCAAATGGTATTTAATTACTCTTACTGTAAATGTAGGGATAAAAACAGTATTAAGTAAAGAAAATTAATTCCAGCTCTGAGTTCTGATCAGTCACAACCACTTCAATTACTATGTTGCTCTAACTATAACAACATTTTGGAGAATGGAAGCTTTTCACATTTTAAATCACTTAATCTATCTATGTAGTTTAGATTATACTACTGTGGGCAAGCCCAGTGGAGTCTCACCTCTTCCTAGCTACAGAATAAATTAAAAATTGAAGGAGCATTTCAGTACATTTACCTCAATCTATGTTATGTTCCCGGAACCTCTATTCCTTTTATATTTAAGTACTTATAAGCATCTCATGAACTCCAGGAACTGCTAAGGATAGCATAGAAAGATTTAAACTTGCTACTGTTCCATGTTTTCAAGTCTAACCATCAGATTGGAAATAAGATAAACAGCTATCCAGATCAACAGTCTGGGAGACACTAAAATGCCTCATAACATTTGACATTCAATGTTTAAAAAATCAGCACTCACATCAGCCTTCCTACCCACCTGCCCATTTAAAAAATAAATTCTTATTATAAATTAAGTAGAGACTGAGTCTTGCTGACCAATAAAAAGCAAATACCAAGGAAACAGAGTAGAAGACTGTAATAATATCTGCATCCTCCCTGAAATCACCAAACTGACCCTAATCCAGGGTTATTGTAAGTTTTCTGGTCTAGATTACAATTTGGTAGAAAAATGTAATTTGTGTTCAGTTATCTCTTTCTATCCTTGTTTCTTACCCAGTCCCATTACTGCAGGACAAACATTCATGATTTAGCTCTTGTATTTAGCTTTGTAATACCTTTGTGATGTGGGAAATAATAGCTTCATTTTACTGATAGCAGTCTTGGAGAAGGTAGGATTCATCTCAGCTGACTATTGCCAGCCAGAAGATGTCTAATGTAAGTTAGTTGCCTAAACACCTTCTATAGCCAAGTCAAACAGCATATATTGGGGGATGTTTTCTTCTTTATGTGTTAGAAAGTTATTTCAGAAGGGTTATGCCATCCCGTGGAAAGGCCAATCTCTCCGCTAGAGCTAGAAAGAATACTTGGATTGAACAGCTATCTTTTTGAGGCATGAAGTGAGATGAATCCATCCAGAAGGCTGAACTAGGCTGAGACTAGAGAACAGAGATTGACAAGTTGTGATACTAAGGCCTTTAATACCTTGGTTTTACTGGAATTAACAAGGTTCTCCATAAAAAAAGAGTTAAATGGGATATCTGAGAATGAGTTGCACCAAACAGCATGCTGAGCCCAGGAGCCACTAATCTTCAAGAAACTGAGAATACCTGGAGGAGAACTTAGCATAAGCAATCATCCTCAAAAAAACATTAAACCCATGATTTTAGTAGGGAGATTTGGGTATAGTTACGTCTGCTCAGATTTTCCAGACATGGATGCCTTCCATAGTCTTCCCTCACTGGAAACAAGGTAGATCTAGCCTGTTGTGTCATTACAATGCTGAGCCTAAATTAATATAACTTGATTCTCAGCATGGTCTGCATGGGCACAGCAATGTTTTAACATGGCTACGATCATCTGAGTAGAGCTGGCTTATGCTTGTCTGGCTTGTAGTGTAGGTGAAGTGAGAAGGTGTTATCTGCACTTGTCTATATAGCTAGCTTTGGGTATCCAGGTATGAAAATTTCTAGCATTCCATGGGCTATGTTGTAATAACTTCTGTTCTTGTGTTGCAATTTTTCAGGTTCCAAATATATATCAGTGGTTCTATGGTTAATCTGCCATGGATAGATATAAAGCTCAAGACAGGATCTATTTTCAATATGAAAGGGAACCAGATGTCTTTCAGGTTTTTTAATGTTTGACAAGAGTTATTCCTGGATGTTGAAACTTCCTTGATGTATGCAACATGAAAACACAATATGCAACTGAGGAAAAACAATTTTCAGCTTAAAAACTGTTTAGTAGTATTGTAAAGTACATTCATATGCAAAATCTTCTTTCCAGTCCACTTGGATTGAACATGTTGAGATCCATTTTCTTTGTTTATAGAATGACACCAGTAATAAATCTTCTGTAATTTTGAAATGGTCTAATCTGATCAACGAACATTACCACTTAGTGTAATACTGTGGTGAAGGTTATCTAGAAATTTGAAATGCTTCAAATTCAAACAAATATAAATTGTTTATACATTTGAAGGTCTGTTATGCTCTTTGTGGAATGTACTTGATGAAAAATATCCTTTTTTTTATATTCTCACTTGTACACCCCAAATTCCCTGTGGTGAAAACTTTCAACTGGTTCTTTGGAGATCTTCCAATCTGAATAGTTTAATGGTGTTTTAAAGCCCATGGATGTTGTGTGATCTGGAAAAAAATCTGAAGCTTTTGGGACAAAGATTATGTGTAGCTTATCCCTGGAGGAAGAGAATTAGAAAGAGTATCTGCAACAGAAGATCAGTTCCATCATGTCAGAATATTTCTTGAGTGTGCGAAGGTAAAATTCCCCTTCAATTTGTCTGCCATTAAGAAGCTAACAGAAAAAATATACAGCCCCTCTCAGCTGTAAGGAAGAATACTGCTTTTAGCTTATTTCTTTTTCCAATCTATTTCTGTGATTACCCCTTGATTTTGGAAATGCAGAAAGAATTAATAAGGTAAGACAATTTCATGCTAGGAAAGTCTATTAGTGTGCCCACCTTACATTCTGGCATGGGGTGTTAAACTAGGACTAAAGTTTACTTTATTACCAGTTATCAGCCCTATGCAAAGGCAGAATTCTGTTTATCTGTGTGCATGTATGCACGAAAGAGAATATGACAAAGGAGAAGAAAGACTTTGACAACTGCTGCAGCAAGTCTTAATGAAATGTAAAAATAACTTGGTTTGATATAGGCTTTGAACACTTTGATGGGTCTTCCTAGGAGAAAAACCACTAGAAAATATACTTTATGTTATCAGAATCAGGTAGGATTCTGTCAGACAGTTCAGATACATGAGTGTTATCTTTACTGCCTTCTGTTATGTCAACTTAGCAATTTTCTGACCCCATCTTTATATATATGTATGCTTAGAAGCTTGCTCAGTTCATTTGCTTACCACAATTTGCTTCTAGACCTAGCAGACATATCTGGATGTCTCATTTGACCAAAACATGTGAAATTAAATTCACATTTAAAGGTAAACTCCTACAGGTGAAGTAGTGGAAAAGAGTCATGATCACTAAAAGCAGAAAAGATGCAAGAATCTGAGACATTTTAGTATCTGAGGCTCTTTTTTATATTTACATATTTAATTGGAGTCACAAAAAGCCTAAATCTAACCAATTTTATTTTACTTTCACAGTGCATGATATGCATTAGAAGACATCACTTTGGATATTTCATGGTATAGACAAAGATTCATGTACTGTATGGAGTACCACACAGTACTTCCTACACCACAAAGTATTTCTATACCAGGTTTAAGTAACAGGAGGCATTGTGGAAACAAAACAGGCCTGGTGAGGACCACTTTTAATCTACCTCCCACAACCTCTACCTGTGACAATATATATGGTTCCTTGGGAAAAACATAGTCAACATTCAATATAATGAGAGACAAATTCATTCCCTTGGATTCCCCTTTATTAAGAAAGCTTCTGAAAAAAAAAAAAAAAAAAAAAAAAAGGGCCAAGAAAGAAAATGTTCATTT
>JANZLQ010000079.1:28134151-28161598 GCA_026212715.1 Elanus axillaris
AAATTGAGTTAATTTTCCCCAAGCTGAGTCTGTTTTGCCCGTGACGGTGATCAGTGAATGATCTCTCCTGTCCTTATGTCGACCCACAAGCCCTTTGTTATATTTTTTTTTTCTCTCCCCTGTCTAGCGAATGGGGGGGGAGTGATAGAACGACTTGGTGGGCACCTGGCGTCCAGCCATGGTCAACTCGTCACACAGGGCCAGAAATCCCTCTTTCTCACAAAAGACCACAAACTGTAGTAAAGTATTTGAATTAATGTATTGTGGTGTATCACAAAACAAAACTGCATACTTCGTATGATAAAGTTTACAATACAATTTTTTGATAAAGATTGACAAAAAGCTGCCAATACAACCTGTTAGGCATGAGAGTCTCGAGAGAAATGCTCTCTTGTGATTTTAACAGTGTCTTAGGCAGTGAGAAAGTATCCACTTGAAAGTAGCCAATGTAGTAAGTTGGAAAAACTACACTCATTTCACTGGTTTTGTGCACAACTACTGACACAGGGACTTAATCAGTGTCATCAACATATTCAGCAATATGTCATCCACCTATCTATAATCACTCTGACTTAAGTCTTCAGGCAAAACCACAGTGCTAACTCCCAAAATACAGCTTTTCTACCTTCATCCACACCCTCCAACCCGGATTAGTGCTTCCAAATGAAAAATGCTAAATTCATTGCTTGGTAGAACAGACAAATATTATTGATGACTACGTATAAGTAGATTTTTTTTTAAAGTTTCAGATTAAAATGCAAAAAAATCAGCCGTAGTTTGTATCTTAATAATTTAGAGAGGTACTTTGTAACTTAGATTGTAAATAATAAGTCAGAATGCTACCCTCTTCAGTTTGTAGACTCCTGATCAGTCACCACTGGAAATGATTCTAACTCTTGCCAGCCGCTATATTAAAAAAACATAAATAAATTAATTAACAAATAAATTTAAAAATTACAATAAAATAGACTTCTCCTTCAGTTTTGTTATTAATAATGAATTAAACCTGCTTAAAATAGGCTCATTTTTCAGGTCACTAAGGAGGCTAATGATCATTCGTTTAGAACACAAATAGCATCATATCAGGGTTTGCTCGTGGGGGAACATCTTTTCTGAGGTGGTGATATAATGACCAGCCCAGTATGGTTTTGTCTTCTGGAAAGTAACACAATGCAAATAAGCAATGATGGCTAGGACGACTGTCTAAGTCAATAGCAGTGATTAAATAAGTCACCTTCAGAACTTCAAGAATAGAATTACAGACTGTGATACTTGTTTGACAGAAACTGCTGTAGGTCCAATGTCAGTCAAGCTTCACTGATTTACTACATCCAGAGAAACGTATAGGATTAACTGTTCCATATTTTAAAACCTGAATAAATCTGACAAAACAAGGTACCAGTCTGAATGAAATACATTCTTTCATATAGAGGACTTCAGAAAATAAGTGTCCTGGAGCAAAAACCCTAATGTTTTTCTCATCTGGGAACTGGGTTATTCATAATGGAGTAGCTGACACAATGGTAACTAGCGATGGTGAGTGATGGCATTGGAATAGTTGGCAGCTTACAGTAGATAAAGTAATTTACCTGAATTATTTATGGGCAAAAACTGACAGGAATTTCGTAAGAGCAAATAAAGCAAGTATAGGGAGTGTTTTTCACATGAAGCTATCACATCTGATAAACTTGGGGACTCATCTGCAGCTGATGCCTTAAAGCCCCTGGAAAGGGTTAATTTCATGACAGTCACACATTCTCTGTAGTACCTCATCATGGCATAATTATCCATTTTTCATCTGGTTGTCACGTAACACTAAAAGTGTCCTGACATAAAGACTACTACTCAGGGCATACCTTCCCTGCTTCCCCCCACCCCAGATAATTCAACATTTGTATGTGCATATGAGCATATGGTGCCACATTAGAATGGGAAATTATGGGTCTTTTTTTTTGGACAAAAGGCTTTTCCACCATTTCTCACTCAAAGGAAGCTCCTTTTTTATTGTTTCTAAATACAGCCCATAGCACAAAATATAAAGTTATTTCATGTCAACAGCTTCAGGCTCACCAGGAAATAAGTTCGCTCAGTATATCTTATGGAATCTGTAGTTGCAACTCTTTGCTGTCCATTGTCCATTTGTGGTCTTGGAAATAGAGGGGTATAATTTCTTGTCACAGCTCTCTGGGTGTTGGTCTGAATTGCCAAACCACCCTTGCCACTGGGAGTTTTATGCCTTAGCAAGGAACTTATGAGGGACAGAGTCCAAACTGCTTTCTCACCTCTAATGGTGTTTTCCTACTTAGGCTCAAGAGGCACTGACAAAACCATGGGAAAGCTTGCAACACTGTTGCCCAGGGTCTGACCACTCTGTGGGTTCAAAAAGTTTCCTGTTGTTTATACAGCACTAATGTTTTTGAAGTTGATAAAATATTGAATTTATAATGAAAAGCTCCCTTGCTAATTCAATTTTTGAGAAAAAATAATTAAATCTTCTTCAACAAAACTATTGAGACAGTTTTGCACCTTTCCATTTCTCCTTTTCATTACAGTCTTTGGACTAATTCACCAAGTGATTGCTGTAATTGATGTACTGAAGAAGTGATGTACTTAAGGAGACCACAAAGGTCTTGTGAAATAAGATACCCTTTGTACACACAAGGCCTCCCTTGCTAACGACTAGGTCCCTGAAGGAGAACTAAAAGACTGGTAAGAAGGGAACATCCTACCCCAGAAGGCATAGAAAAGTTGAATAATTGCTAATAGGCCCCAAGTCAGCAAAAAAATCTTTGATAACTGGCAGCAAGGGGAGATGGCGACCACCGACTCAATTCGAGACCAAAAGACTTATCCCTCCTCCCCCTTAGGCATGCGCTGTGGAATCCAAGGACACGGAACATTTAATTGGAAGCGGGGGAACTTTAACCCGCCGGGAACTGCGGTAGGTAAGCGACGGCCAGCGATCATGCTGGGGAAGAGCTTCGGCCACGGAGTGCGCGTAACTGAACTGTACAAGCTGCTTGCCCGTTGAGGCAGGAGGGGTGCTGGCTTTGTGGATTTCCACCTAGCCCCCATCTTGGCACAAATGTGAATCACCTCTGCTGGGTGTGTGTACTGGTGTTTCACACACCAGATAAATGACCCCACTTGTGGTACAACATAATGAGCTATAGACACATGGTTCAAGTTTTATACCAGTGTATTAGTCATAGAATAGTAGTTTTTCTGTCAGTGAAATCACACTACCCAGCCACATATATTATTCTTTTTAACTTTGGTTTTATCAGCTGGCTCTGCTTCATTGCCAAAGCAGAGAAGTGTTTCTCAAGAACTCAAGCTACTCTGGTGTAACTGGAAAACTTCTGACTGTGTTGTGGAACACAGAGAACCAAGAAGGTTTGGCAAATCCAGATAAACTGTATGAGACACCTGCAAAAAAATGGGAGGACCAACTGTAAAAGGTTATGAGTTTATGACTGCACTGGAAGAGGGTTAATTACCCTGGTTACTAAGCAGGCTATCAGTGATGCACAGACAAATCATTCTGACAGCAAGCTGCATGTGCAGCTGTGAACAAATGGTAAAAGTATTGTAACTCCCAGAGAGCTTAAAAGAGGTCTGTTCTGTTTCCCCTGAAATCAGCAGGAATTTAACTGTTATCTTTTAGATAAGCTGATCTAAGCCAGCAATAAAGAGACAGTGTAAGATAAGTTAAAATTCTGTCCTGTCAGTTTCCTGTCAAATTTGGCCTCTACTGAAATTCAGTCTGCAGGTAATGTTAGTCTTCAGCAGCTTTATAAATCATTAGGCTACTTGGAGAGGTATCTCAATATTGGTACCAAAACGTGGTCATTTAGGTAACAAAGAGTTTGCTTTCTTATTTACTTTGCTCTATATTCTTATGCCTTTTACTGCACAGAACCACAGTTATACAGATGCCCCAGTATGGGCTGGATGGACGATTGCTACATGCTGAAAATTTTCTCAATGTCTTTTCTACCTTTTCATTAAAATAACTGCCCTTTAAGCATTTAGTCTACCTTGAAGTAATAAATTTCTTAATGTGGTAGGGGGGTTTTGTGTGTTGTTGGGTTTTTTTTTAATGTTTGTACTGGTTTTGGCTGGAGTAGAGTTAAATTTCTTCATAGTAGCTGATATTGTGCTATGCTTTGGATTTGTGGCCAAAACAGTGTTGACAACACCTGGATGTTTTGGCTGTTGCTGAGCAGGGCTCACACAGCATCATCACTTCTCTGCTTCTCATGCTGCTTCCCCAGTGAGTGGCTGGGGGTGTGCAAAACCTGGGAGGTGTTGCAGCTGGGAGAGCTGATGCCAGCCAAAGGGATATACCTACCACAGGGCATCATGCTTGGCAATAAAAGCTGGGGAGAAGAAGAAAGATGGCGGGGAGGGGCATTTGGAGTTACAGTATTTGTCCTCCCAAGTAACTGTCATGTGTGATGGAGCCCAGCTTTCCTGCAGATGGCTGAACACCTGCCTGCCAATGAGAAATAGTGAATGAATTCCTTATTTTGCTTTGCTTACACAGCTTCTGCTTTCCATATTAAACTGTCTTTATCTCAGTCCATGAGTTTTTGCACTTTTACCCTTTTGTTTCTTTTACCCATCCCACCAGCTGGGAGTGAGCGAGCTTCTGTGTTGTTCTGAGCTGCCTACTGGTCCTAACTCACAACAATGTTTTAGATAGCTTTAAGGTGAAGCAGTGTTTAGAAATGTACAGTGAGGACTACTTGAGAAAGCTGATGTTTATATGTACTGATTAATGAACTGAATATTTTATTTTTGAGAGCTCCATGAACACTATCCCTGTTTTTGTCCTCTTCAGAGCTTCTTAGTTTGTAAGGTCAGACAGATCATACAGACCTACTACTTGCTTAATAACATGCATATCTTTCCAGCATTAACTACAGCTTGAAATTCAACATTAGCAGCTGAAAAAACATATAATTTTTTTAGAAAAGCAAGCAACCTTGATTAAACATTTTCCAGTAAGGAGAAATCAGTCATAATCCTTATCAAGATATCCTTATGATTAGTTACAGGTAAAGATGATACCTTAATGTTCTATTGTATATTTTCCCAGAAAACCTTGGATATTTTTAAATCTTCACCTGTTAGCTACGTGGTCCTTCTGTTAGCAGGTATCACGTAGATTTCTGACAAGATCTTGATGCTATGCTGTCCATTCAAGTGTGATATTAACAATACACTGCTCTTGGCCTAGAGGAAGAGGATATAACTGAGCTGAAACTCTTGAAGGTAAGTCTTTACAGGCTCCTGGACATGCACTGACGTGGTGAGTCTACTGACATAAGCTGGATACTCTCATCCTGTGTAAGAACACATTATATTAAACAAAAGTGTGTCCCTTCATGGAGTCTACTCCAATTGACCAGTATTCACCCTCAGTCCTTGAAACCAAATTTGCCCATAGCACTGAAGTTTTGGTGACATCAGAAATGCTTTTAGATGCAAAATAACATCCACTTTTCTAATCTTATTTTTAATGTTCTTTATTCAAAGCCATAATAAGCCCTTCTGTCTACGGCATTTCACTGGAACTTAGGTTCAGCAGTTGTTTTTTAGCAATGGATTTTTCACTTTCTTTAGTCTTTGACATCCCATTTCTGTGGCATTTTTTTTTCCAGTTGACTATATAGTGCCTGAGAGCATGTTCAGGTTCTACTGATTTTTGAGGGGAAAGGACACACAAGAAATGTAGCATTGTGAAATAAATCTAATAGAAAGAATTGGATCAGAAAATTAATTCTTTTTTTTTTTTTTAATGCTACCAACATCTGAACTTAGTTTGTTGGTTAATTTTCTCATTGGGCCTATGCAAAATGTTGGCTTATGTCACCTTATCATCACCGTGCAGACATCCTGAACTAAGCCTCTCCTAACAATTCCAGTTAACATTGAAAGATCCATTCATCAGCACAGTTGCCAGGAAACTGTCAACTGTTCCAATCATTATTAAGACTTTTGAAGAAGATTAGTGGAACTTCTGGAACACAGGAGTGACTGTCTGCCAACTCAAGAAGTTGATTAGTTCTAGCAGTATTAGGTGATTTATCACATTCCATCCTGTATGAGATGGTTTGTGTTCTGGAATTGCCTCTCTGCCTCGACAGTGAAGAATGTTTAGGTGACTATGTTAGAAAAATAACTCCTAGATAGGCAAAATTAAGTGATGTGAAACTCACCCATTGAATTATTGTGGTTGGATACATTCTGGTGTCTCATAAAAAAGAGAACAGTCTTGAGCAGTGTGTAGAAAATGTACCTATATCTAATAGGGTTACTTAAAGTGTATTAACGGCATGAGTTACTGATTTGATGCACACAGCAAAACCTATAAAGAAATTTTCTTAAAATAATAGTACAGTAACTCTTGAAATGCTGGTCAGAAAAGGAGAAAACCACACAGCTGAAGAAACACATTACTATACGCAGAGGGCATCACAAAAATTGTTCTAACCTGAGTTCTTTCTATATGTACCTTTCTCCCAGTTTGTGCTCCAGACTGAGGACTCCACTTCAGTAGTGAAATACTGTTGTAACAGCTTGGAATTCCTGCTGGACTTAAAGAAATACAGCCATCAATATTTCCATTCTAGCTTTTATTCATGGTGGTATATACCCTAAGCAATCTCTCAGTAATTATGTATTTAAGACACCAGTTTTCAATAGACATTTTTTATTACATCATGGCAACATTCAGACCAACACTGATAAAACAGCTTGTATTTGGGAAATGAACATACAGCATGTAGTACTTAGGACATGCAAACTGTGTCAAAGTGCAAACTCTCTTTTCCTTGTCATTAGATCTGACAAGGGGTAAAAGAAAAATCTAAAGGTCTTTCTTGTTTTTCATGAAGGTAAGAAGCATACAAGAAAAGCAAATCTTTTTCCTATTCACAAAGTGTCCATTTCCCCCATCACTGTCTTTCGAGTTTTTCCCTTTTATTCTTGGTGTCATGCCCCAAGTTTAGTCAGCTCCAGCTATTACCAATTATCCCTCTGTTTCTCAAGCTCTGTGAATGTGCTAATAAAGGTAAGTTAAGGCATTTGGTATAGAGTGGGTGATGTTGGAGCAAGTATCCAGAGGCCTCCCAGATCTATGAAAAGGCAGAGTACCTCTTCAGTCACTATCATTGTTGTAACTTTCACTATGCCAAATACCAAGGGTCAAGAGAGCCAGTTATAGCATATTAAAGATTAGCTGGGCTAGGATAAGGATGTATTTCTGCTTCAACAAGAAGACCTTGTATCTCTGAGTTTAGTCAGTGATGTGTTTTTCTTAAGGGAACAACAAATGAAAACAGTTTAAAAATTGAAAAAGGTAATTCAGTGAAGATCTTTAACAGATTAGAGCATAGAACATGGTAAGACTACTGTGAAATATTGTTTGGTTTGTATTAAATTATATTTTATAGTTCAAATGGATCAGATACCTTAATAAGTCTTGGTGATCAAATTGTTTTATGGTTACAGTGAACTAATAAAAGACAAACTTCAGATGCAGATTTATGCAGCCAATGAAATCAAGAAGAGTAATAATATGAATGAAGAAAACATTATGTAAATTTATTTCAATGCTACAAGGGTGGGAAGATACAGATCAGCATTACTGCTGTGATATCCATCACTGTGAGAGAAACTTATAATTCAGTCAACAAGCCAAATTCTTTGAAACTCAGTTATATCAGCATTCACTTGGGGAAGATAATAAAATATGGGTTACTCAATTGTTGAAGCTTATTGTCTGCTTGTTGAAGGAACTGAGACTGCAATGTAATATGCTAGGAACAGAGTTAAGAAAACATAAAATTCAATTTGTCAGAAATTATGATACTTTGGTTTTACTTCTCAAGATGAAGTCAAATGAAGGTTGAAATTTTATGGTTTTATCTGGTGAATGGAATGTAAAAACAGAATATATTTGACTGTAGGGAAATATATTCTTATTAAACAGTAACATTTTATAACCCATACTGCAATGTCATTGTCTAAATAAACCAGAAATGCTGTGCATTGAATCAGTTCACCAATGATACACATCTCCCTGTAGTGGCACAAAGTCTCCTGGGGCCACTGAGAGAGGTATCAACTTCTTTCTTTGCAGTAACTTCTTGGCCAGAGTAGGTCTTTTTTGAAATCACCTGAACTATGTGCCTTTGTCATTAGGAGGAAAGACCCCCATTTAATTACAGGAAATGTAATTCAGACAGGCAACACAGTTTGTAGTAGAAAAAGAGAATATTGGGTATTCCCAACTGCTTTTGAGCTATGTAAGCAAATACAGGTTTTACTGAATTAACTTGATGCATTCTCAAGCTATTCAACAAACCAAAGTTTTTCAGGTCAGATTTCAGGTGAGGGTGCATCATCACACTTTGTTAAGTGAATGCCAGCAATTCAGTCACTGTGTAATAGAGTACACCATTATAATCACAGTTCTTCCAGATGGAAATAGACAAAACTAACCTAAAGCTGATGAGAGCAGGTATTTGTCAAAAGACATGAAAAGGTAAAGTTGCTTCCATTGTGCCAGGTTTGAAACGTATTCAAATTGTACAATACTCTTACATAAGTTTGAATTTTTATAGAAAATTTTGTTAACAGATATAAAATATAAAACTGTTAACTAATATGAAATATTAGGAATATTTGGTTTATTTGGTTTTAATCAGTTTAAGTTAAAAATGTCCTGGATATATTAAATGAAAACAAATACATTTTTATCAAGTAATTTTGAGAAACCTTTTTATTTTGTTTGAGAAACAGGTCAATTTACACTGAAAAAAACAATATGAAAATTTTTGGGGAGGAAAACTCTAAAAAAATTCTATTTTATTCATTATCTAATGTCCTTCTATTTGACTAGTATGTCCCCTAAAGATTTGCCCAAACTTACTAGACCTATAGCTCATGAAGGAAGTTTTCAATAATTCTTTTATAAGACAAGAAATGTAATATCTGTTCAGCATCAGAAAGATTTCCTGATGTTCTCCACAGTTTCTTTCGCTAACTAATCCAAACAATTCTTACTTTTATTGATGTATACACTGTTACAGACTTCTAAAGTGTCGGCACAACCTTCTTTGTATTTTTAATGAATAATCATAGATTTTTGTCATTCTTCTTTCTCAGTGAAATCACATTTTTGTTACTGATATTATTATCACAACACTGAAAACTCTTCAGTACACCATAGTGTACTGCCCTGAAAAACAGGGTCATCTTCTAGTCTCTTTCAAAGCTCCTGTAGAAGCAGAAGACTGGACCTTCTGTTTACCCATTGATTATTTAGTTCTAGGCTTCATTTGTGAATAGCTAGTGTTCAGACTTGTGCCTGACGGGGGTGACTCCATCTCTCAATCGTGGCAAAGCCACTTTTTTTTTTTTTTTTAAGAACTTCCGCACAGCTTTGGATCTCCAGCTGCAAACAGCTTAAAGGATTCAAATGGCAAATAGCTTCAAGCTTTTTAAGAATTCCTGATGTCCTTGGGTGAAGTTTGAACAGACCTGCTGATTTGCTTTCATTTAGCTTGTCCAAACTGTTCCTTTAGCCCCCTTCTTTTAATCAACTACTTATTGACCATTGTTTCATTAGTTCTAAGCTGTTGGTGGGCAAAAGCCACAAAGATAGCACAAATGGACTTCAGCAGGACTGGGATTTTAGTTTATACCTTGACTGACTCAGTCTTGAAAATGGACTTGAATAAAATAAGCTGCGTAGCTTCAATATTTTATTATTTATTACATTCCACACCTCCTTTCTTAGCATACACCTACTTTATTTCCTGTTTTTCTTTTTCTTTACATGTAAAGAGGCTTTGTAAGGACCCTTATTTCCTTAACACTTTGGAATGACTTAACTAAGTGTGCTTCCTGCTGTCCTGAAATTATTCTTGCCAACTTTGGTGCTTCTTGTAAAGCTAATTCCTCTGTTTTCAATATGGTTTGCTGTTTTTCCACTGTTGCAAATACAAGATGACCACCTTAAAATATTATACTTCACTCATTCTCAAAGCAAGCAGAATTCTTCCAAGGGGTGATTTTTCCTTACATGCTTGAGAAGATTCTTTAGTTTTGTAGGTGCTCTCTCTGACAATTTCACAAGAACTGTTCTCTGTAATTTCAGGAAGCCTTCAAACCCTAGACTCAGACTGAGCTTTCGTTGTGCCATGTACTGTACTAACATGAAGCAAAAAAAATGCTTGGTTTTATTTTCCCCAACTTGTGCTGGCTGTCAGCAACACATAGTTCTATTCACTACAACCCTCTGAGCCCTGCTGTTCAGCCAGTTCATCACCCAGCGCACCATGTACCTGCTCATCTCATAGTTGGACAACTTGTGCAGAAGGATACTATGAGGGATAGTATCAAAAACCTTACTAAAATCCAGAAATGCTACATCCACCACCGTCCTTTCCTCCAGGAGGCGAGTGACCTTATTGTCAAATAATACCAAAAGATAACAAATTAGTTAAATAGGAGTTTCTCTTTGTGAACTCATGTTTGACTGTGCCTGATGATTGCGTTGGCCTTTAAATGCCTTTCAGCAGCATCCAGTATGATCTTCCACAGATACTACAAAGCATCAATCCGTTTCTTGGTGACACTGGTGATTCACACAGGATTACATTGAAGGTAGTGTTGATGGCAGAGTAAAAGTTATAGAATAGAGATACTGGGATAAATAGTGAAGTGTTGCAAGTATGAGGACAGGAAGATGGCATTTCAGGCTCTAGAAAAGTCACATTTCTTTATCCCAGAAAATAGATGAAAAGAAATTCATATTTCTGTGTTGTACCTCTCCTCTGCCTGCAACTTTCCCCAACTCTGAAAAAACACCATCCGATGATGTCCCTGCAAATTAGAGAAAAGTTTTACATTCAAAGTAATTACTTACAAACATATTTAAAGAATTTAAAGTCTGAAGAGTTAGGATGTCACAATGTAAGGAACACCAAAATAAAGTCTGCATGTGCAATTTTGGGGGCCCCCATTTGTATTCAAATTATTAGACCAGTTTTAGTTACATAACCACACACTCATTTTTCATCTCACCATCAACAGCAGTCTAGTATTTTGTTTCATCCACATTACTGAATATGTGGTGGTGAACACATCTGTGGCCTGCTCCCATGTGTTTTCAATGAAGACTGAATTATTAATGTCCTTCTGAACATTCCATTGACTTACCAGTGTAAGTCCTCCAACAATGTACCTTGAAGTTATTTTCTTTCTGAAATGGGAATAATATCTCTCATCTCAGCATAAGCCAATGCTTTCCAGCGAGTGGAGGTATTTTAGTCCTGACTCCATAGTTGGAGAACCTGTCTAGGGGTTCCAAGTGATGGTCTAAGAACAGGACTGAAAGTACTGCTAAATCCATAGATCTTTCAGTAGGATTTATATAATTTTCCAAGATAGCAGGAAAGCTGTAGTTAACTGCTTGGAAGCTTAAATTCACATTTTAAATCAACATTTTCTTATCTTCCATGAGAATGCTCTATTTGTAGCATACAGGCCATTTTGAGTTGATCTTTTCTCCAATCCTAATGCTAAAAGTCATGTAGCTTTGTAGAAATTAATTCATTAGTTCAAATAGGGGTGGGGGGTTCAGATGTTCATTCAGTTCTGGTACTTAATAATTATGTTGCTTCCAGAAATGCAACACAAGTCACATTAAAAATAGTAATTAAACAAAAAGGCTTATAACAGCATGAGTTCACATGAATTTTCAGATGGCTATCAAAAAGCATGTTCATTAGTCTAATGTGTTCTTCCCTTCTTCAGACTTGAAATACCTGCTCCAAAATACTGCCTGCCATCCTCAAGCTGTTCAAATAAATAATGTAAATAAAATCATAATGGCAAGAAGGGTCAAAACATCACTGTCTTAGACCTTGTTCTGAAAAATTCCTGGATTTGTATTTCCAGTTGGAATTAGGTTTCTCTGGAAATGTCAACTTGACCCTAAACAGACAGCTACTGTACGAAATTTCACCCCATTGTTAAAGTTTGCTACAGGATAAACAAATGAAAAGCAAGTCTTATTATGGGAGATGCTACTATTCTTTCTTGTCATTTGGCAGGACAGGAAAGTGGTGGTAGGAGTGAAGTAGCACTCAGAGCACTGAAGGAGGCAAAACTACTTGCAAGGAACCTACTCTGAGAGTTGTAGTGGAAAAACAGCAGCTGAATTTATTTTCCACTTCATTACTGAAGACAAGTGTTTGAAAGCACTGTGATGACTTGTAACACCTTCTCTTCCACAATGAGTTTTAATAACTTTCACCAAAAGACAAGAGTACAGCTTGTTCAATTTTCTGCTGTCAAAATTACTAGTACTGACAAAGACAGTGGCCCAAACAGCTAGCATTGTAGCAAACAGGATGGAGAAACCTGTTATGATAGTTTGGTTACACCCCTTTGACACAGACATTTGGTCACTGACTTTAATTTAAATCAAGTCTAAAAGACATTTAGTGGAAGCAGGTGGAGTACAATCCTCAAGTACAGCAATAAGGGGAAAAGAAAGAATAATCAGTACAGATAGGAAAGAAGGCAAGAAGGTAGCACAACAAATACTGGTCATGTTGTCCTATGAAGAATGAAAAAGACAGAAAGTCTTCAGTACAAGTGCTAGGTGAAGGACACTGAAGAAGCAAAATACAAATCCCTATTCTTTGGTTCTTCCTGGAACCTCTGAAAGAAGACTTAGTGTAGCCATTGCGGATTAACAAGGTTATATGCATTACCCACTCTAGCTTCTCTCCCAAATGGAAGCAACAGCAGGCTTCTGAACTTTGGCTAACTACTTAGGTCAAAAAAAGGGTAACAGTAAAATGCTTTTGAACCACATATAAAGAATTTTGGAGATTGTTGCCTAGTCTATTACCTCAGAAAATATGCATTTCAATTTGCTTCCTGTAATAATAACATGACAGCTTGTGTGTAAAGCTCTTCCAGTTAATACTACTGAATTGTTTGCTATTTAAATAAACACTTTAAGTTTCCATCTTTGGGACTACCAAATCACATCTTCCCACAGGAAGTGGAAGAACAAATAAAGGAAAAAAAGTGAGACCTTTCAATGCCTGTGGATCTTTCCACTGACACTTGTGGAAAAGTCCTGCAGACTCTGTTTTGCCTAAGGGCTGTGTCGCCTGGCAATATTGCTAAAATTAACATTGAAATATTGCTAAGAAACCCTAGCAAATCCTTTAGTTGAGTCTAAAGTCCTCCAATATTTTTTTAAAAGAGTTTAAGCAAAGAAAGCAGTTACAATAACCTTGTAAATCCAAGAGATCCAAATATTTGAGCTACTTCTAAATGATTCTTGAGAACATAGGACCGAGGCTGAACACGGATTCACTTCTACACTGGAACTCTAAAATCCAAGGAAAGCAGTGAGAGTGGTGTTTTCCAGTTTAACAAGGAACTTAATTCCATCCTGCTATATCCAGGGCTCTGCAAATTGCATTTGTCAGCAACTTTATGGTAGACTTTTAGACATTTAACAAAGATGCAATCTGTATAACATATCCATAATTAACCCAAAAATAATACCCGCCCCCTCATGTCAACAATTAGCTGAAAAAGTCTTTCCTTGTGATATGCAAGCTCTCCTCCTTTTCTAATACTGCCATTTAACAGTAAAGTGATTGGAGTTGTCAGGGCCTGGTGCAGACTACCACACTCTTCTCAGTCTAGCTCTCTACACTCAAGGCCAGCTCTGACATGAGAGAAGCCTCAGCCTGCCTTGATGGAGACAAAAACAGAAGCCTGAGGGAGATCCCCTCCTCCTTCCCTCGGGTGCTGCTTTGGAGCTGAGGCTCTCCAGCTTGGTGTTTGCCTGAGCTGACATTGTAGCCTTGCCTGTGCCTGGCCATTTGCCCCACTGACCCAGACCCAGACCCTGGACCTGATCCACAACCTTCTTTACCAGTTTGGCCTTGACTTATCTGGCAGTCTGGGCTGCTGTGGTGGTGGGCCCTGCCTGCTTTGTGCTCAGCTCTCTGCTCCGCTTTACTTTCAGAGCAGCATGACTGCGTATGCAAATGAGGGCATCCTTAAAAGTCACATCACTGTTCAATAACAGCTCTTATTGAACCACACCTCACCTCACTAAGCAAACACTTGTGCTTTACAGAAAACATTACACCTGAATATGAACCACTGATACACTCTCATTGTGAATAAAGCAAACCACATACGGGGTTATGGTAGAAGGAGCATGGCCAGCAAACTGAGGAGACATTATCTTTCTCTGTCTGCATAGCACTGGTGAGGCTGAAACAGAAATACTGTCCAGTTTTGGACTTCCAGTTCAAGTAGGACATGGAAAAACTGGAGTATCCATCATAGTCCAAGATTATCAGGGATATAAAGCATGTATCCTGGTAGGGAGAAACTGTGGGAGTTGGATTTGGTTTATGTGGTAAAAAGGTGAGTAAGAGGCAACCTAACAGCTAATACAGACATCAGAAGGGTAGTAAGAAAGACAAGGGAAACAAACTCTTCTTTATAGCGCCAGATGATATAACATGTACCAGAGGCTGCAGTCAGGAGGTTCAAATTTGAAAGTTAGGAAAGATTTCCTCACTAGAAGGACTGGACAGGCCTGGAATGACTGCAAGAGCAGTCATGGAAGTTCCATCCTTGGAGGTCTGCCTTTGCTAGGCAGAGACATGGCTGACCTGATCAAAGGCTTGTGATAATCCCACAGCAAGGTGGAAGTCTAGAGGCCCCTTGCAACCAACATTTTTATAATTCTGTGAGCAGTATGTTGATGGACTGAACTTCTTAATGGTGAAAAGTATTTTTTCCATGCTTCTCTGAATCCTTTGGAAAGCAAATTTAATTTTTTATTAACATTTTCTCATTTTTCACTTCTAAAAATTCCATTTTTTATGTTCATAGCTATAAAGAAGATGTTTTCATCAAAAAACTGGCAGAGATGGTAAGAGCAGGAATTATTGGAGCTGCCTGGCTACATGGAGGAAGCAAGAAAGAAGGAGAGAGAACCAGGACCCTCATGAGGAGTCAAAATGCATGTTATTGATGCATCTTCCCAATTTTCTGGGGGCATTTTTTCATCCCAGTGGACTCTATTCTTCCTGTGACTAAAAGCTTCTTCGAGGTATCATGCAATAGCAGCACTTGGCAGTCTGTAGGTTTTCATTTCCATTATTTGGGTTCAACTTGTGTTTAGAAGGTATAAATAAGATTAGGGCCCTACTGAAGCGGGAACTGTATCTACAAATTGTAAGGGACATCATTAAAGGACATATAGCCTGAACGGGGCTGGGATGGTGGAGGAAAGAGAGAGAGAAAAAGCACAAAGCCAATCAAAAAAGATAGGCAGCATGATTTATCTAAGGTTGCATAGTATATCAGTGGTAGACTCAGGAATAAAAGCACATCACCTAGGCCAGGCTGTCATCTGCATTTCTTCAATATTTTCCCCAGCAGATTCATGAAAATTCTTCATACAGTTGCCCTGGGGGAAATCCCACCTATCATTTCAACCTGTACAGTCATGTTGTGCTTAAAAGTAATATAAAAACACCAGAGTCCATAGAAAGAGCTGTTCAGCAAGAATCAAGACAGCCTAATTTTTTTAATTTACTCTGTTTAGGGAAACCCAGATTCACCCCATTTTCTGACAGAAAAAAAATCTGCACAATGTTCTGCCAAATGCGCTTATTATGCTGGATTTAAGTAAACAGTAAAATACCACACACATTTTTGGGTGAAGTTTTTTTGATGGGAGCCAGGCACTTGATAAAGAAGGAAATGTAAATTATATCCAAGACAGAAATTTAATTTCAAATACATTTTATATGTTTTGGAAATTTAGTTTTCTGGAATCCAAATGGCCTTAAGGTCATAGTTTATCCACAACATTTGTTTATGAGGCCCATGAAATACAATGCAATATCCACAAATCCCTAACATCACCACTGTTTTTTGCTACTTTTATGCTGTCTCTTTTGGAGACAATAGGACAGGAGAGAAAGGGAAAAAAGATAGACAACGAATCAGTCTCAGAATTACTTTGGTAATCTGTGGAGGATGGCAGTTTCATAACCCACAACACCTTCTTAGCCTTCTCCATGTCTCAGACCTCTGATCTTGCCCTGGTTATTCTGAAATGGTACACCAGGCTACTTGCAAAACCCAAATAATCTTTCTCACTACAGCAAGCATGCTACACCTAGGGTAAATATCTTCAAATGTACAATTTGATTTATGTGTGACTCATGACTCAGGCACTAAGGTGGCAACTTGTTCACTGTCTGAAAACCAAAGCTATCAAAGCTGAGCACTCAAAAAGCTGTAACATGCTATTTTGAAAACATTCCTTTTCAGAGAAAGAGCTCATGTACTTATTCAGTGCCTTGGTTGCTGGCAAGTTCTCTCTGGCTCCAGTCTTGCCTATAACCTCATTCCCCTGAGCCTGCAGTGTGGCGCAATGATCTAGAATATGAATTCTTCCTACATTATTTCACCTCTTCTTTCTCCACCTCACCGATAGTTCTCCACAGGCCAGGCTTTTTCTTTCTATCAGTTCTTCAGTTTTACTGCATGACTGACTTCTGTTAGGGCACTGTTGGCAGTCTTCATAAGTCGCTGCTGTCCTTAGCTGTAAGACACCTTACCCATCCTGAGCAGAAAAGATCCAAACGTGAATATGTGAAACTATCCTTTAACTTTATAACCCCCACTACCACCACCATCCATGCTTTCTCATCAGGCATGCACTAAAATACCATCTGAAAATTTGTCTTCTGGCTGGCTGCTGGCACCATTTCAGCTTTCTGTTTGCCTTATCCACATATTACATTGGCTTAGCAACTGGGAATTCTGTGGGGTAAGCCTTTTCACCTATTTATCTTTGTGGAAAGTTTAATAAAAAGGGGTCTCAAACTAGCTTGCCTTGAGAGGTTTTCACTGTGTGCCTGTGAAATCGTAACAGCAATGGGAATTGTAATAGCTGATGTAACAGGTCACAATTCCTTGGAGAATTCTGGCAGCTATTGTTTTACTACCTCCTCTCCAGAAAAATGTTAATAAGAAGATCAACAACACCTGGTGAATATCTGCCAGAACACATTTTGAAAACTATTTCTTTTCAGAACTGAAACAGCAAATAATTTCTTTTAGGGTGCTTGGCTGCTTAAATCAATACTTCTACCTCCAGTTCTCTGCAGCTTGACAAAGGTGTCACCAGAACCAGAAAATGGTACCAATTTTCATTAGGAAAAAGCACAGAAAGGAATAACTCATAAAATAGACATATAAAATCCCCCAGCATAAAAATATTTTGGATACTGTTGAATGCCTACAGTTGAACTAATTGAAATTGTCTTTCAGTGATCCTTGACAGGGAGGCAGCTGGACAGTTTAACCTTCTCTGACTTGTCAGCCTGAATTCCAATGGGGTACAAGAATATGCTGGTGTTATGATTATGGAAATATCAGAAGGAACTTGCATAGAATGACAGTAAACATGCAGAAGTCAAACTAGCCAGAATGTGATTTTAAAAAGGACAGTTCTTTGTTTGTTTGTGTTTACTCATTTTTATAGAAAACATCTTCTTCCTTGTAGCAAAGTACTCTACCTTTCTGACAGCAGGAGACTTGTGAGCTGATGGGCATAAACATTGTTATCACCCAATGATTTTGCCAATATTCAGTGAAGGGGGTAGATTTGGAGGTGAAGGGACTAGCTCAAGAGAACTTTTCCTGAAAATGGAACTAAACACATCTCTTTTCTTTGTATCCAGGAGTGAATAGTTCTTTAATGGCTACTGTTAAGTGTAAATGTCAACTGCAGGTCATTAAATTGAGCTGCATGGAGCAAGATGAATATTCTAGCTAGGTTTAGTCCACTCAAAGGAAAGATATTCAGGGGTAAAGTCATTTATTGTGTCAAGCTGCTGCATGGCAGGCACTGTAACATGTGCTGTGAGGATGTTATTTTTTTCTCCCTTATAATGTTTTTGTTTATACTAAAGAGGTATTGCTGTCAACAATGGGCACAAATCTGCTTATCCCAAAGTAGATATAGCTTGGAAAACAGCCATCTAAATCATTTCAAGACAGAATGTGCATTTGCTTCAGGCCTAATCAAAACGTTAATACTCTTTGGGGATAGAGAAGTAAGTTGAATATTTGCCATACAGAGTTGAACCTCTAGGCTGAGCACACTAAGCTTCTTCAGCTTAACCATAACTTATCATATGATCAAACATTACTTCTCATGTGGCCAAAAATATATTTGTCCCTGCCAGATGACTCCAGTGCACTTTCATGGGCTAAGCTTACCACAAAAGCAGATGCATTTTCACCACGTTACCTAAAGTTTGTGCAATGCATTCCCTAACATGACATTTTAACTCCATCATATGACCAAATGCACATGTCCATATTATTGGAGTCTTTGGGGAGAGAATGGCAGTGCATTATAACAGTACCCACGTCTGTTGTCTGGCTTGTTGGACACAAAGCAACTTACTACAGAGAATTGTAGCAATCTTCATTTTTCTCTCCATACTTTAATACTTGACTGTACTAAATGTGGAAACATAGCTATTTATAACAGGATAGTACAGAGTCACTATATATAGAAATCATAACAGAAAAAGCCAAATAATTTCACTCACAAACAAGACTGTGTATGTTATAGATTTAGTAACATTTGAAACTACTGAAAGACTGCAAAACAGTTCTCATCCAACTCCCATTTTAAATAAACAAAGTCATAGCTTTCTGAAATGTGTTGAAATGCTTTCCAGCACTTGTTTTTTGTTTGAAAGTGTCTCATATTCCAGAATGAAAAGCAAAGCCCTTTTATTCTTTTTCTAAAGAATACAGGAAGAAAACATGCTCCAATCTTAAAAACAAATCATTCTGAGCAGCCCAGTTTGAAAAGCTGCTGGCAGGTAATGGGAAAGTTTTAATGTAGGAAGTATTCCATTTATGCTCTATTTGTTCTGGAAATGTCTTTGATCCAAGTTAAAAGACTTTGAAAATTGTGGTTTGAGCATCCCTAGTTATGCTGGTTTTAAACATGTCTCTCAGACAATTTGAAGAGCAGTTGTGTCCTGCAAGGTCCAGGAAACTGATGTGGAAGCCCAGAATAGACAAAGGACAGCTGTGGGGACTGTCAAAACCAAGAAATTACTGCGGATATAGTCAAGCAGTAAAATATAGGTAAGTGTTCCTACAAACTACTATGACTCTTCCTCATATAATTCTGTATCTAGCTCTTGAGTGCCTTAAACCTTGTGTGTACATGTACTGGGGAAATCCTACTATTTTGTATTGTCAGTCAGCAGCAGTATAAACTGCTCAAAGCCAGCCCAGAATAGCTTGGAAATATGTATTTTAGAATATGTATTAGAATATGTATTAGGATATTAGAATTTAGAATATGTATTTGCAAAAGCACTGCTTAAGTTGTGTGTTCATCTATAGCTGTATTTATCCTTCAACTTTTGAATATTGAAACTCATCATTGCAACATATCTTTTTATGGAAAATAAAAGGTAGGGAACTGATATTTAATGTTATAAATTATTACATTATTGATTTCTTTATATTTAGTCTTTACATTTAAAATATTTATATAATTTACAAGTTTTATTTTATTATATTTATTAGTCTATTTTAAAATACAGATTACAAATGTGTATATACCTGTATTGTTTATATGTATTGCTTATAAATAATTATTACATTTTAAAAATTATTATGTTACTAAAATAATGTGTTATTATGAATAAATAATCTAATTTCACTGTGGTTTATAGAGTTTAGGCCCAGGTAGTTTAAAGTGAAACAATCTAGCTGTGCAACTTCAGCCTTCTTAGTTCTTTCACAGGCTTCCCATTTTTTTAAGTCCCATGAACAACTATTTAAGAACTTAAAATAGATTCGTTCATAGAAATAGCAGAACTGTGGACCTTGTTCCTCATATTCCACAATATGCAGTGTTTATTCTCTATTTCTGCTGACTTCTAGAAAAAGGCTCTGCTAGAAGAATTGAGGATTCAGAAAGGGGTAACATATTAACTCTGTGACAGCGAGTGGCAGAAATATTTGAACTTCCTTACCCCATTGACATTTGCCTAGTTTATTCTGGTCTATTCATTGCCAAACAGCTAATAAGCAGGCATAATGGGTAGGCAAATGACATATCCATCCTTCCTGAAAACTACCTGTTTATCTAGGACATGACCCCTTCTAAATCTGATAAAAGAACCTTACATTAACAGCCGTAACACCATCCATAAACTGAGTTATTAAATGTGTCAAACCCACAGCAAATCATCACTCATTTTACTTACCACCTTAGCAAAAAAAAAAAAAAAAAAAGATTTTTTTCTCTGACAAGCAGATATAAAAACTGCGAAGGCTGTAAAAATTTGGTTCACACCTACAAAAATTTGCCTTGACTCTATAATGAAAAGAATCAGAATTACATCCTTCCAACAGCACTGAATTATGCTTTTTTTGATTTCTGTTGCCATTAATGCATAGATTTTATTAAGTAACAGATGCCGTTTAGACACAGTATCTCAAAAAATTAACAAATGAGTAAGTGAGCATACTGCTTTGCACATTAGGTTCCTTTGTTCTCTCTCCCTCCTCATCTCTCTCAAACCTGTATTTCTAAGACCCTAATTTTTAATTAGTGCTCAAATTTTAAATTAAGTGATTGATAGCTAGAGAGATATATTGAGATGCAACAGCACAATACACAATTTTATTGACAGATACTGTATCATTTCACTGTTGAAACCACTTCTTTTGAAACAGCAATATGTGTAACCAAATGGTATTTTTGATACTGCTGTTGAACTTCATGTGCACTTTCTGAGGACAAGAAGAGAACACAGTGCAGACAAAACCAGCATCTAAAGGAGGAGCTCAGTAGCAGGACTCTCTCCTTTTCAATATTTCCCTCACCTTGAGTTGTTGTGGCTGCCATTGAAATGCAATCAACCTAAGGGAAGCCACAAATAATGAAATAACCTAGGCCTTATTGAAATTCTCTGTGCATACAAATACCATCTCACGAACTGAAACCATTTTTGGCTACAGTAGTCTCCCTTTGAAAGAAAAACTTTTGTTACAGATTTGTGGGAAGACTTTCCTCAATTTTTTTAGCTGCTTTGCTAAATATTTAAACTGATATGGCAGTTGATTGGCAAACTTGTATTGCTGCACCCCTTTTTTATTGCTCTGTACTGGCCTTGAACAGGGAATCCCATTTAAGGGTACTCCTGGATCACAAGCCACTTCCCAATAACTGCTTTCTCGTGGGTGGAGAGACTCTTTCTTTAGGTCTCATGCCCCCTCTTTAAGCCATCTTTAACCCATAATAAATGTTAACATTGTAATAGTTTTTTCCCCTTCATGTGTCAGTGTGAACAGAATTTAAACACCTTAAAATCAGTTTGCTAGTCATATTAAAAAAAAAAGGCCTTTCTAAATATACAAAGCAGGTCACCAATAAGGCAGGTCACTATAACCTTACCAGTAATGAATACCCTGGTGTCAGGAACATTTTTTCATGTGTTGCATGTGATTGTTTGCCTTCCTTCACACTCTGCTAAGCAGCCACACAGAACAAAGGAGCCTTTGGGCAAAGTAACAATGAGGATATCCATAACTGACAAAACAGTCATAGATTTGTCCTGTTTCTGATGATCATGCATTCTTTCCCTGCTTAGCTCAGCACCCTGACTTCTAGCAAAGATGATCTGGGTGGTCCCTGTGTATAGAGTAAATAATAGTAAATAGTAATAGTAATTAATAGTAACAGTATCAGTAATAGTAAATGGAGCCAGTGACCACTGCCCTTGTTCAAGCTTTCAAAGTAACTTTTAACTGATGAAAATATTGATGAAACTGATTTATAGTATTCTTAAAAAGAAATATTTCATATAAGTGGGCAATATCCCTGTGCATCAAACGTTTGATCTTAAGACAGGGTTTTTCTCACAGATAGTCTAATAGATGTCAATGAATTACTCCTGAGAGGGCCATTAATTTATGTTATTAAGATGTTGAAAGACTGGATCACATACACCCACAGTAAATCATTCTATATAAAAAGGTGACAAGACATACAAATCCGACTTGAGGAAGTCAAGAGTTTTGACTCAGTCCAAAAATCAAAAAGCAAATGCAAGAAACAATGGTTCCATCTGACAGAATAAATTGCCAAAGCTTCTGTATTAACACTTACTTTACAGAGATTACTGCTTATGAATTGTTATAGCTAACATTTAGACCAGGCTTTATGACTGGGAAAAGTGCATCTGCCTAACATTCCAGGGGAAAAGTCACAGCTGGTTATGCTAAGCAAGAATATTTTTTTGAATGGTCAGAGGCAGCTGATTTTATATCCCTTTTTTGGAGGACTGAGCATAGACTTGGCACCAAATGGTTAACATGTAAGAGTTGCGTATTTGTTTAAAGCTGCAAAGCAGGTATCATATACAGGATGTGTTTACAACTCATAGTTCTAGATGAGCTATATACACATAGCTGATATTGTCTCACAAGTGACATTTTACTGCATATCTATGAACACAATAATTGCTTATTAAGACATTACTGTAAAAACATGCTGAGCAGTACTATGTTTATGGAATATTTACCTCCCACGATATATAAAATAAATTTAAGGCCCTGGAAATTATGGCATTATCAGCAAATTAAGCAGCTTCAAAAGGCTGTGGATTTGCAATGCAAGGGGCCATATCAGAAAGCTATTACTATCAGTGTTGATTGTACTCAGACACATGGATAAGGCAGAAAATTACTCATTAAGCTGCAGAAAGAGGAAAACCAAGACACACAGACCAGCTGTACTGCTTTTATTGAGCCTATCACTCAGGGAACCCTAGGAAATATTATTACATGTGTTCAGAGACCTTAATAATCATTGCTGTTATTCTAGTGAAATTATGAAACGTGCTTTAGCCAATAAACTGCATACTGCCTGCATATATTCTCGGGATGTGTATGAATTCAACAATTCCTAAGTCGGAACCTCAAGATAAACAATATATGTATTACATGTATATGTTTAACAGAGAAAAATGCTTCTCACTAGAAAGGAAGCTGAGATGATGCTGAGGAGGGCTTTTTGCATATACAAGGAAGGTAGTAGCAATAACCAAGGCAAAAAAAGGAGTCTTTGGAGTCATCCTTTGCAGTGGCCAAGTTACACTCCGTATCAGCCTAGTGAAGCAAAGATGACCATTTCTTTAACTGATGTAAATTAGTTCAATTCCTTATGTACAAACGTTGGTTATGTTTAAAATCAGTTGTGGATCAGTCCTTTCCAACTTTAAACCAAGATTCACATCTGAAACTCACCCTTGTTCAGGCACAGCAGTTCTGTCCTCCTGCTTGTAACCTGCTTTCTTTCCTAGGTAGGTGAGAGCCCTCAGTGTCCCTTTCTCTTAAAAGAAACAAGCAAACCCCCAAACCAAAAATCATATTTCATGGGTATTTATTGAATACATAGGATTTGTCCATAGCTTTTGTATTTCTCAAACAACTTTCTTTTCCCATTGTCTTTGATTAAGACTCTTTTTTCATTCTATTTCATGATATTGAAAGGCTCATTGGAGCATTTAATTTCTAAAATAGGTGCAGATTAAAGTTGTAAAAATAACTTGAAATAAAACATATTTATTGATTATGTTTAGCTGCCAAGTGTAAGTCAAAAGAATACAATAAATATCAGGGGGTTTATGACCTAGACAACAACATCTATAGAGACATGTGGTAAAGGGAAATACTGAATTGATGACTGAATACAGCCTTATTAGTGGCTGTCCTTCACAGGTGACCAACGTCTAATGTTGACAGTAAACTTACGGTCTCTGAATACAGTGAAATCATCAATGTTCTAAAATAGTCCATCATTATAAAGCCACTGACCTGTTGGCTGTGAAGTCAATGAATTTAGTTGCATATTTTGATAAAGATTCTAGACTACAAGATTGTGCAAACATCCCACCAACCCCAGGGGAATGAGCATGTACTTTCAGTCATAATATGCATATGCAGTTTTTGAATTGGCACAAAAAGGGTATGCTAAATTTCCCTTTGGGCAAGTCTGCATCCATTTTTGACAGAACAATCATATCCATTGTTAAAAACACAGAATAACTAAGCATTGGAAGAGATTTCCTTAAAGTGTTGTGAATTATTTGGAGGTTTTGGAACAAAATTTGGCTTCTTTACTACCAGCTATTGGGCTGAATGCAGAAAACGCTGAATGAGGTACTAATGGTCCATATGCAAGAGGCCTTAATGTCTGAATTTCTGTTTCCAAAGGATCATAAGTGCCTCTGCTTCTAAAAAGTCATATCTGCCCTCTAATGTGAGTGGAAACTAGTGGGCCAGAGACCTTAGCCATAGGCCGTAGTGCTGACCAGATGACAGTAACGGTTTTTTCCATAACATTACCAGGCTTCCTCTCTGCATATGTATCCAGAAACATCTTTTCATGTCCGTGTTCCTGTAAGGTGCTTGTATGAAATACCCCTGAGGTGATCCTTTGTTTTGCAGTAGATGGACTACTGGAAATTACAGTTGTGTATGTCATTAAAAAATTACATTTAGAGACTTTGCAGATGCTTTGCAGAGACCAAGCAGGTTCCACAAACTGATTTACATGCTGCTTGAAAGATCAGAAGTAGAAGGTCAATGTGGAGAAGAAAGAGTTCAGCAGTAAGAGATTTAAAAAAAAAAAAGGGGGGGGGGGAAGTTACCTGTGGAAAAAGGACCTGGGGGTGCTGGTTGACAGCTGCCTAAGTATGAGCCAGCAGTGTGCCCAGGTGGCCCAGAAGGCCAATATCATCCTGGCCTGTATCAGAAATTCTGTGGCCAGCAGAACTAGGGAAGTGATTTTCCCCCTGTACTTGGCCTGTACTTGGCACTGGTGAGACTGCACCTTGAATACTGTGTTTAGTTTTGAGCTCCTCACTACAAGAACATTGTGGTGACAAGATACTGAGGTGTTGAAGTGTGTCCAAAGAAGAGCAGTGAAGCTGCTAAAGGGTCTAGAGAGTAAGTGTTATGAGGAGCAGCTATGGGAACTGAGACTGTTCAGCCTGGAGAAAAGGAGGCTGAGGGGAGACCTTATTGCTCTCTACAACTACCTGAAAGGGGGTTGTAGTGAGGTGAGTGTCGGTCTCTTCTCCCAAGTAACAGCTGATAGGACAAGAGGAAATGACCTCAAGTTGTGCCAAGTGAGGTTTAGGTTGGATATTAGGAAAAATTTCTTCACCCAAAGGGTTATCGGGCATTAGAACAGGCTGCCCAATGAAGTGTTTGAGTCACTATCCCTGGAGGTGTTTAAAAGACGTGTACATGTGGCAGTTAGGGACATGGTTTAGTGGGACTTGGTGATGTTAGGTTTGCGGTTGGACTTGATGCTCTTAAAGGTCTTTTCTAAGCTAAAAGCTTCTATGATTCTATTTATGATTCTATGATTAACTGGGGTGTCCGCATATATTAATAAGAACATAGATACTCCTTTTTGAAGTCAACAGCTTTAATGAACAACATATTTTTTCTGAGCTTGTATTATTTGGTGGTGCAGGAAACAGAATCTAAGGAAATGATTTTTTTTTTTGAAACATAGGTTAAAGTATCAGGATGGCAACCAAGTTAAAACTAAGTAGAGATGAAACTCCTCATAATTTATATGCATGTGCATTACATTGTAAAACGACCACAAAATACATAACACATGAACTACATTTTACTGGATAATAAATCAGACTTCAGGGAGGAATTCAGTGTATTTCTGCCAGAGTTCCTTTCACATCCTGCTCCTCTGTTAGCTGTCCCGTCTCCTCCAGAGCATTCTCTCCCTCCTTCTGTCTTTCACTTTTGCCTCCTGTTTCTGGCCTTGTAAGTTGTTCTTGAAGCAAAGCACATTTTTTCTTTGTATACTCAAGCACTCTGCAATCAAATGGTCACTATTACTGGTGCAGCTACACTGGAGGCTTTAATCCTGTTGGTTTCATCAAAATCTTCAACTGCATTGCTGTGGTGTCAATGGCTCTGCAAACCATCCTCACCACCATCACAGTCCAGGCATGGTGAATAAGATTGACACAGCAGTGAGGGACGCCTGAGATATGGGTCTCCCCTCATCAGGGGAAGTCATACGGGGTAACCTTACATCATGAGCGGCCCATCCCCATCACATAACACAATTCTAAGCTTCCTCTCTCATAATGTGATACCAGGATACAGCTGCCAGGTACAGAAAGCACTCTTACCTCTGGCTGTTCAAGAGTCAGAATTGGCTTATTTTAATTTTAATTTTAATTTTAATTTTAATTTTTATTTTTATATTTTGTTAGTGGTAAATCACAGAAAAGGTCTTAATACTACTTATATGAGAATTATTTTAAAAGAAATTGGTAAGTGATGGTCATCATTTGGATACCTGGAAGTTAGACTTAGGTTTTTGGAACCAGATGCTCCTGTATAAAAAATTCACCTGTAAGTGAAAGCCCATATGTTTTTTCATCACTTGTCACTCTTTCTAATTTCCTTGCATTGTTGCACTCCTTTCCAGGATCTTGAAAGCATTGTTTCTGGTTTTGTACTTCTCTCTTTCCATGTGTTTTACATCCTGCACAAATTTTTTGTGGAGAAAAATTTGTTCAATCCTTCTTCACTGAATAGGCAAAGCTGAATTTTGAGGTTACATCCTGATTAAGTAAGCAGAGAAAGTAGAATTATTGAGATGGTGTAAGAGACTGTGTTGGACTGTGTTTGTCTTGACATTGCTGCTGCAACACTACCACTTCCTGGCCTCAACACCCTGTCGCTGTGGAGGAGTACACTCTGAAGGAGACAAACTGTTCCCAAAGAAACCACAATATCCACCTGAAGCTAGAGCAACAACCAAGCTGCGTGCAAGCCGCATGGAGAGGAACACCTGGGCATACGCACAAGGAGGAACACGGGTCAGCACGTATGACAATGAGCTCTGTGGAAATGGGCGGTCTCTTTGGAGAGATCATGGGGACGGGAACAATAAAAGGACTGCATACTCCTCTCTTGTTCGTTCATTCGTTCACTAGTTCTTCTTTGAATCGTCGCTAGCTTGGAGCTTGGAGCAAAGGCCCCATCACCTGCACCAAGGCCGAGCCAATGGGACATCACCAGATTCATGGTGTTGGTAATAGGTCTTGCTGCATCTCTTGTGCTCGCTTGCTTAAGTATTCTTTTCCTTTCTTCTTCTCTCTGTTCTATCGCTATGTGGTGAGTTGACCATGGCTGAATGCCAGGTGCCCACCAAAGCCGTTCTATCACTCCCCCCTCCTTCGCTGGACAGGGGAGAGA